>JARQZK010000799.1:0-255000 GCA_030704885.1 Cynegetis impunctata | reverse complement strand
TATAAATACCAGACATCAAAAATCCTACAAAATCGTTGCCCAGGAGGTATAAATTCAGGTTGACCTTGCACAATATTATTTCGTGAGTTCACACTTATAGAGGTGTACACAATTTTGCAAAAATTTGTTCTATACCAGAAAGCCATCATTTCATTCGAAGATTTACTCTTTTTATCTTTATCATCAAGAAAACCGTGACGAAAGAGTTTTATTTTGCTTATATGATTGAAATGAGAAATAACGATGAAACAATGAACAATTGCGTTAATTTTTACTAGCTGTAAATTGCGGTTTAAAGAGTTATACATCTTCAAAAATTTTTTATTCACACCACTTCAGTAAAGAATTTTCTGATGCAAGTTTCAATTAAACACACACACACAATTTGTGTTGGACTGATGGAGGAGGAATTGTGTAAGGAATACCTCGAAAGTAAAAGTAAATCATAAACACGTTGATAGATAATTATGAATTCATAATAAAATAAATGAGTTTGTTATGCTTATTATATTTTAAATTACTGAAATAAAACAAATTTTACATATATTTCAATTTACCACTAACGCACAGAAATTTTATAAATTCGCATAATCACAAGAATTTCATATATCCAACTAACACGTGCATATATTCTAAAATTTTATCACCCTAAGCAATAATGAATAAATAAACCACAACAGTTTGAATATTAGTATTCTGCTGCAATCTGCTTCAAATCGTAATGAAAGAGTACTCTTGTTGTTAAATCATATATTATGTCTAAGTAGGCTTTCATCACCTGAAGTACCCAAGTTATCTTTGTTGAAGAATGAATTTACATCAACAGATAGAAAAATATACAATGAAATCTATGTAAATCGAACAATAGTTATTTATACAACAATAATATAAAGAGACTCGTTTTTGCAAGAACGAGACGTGCAAAATAGAGGCTTTATGCTCGAGTTGTATATATGGTGTTCTCCAATTATTTGGTTTTTTAAAACAAAAATTAAAGTACGCTTTATTGTTAATGTTTTGAAAGCAAACTTCCGATATTTATTGTTCAGAACAAATATAAGGTTGTCATGATGCATAGTAACAATTTCAATTACTGAATCTGCCATTATTGTGATACCGTAATCAAATAATTTTCGTAAATTTATGAAATATTGCTTTAATTATGGATGAGGAGAGTGATTTAAGAGATACATCTGATATTTCCGCCGATCTGATAGAGTCAGCGGAAGCAGTTGCTTAGAACTTGTACCAGTAAAGTCCAGACTTTTATACTGAAAAGAATATTATGGATTTGATAGTTGGCGATATCAGAAAAAAAGGAGTAGGTACCTGTGGATGAAAAATTTGTATTGATGAAAGTATTTATGATTATGGGATTGTCGGAAGCTAGTCGCCTGGACGAACTTGCTAAACTGACAATTGAGGACAAGGATTCTTATATAATTTTAAAACTTCCTGATTCAAACCAAAATACAAAGAACATTTTTAATAATTATTATTTAAGCCATAATGAATGTTTTAGTATAGTCGTGGATAAACATTTTTTTGTACTCTTCAAGAACATTTACTTTTAACATTCAATAGTTATCAAAAATGACACATGTTTGACGTTAGTATTGGAAAAAAAAATTTTGTCATTTTCTGTCATATACCGTCATCAAAATCATCATTCAAATCTAGAATATGTCTTGATTGTCTAAAATTAATCACAATTTGACACTGATATAATTTCACACATGTGTTAATAAATAATACATAGGAAACTGCCTGTATATGCAAAAACTTTTTGATTGGCAATTTACATATTTGCCGAGCTAATTGTCAATTAATCTGTAGTGTAAATAAGAATCACCTCTTTATGGCATCACCTTTATTTAAAGGCGATACGAATCTCCGAAAATAACAGCCTGTCAAAATTTTAATACTGGAAAGGCAACGATAAATAAACACGCTTAATCATGATTATTAACACGTTCCCCTTTGGAAAATTACCACATTTACATGTGAATTATTCTCAGATCGCGAGCACAGCCGCATATTACTTAAGTTTAATGGGTAGCCATCAGATACAGAAATATGGTATCACATGGCAATATTGTATATAATTTCGCGCCCTTTAGGAACATTTAGCACTGCGGGAAATAAATATATGCGATAAATCAACGTTATGTCTTTCATATTTTTCATTCCTAAGAGTAGTGGTTCTTTGAATATAACGTAGGAGTTATTTTTACGGCTGCCGCCAACGAAAGCTAGATTGCTTTATCTTCAAATATTTGAAAATATAACCGTGTAAAATATTTATTTCAAAAATTCCAACAAATTGATGCTAAATACTATTTATATTTTTATTCTAATTTTAGAAAAATTTGTTCAATTTGAAATTAATATACTATAAATAAAATAGACAAAGTTCATTGATTGATTGATTTCTGCAGTGCCTCCAGTTAAGGATTAGATTTCAGTACATCAGGCTTCAGGCTTTTTGTGCTTCTAGTTGCACTGTTTTTCTTAAATATTTGACTTGCAAATATGAAAATTTCAAAATTCCTCAAGAACCTTTTTTTTAATAAAAAATTTCCATTTGATAAAATTCAAGGGTTGGTAGGGGCAGCTACCCTTCAGCCAGACCTCGATTTTATTATTCAGGGGTCTTTCAAGGACTATAACAACAAATTTCGTAGTGGCTACACTGAAATATTCGCCAGCTCTCGGACTATTGGCGTCTGAAATTAAGATCGTAGCGCCGGAACGGCTAATATCGGTATTAGAGCATGGGCCATTAACGAATTGTTTACATTGTTTGTGATGGTATCTACGTTCAATTCATTTTGAGTTTTCGAACGTTTAGCTTCGTAATTTGTGTTTTTTTGGACTTCGTATTTTGCAGTGGTTTATTGAGTTTCGGTTGAGGATAATATTATCTCTGTTTAACAGTAGATAACCTACCTACATCAAGTTGAAATTTACACAGAGTTTTTACAATTGAAGATTAAAATCAATAATAAAATAAAGAAGAGGAAGAATAAATTAATTGGTTAGAGGAACTTTGTATACATCATGAAAAGGCTGTATGATAGAACACCTATTCATTTGAAAAATAAAAAAACTTTCAAGTTTCAAGTAAACATCTCTAACATGTCTACTTTCATTACCAACTGAAGAGGTTTTGAGTATAATGGACAAAACTAAGTACTTACCAGCAAAACTAAAAGCAACAACATGAAATAAAAGAAGAATTAACATGTATACTCTGCTTGAATGGTTTGAACGTGATGAGTTATTATATTTTTTTGAATTTTCCTGACGTATAATTGCTCTCCTAAAAGTACAGTGGACTTCTGAGAGTCTGGTTTTTTTGATAGAACCTCTGTTTCCCTGATTACCAACCTATATAATTGAATATTTCAGTTTTTACCTAACTATAGAGTCAAGATTTATTTCATATCAAGATAAACTGTTATTTTGGTTATGCGAGTAAACATTATTTGTTATTATTATCTTAGTAGTATCTCTGGTTGTTATATGAAAGAAAATACAATTATCTAGAATCTCTGGATGATGGCCCAGGTTCAGATTCCGATAAAAGTGGAAGATTTTTCGTTGGAATAGCATTGGACTTCAAAAACCCTACGTTTTCTGTTAGCTGAAAATTGCACATCATTAGTTGGTATAATTCTATATGGAAAAATCCACAAACTCACTGCAGGGAAAATAATTATTCTCAGTAATCTGTAAAGAACAACACTCTTATGTTCAGATACTTTTTTTCAATCTTCAAGTTATGAATCCACACCTTTTATTCTGTCCATCATTTCCTTGCTTCCCAACTTTGTTTGGAATACAACATTGAATTGTCCAGCTTTCTGAAAGGTATGTAAGCTATATTTGAGTTTTTTGGCCCAAGATGAACAATAGGATACACAACAATAGTGATTCATCTCTTCTGAACGTTTGTAAACGATCCCAAACAAAATTAAAACTCAACAACTTCTCATATAAAATACACGTAAACAGATGTAAACGAAGCAATCTATGACCCATGCGTTAGTAATATTATCACCGGTAGGGGGCGTATCGCTTATCTACGTTCGCCAATTGTATTTTATCGGGACAAACCCCACAAACTTGTTGCCACTCTAAGTTCCTCATGATCACCTAATATGACTCAACCTTGATCAAACAAAATGTTGAAAATTGTTCATTTTGGGAGAGTTTCCTCCATATATTAAAACAATTTTGAGAAAGTAAGAGAGATTGTGGGTGAAAGAAATAGTACGAGAGGTGAGTCTCTTCGTCAGGGGTGTGAAGAGGCATGCAACAACACCAAGGGAGGTGTCACTATTTCACGCAAGGGGTGTATAACATGAAACATTGCATTGTGGGTGTTTGTGAACTCGTGATTTAGTACCGACAATGATGCAATAAATCCGGATCATTTTTTGTTATTTAGAACTGGAGCACTTTGAGTTGTACAAAAAGAAGACCGTTAAGAAGGAAAAACAATTTAACAGAGAAACCTTTTGTTTCCTACTTTCCTACTGGATATTTTTCGATGAAGATAATCCTTTGATCAAAAATTACCAATTCAAGTGCAAAACTAAATTTTCCATTACCAGCGTCTAGTCGTAAACAAGGTTCTTAGAGCTAATTAGGTTTTACTCTTTCTAAAATATTATCGAGGTCTAACGATTAGATTATTGATAAAACAATTTTCAAGCTGCATTTGAGTTATTCTTATCTCCTAGCAAATAACTAAATAGTCATCAACTAATTTATTATTTATTAACTAATTTATTATTCATTAATACACGCCTATTCTTGAAATCGACGAATCAACAGTCATTTTTAATGTTAAAAAGCAACCTAGCTTTCTCAATAACTGATAAATATGCACCTTGCTTTCGTGAATGGTAGCATTCACAATTGAGTCACTGTCAGATTATTTTTGAGTTTTTTCAATACATCTCCGTTTCAGAATGGCTATATTTGGACAAGAATCTGTAGAATATATCAAAAAAACTGTACAGAATGTTATTGCAAAAAGTACAGTAAATAACCAAAATTCAATATGCAAACAGTTTGAAATATTTTTAAAAGCTTGGATTAGTCATGAAAGATTAGGCTTTCAATATGAAAAGTATGTTGTTGTGTATTAATCTCCCTAAAATATATTCGATACAATTTTTTTGTAGATAAATGCATTTCAAATTGTATTCAAATTTGATTGTATTTTGACAAAAAAATCTCGAACCCAGGGAAATAGAGAAAATCGCTCGAACAAGCTCTCGCGATGTTTTCACTCACTTGATTCTCGATTGTTTGCTGTGACAATAAAACTTTTATATAATTTTCGTAATCCCATACTATTATTTTGATTTAACGGTATTCAGATGACAATTGAAAAGTCAGTGTTAACGGCCGCCGGCCGTTATAATTTCATAACGGACGGCGGCCGTTAAGAAATCACTTGTTCAAATATTTATTTCAAAACATCATTTTGCTTACAATAACAACATTGAAATCTTGGTCCACAGCGAGTTAGGAGAATAAACCTCTGATTTTCATTTCGCATAGGCTAATAATACATCTTCATTAACCACCTTTACATTCTTGCTTTTACGCCACATTTCAAAATTTTCATATTCTTTTTGATATCGCTCTTGAGTTATTTTCGGGAGTTAATCAACACTCGCTGCACTGCACATGATTCTCCCAATATTTCTGAAGGAATTTGATTTTGTTCCTCAATTTTATCAATTTCATCCATGGTCGTCGTTAAAGCGAACTTGAGAACACAAAAAACTGACGTTGTTTATAAAACTGTCAAGCTGTTCCATGACAACAGAGTGCACGACGTTGGGATTTTTCTTTAGAATTGCGAGGTACGGGGTTTTTTCTTTCTCCGGAATCAAAATATAATCTTTCAACGGGATTACGAAAAATTTTTAACGACACACGCAAATAACGGATTCGGTTAGTCATAATCCTCGGCTGCGCCTCGGATTACAATATCCAACCTCATCCGTTATTTGCTACATATCGGCCTTGTTACGTTAATAACTATAAACATGTACTTATCGATAACAAATTATCTGTTATGTATTCACCCCCGATAAAGTTTCTGAATGGATCTTCCTCGCATACCAATAGTAAAAGTATATACGCAACTTCATTTATAAATATCAAAATCACGTTGAATTCGTTTCAGTTTTCCTAGACTCCATCTCTGCCAGAATTTCAACTTCGATTATATCGTAACTCAATTTGATACGTCAGTGCGGTACGAAGAAAGAGGTAGCAATTTATTAGCAATAACACGTTCTTTCTCGAATAACTAAATAAATTACTCAGTTGATTGGATGGCGCCGATAAAATGTTTTGCATTATATCGAAAGTAGCAATGAAGTCTATTGGAAAACCATTCGGATTAAATAAACCGGATTCCGTTTCATTAATACACGCGATCAGCTAGTGTCAATCAGAGTATTCATCGTTCGCTCGAGTTTACTTAATTGATGATAATCGATATAACAGTCATCCAGCAAATCTTCGATGAATATTTCTTTGCGATTTTCATGATCGTCTGTTTTTGAGATTCTTCTATGCAGAGAATTCTGACCTTGGGAAATCTATACATATTAATCGGTTTGTCCAGATATACCCAGTAAATTATAATACAAGTTTATTAATTACGTGTCTCCATTGATTGAATACTATTATCGTTTCAAACAAAACAAAAATATTTGGAAATTATCCTTCATATTCGGCAAAAATCCGTCACTACTTCCGTATTGTCTTTTCATTTTTACATACAAACCCTCAATCTCCTAATTTGAAAGGGTTGTTGACTTAATGAAAACCTTAAAACACATGAAAAAACATGTTATCTTCACATTAAAATAGCGGTAGTTGGGAGAAATAATTGAGAGCCGTTACCTAATATTAACTCAATTCACTTACAAAGTTTCAACCCTCTAACTGTATCAGCAGAAGAAGTGGAGTTGCGCAACCCATCAAAACTTACGAAAAAATGAGAAACCATATATGAAAACGGCGGTGGCCAAAGAAAAAATAGTTATAACGTAAAAAGGCACCTCTTTAGCAGCAACTCAATACACGCAAAAGTGTTCAACTCTCTACCTCAATTTGAAGGTAGTTTTGGGAGTGCAAAAGTCCTGTCTTTGAGCTTGATGTACACTCCAAAAAAATCATAGAAATGTGAATTTCAGATAAATTGTTCACTATTATTTTCCACGTGTTTTGCCACAGGCACCTTCTCGCCACTCTCTTACCAAAATTTTGACTGGATTTGCAATTTTTACCTCCTCAAACGCAACCCAGATGCCAATTGTCAACTCAATATTGTACATTAGTGCAATAATTATAGACCACAAGCCCAGTCAAATTTTCAGGGGGTGATTTTATACACCACCAGTCATATATATTCTTGAAGTACTTTTCGAGAAACAAACTTTAGGCACTATGCCGTCAATTTTCCGAGGTACAGGTGAGTGCACAGGTGAGTTGAAATGTCGTAAAAAAGGGGGTACTTTTTGATTACATTATACATGACGGCACTGTTCTCGTTGAAGAGACAATGAAAAAAGAATGCTTCAAAACCCAGTGCCGACAAAAAATAACGGTACCGGAAGTCAGAACTTTTTTTTGAAATCGGCGATTTTACCCACCCTCCCCAGTTAATCGAATACTTGACGGCGTTGATTCACTTAACTTTACCTTTCCTTAAAAAACTATAATACATCAATGTCGTCAGAAAAGGGGGGTACATAGGGTCATAAATCGCGAATCAAAACCCGATTTTTACCCCTTGTGGGGTGGTCATTCAGAATTTGGCGGCACCAATTTCTAAATTTCAGTTAACATTTATTAAGTGTTCTAAACATTGTGCCGTCAAAAAATTATGGTTCATGCAAAAATAAATAAAAAAATTACTAAAATTTTAAAGCAAAAAATCAATTTTTTCTTAAAAGGTCATTTATTTCAGGTTGAAACTAATTATTATGGTCTTATAATTATGCCGTCAATAATTCATGGTACCCAATTAAAATACAGAACAAAAATAAAAATGAAAAAATTTAAGAATTTTGAAAACTTTGAAAATTGCCTGCACATTTATAAGAGTTTATTTTTGAAATATTATTGTTTATAGAACCTCTTTAAACATTAAAAAACAGAAAAATCGGTGCCGTCAATTTTCCCTTGTCATATTTTATGCATTTGACGTTAAATCTCTTGCTACTTTTGGCTTACTTTACCTACCATTTTGGTTATGATTTTGGTCAAAAATTACAAGACGGCATTATCAATATAATATTGACCATATTAAATAGTAATTGAAAATTGTGGTGCCGTCAAAATTAAACGGAAACTTTACGTAAAATGAGAATTTCAAAATTTTAACGATAATCTTAGGAATATTCCTTTTCGGTCCAAAAATTGAAAAGCGAAATTTCATGCACAGATTTGTGATGTATATTTTTTATAAAATAAGTGATTAAGGATTTCATAAAGTTTTAAAAACGTTAGTCAAATTTATGGTATTTTTATTATTCTTGAAATTCATAATTAATAGATAAAAAAATGTTCAAAACATTTAATGTACTATATTATTAAATTCATGATTCTTCATCAGAATTCTCACTGTCCGTTTCACTTGCAGAATCCATTTCATTATCTTCCTCGAGATCTAAAATATTAATACAATATATCATTGAAAAAATATTACAAGAAATTAATTAATTTTTTGCAAGTTTCATACCTGAATTAGTCAAAGTGGGGATGGATGCGCACATGGTCTATGCTTCGTTTTCGGAGCAATGGTCTCAAAAACTGGCGGCAAACAGGGTCGTTGCACAAAGCTTTTTTTAAACTTAGTTCTACAAAATATCTACGGTATTATTGAATAATGTCACTTTTAACATTCCTAGTTCAAATCAAATGAATTCCGTGCAAAATAAAATCACCTCTATCAACATAGAACCATAGGATAGCCGAAACGGTATTTTTTCGACATAAAAAACGCATTTTCAGCGTATTGTACCATATAAAATTGACGGCATAGTAAACTATGTTATCTTTGAAGGATATAGCATTGAAACAGCTAAATTTTAGGTTGTATAAAATGACCACCCCACAAGGGGTAAAAATCGGGTTTTGATTCGCGATTTATGACCCTATGAACCCATTATTTCTGACGGCATTGATGTATTATAGTTTTTTAAGGAAAGGTAAAGTTAACTGAATCAACGCCGTCAAGTATTCGATTAACTGGGGTGGGGGGGTAAAATCGCCGATTTCAAAAAAAAATTCTGACTTCCGGTACCGTTATTTTTTGACGGCACTGGGTTTTGAAGCATTCTTTTTTCATTGTCTCTTCAACGAGAATAGTGCCGTCATGTATAATGTAATCAAAAAGTACACCCTTTTTTACGACATTTCAACTCACCTGTGCACTCACCTGTACCGCGGAAAATTGACGGCATAGTGCCTAAAGTTTCTTTCTCGAAAAGTACTTCAAGAATATATATGACTGTTGGTGTATAAAATCACCCCCTGAAAATTTGACTGGGCTTGTGGTCTATTACACTAAGTTACTTCTCCCGGTAGATATAATAATGAAAATCAGTAGACTCGAAGAGAATAAAGGATTTACTGGAAAATTTACGAATTTTATTCGACTTCAAAAATGATTTTCTGTGTAACGACTTCCTTTCAGTGGTATTTGCAATTTCCCAATTTTTATGTTCATCAAATAGAGATAGATTTATGGTGAAACTAAGAGAATAACTCTAATTTGGGTACGTGCCAAGTAGGAAATGGCTATAATCTAACATAATGGCCCCAATAAAAAAAAATGTGATGCTGTGTGTGCCATTTACCATCTCCTCTGTTCTATTTATGAACGATATCTCAAACAAAATAAATCTTCTTCAGTGAAAAAGAAACCTTATTCTGCTTTTTCTTATATTTTCATTATATATAACTAATATAAAGAATATACAAAATATATAGGTTTATTCGTGAGCAATATCATAAGGGCATCTAATTTTTTCGAAAAAAACACGTTCCTAAGTAATATTTTAACAAGAAGCATGAGTGCTGGTAGCAACAAAAATCCGAGTCAAAGACGAGGGTTTTTGCATCTGCACGACTGCATTTTGTTGAAAAAATATTACTCTTCATAGTGTTTTTTCGATTTTTTCACAGGAAAAATTAAATGTCCGAATGGTTTTTGACAAGAATATTTCATGAGTTACAGATTATTCTGCATACACATAGCTTACAAAACATACTCACTATTATACATATATTACATACATAATGCAATGTAGGTATTAATTTGAAAACTGGAAAACTAATAAAATAAGAAAAATATATGTATAATAGTGAGTAAGTTTTGTAAGCTATGTGTATGCAGAATAATCTGTAACTCATGAAATACTCTTGTCAAAAACCATTCGGACATCTAATTTTTCCTGTGAAAAAAATCGAAAAAACACAATGAAAGTTAATATTATTTCAACAAAATGCAGTCGTGCAGGTGCAAAAACCCTCGTCTTTGACTCGGATTTTTGTTGCTACCAGCACACATGCTTCTTGTTAAAATATTACTTAGAAACGTGTTTTTTTCGAAAAAATTAGATGCCCTTATAATATTGCTCACGAATAAACTTATATATTTTGTATATTCTTTATATTAGTTATATATAATGAAAATATAAGAAAAAGCAGAATAAGGTTTCTTTTTCACTGAAGAAGATTTATTATGTTTGAGATATCGTTCATAAATAGAACAGAGGAGATGGTAAATGGCACACTGAGCATCATATTTTTTTTTTATTGGGGCCATTATGAATGCCAGCTTGAAGAACGTCTAAAGTGCAAAAAATTTTTTCCTCACTAATTTTTTGTAAAAATTATATTTTTTGAGATATTCGATCAAATAGTTTTGAGCAATTTTTGGAAAAAACCCTGTAGCTCGAGATAGAATTTTTTTTCTTAAATTTGAAACAGGATCGTCAATTTTCTCCAAAAACTGCACATTTTATCTAATTTGACCAACCTTGTAGTTATTATAGTTACCGAGATAGCGATAGTGTCCCATTGCAATTAAGACAACCTGTATATATATATATATATATATATATATATATATATATATATATATATATATATATATATACATAGAATGTATAGAATAATAACTTTCTAGAAACATCCTATACAAAAAAATGTTCACTAAAAAGTTTTTTTATATTTCTTTCAACGTCTTTTTATGATATTGAATTTTTTCTGAAGCCAGTGATTTGGTCACGAACTTCATTTTATCAAATGGCGACATATTTTGCCTGCTCTTATATTTTGGAACAACTCTCATTTCGTAACTGATGTGAAAATATTCCTTACCCGATTTTTGGTAGAAATTGTGAAATCCGAATTCAGGAACGTTATCAAAGACAAGGCATCGTCTACTGAAAGCTTTGACATTGGCATGTAATGTCATCTTGTCAACTTCATAATAAGTCGCATTATAAGTTTACACATCATAAAAAAGTATGCGATCAGTGAAAATCCCAACATAAAACCAACTACGGTCAATGGTGTGTAAAATACTGAAGAGCTTTAGAGAAACGAAGGACTTGCCAAAATGAGGACCTCAAAATTATGCTACTAATGATGAGAAAATGTTAGATTGCTAGAAGTAACAGAAAATGTTCATGTGTCAATAAGCCAATTGTTATTGAATCACTTTTAGTAAAGACATTGTACAGACTATTGTGTCGAGATGCGATTCTCACGGTTTGAATTATATTTCGAATAATTTATCTGACAAAAAAAAATCGCGTGGAAAAAAAAAGTTGAAACGTACAAAGAAATGCGCCTCAACATCAACTCAACCTACATACCAAATTTCAACGCTCAATCGTAAAAAAAATTGCTTTGTGATAGCGAAAGAGATCGAGATGCAATTTGAACGGAATAGTCACCAAGAAATGCAGCGCGGTTGAGAAAAAGAGTTTTTCTCCGATCGTGGGAAAAGTGACACTATTTTGACCTGTTTTCTATGCGAAAAGCTCAACATTCCAGAATAGTGGTCAGTTGCTAAGCAATTAGAAAATAACAGTGCGGTAATATTCTTACCGCACTGCTGTAGCGTGCGGTAATGTAACAAATGGATTATTACATTAAAATGAAACAAAGTATGGTTTTAATTTTTATAATTAATTGTTGTTAATATTTACATTTTTTGTATCCTGTAGCTTGACGTTTTGAAACTGCTTTCAGTTTTTGGTACTGGGCAATATTAATATTATTTTTAACAGACAAAGTTGATTGAAGCATGGAATAATGTGCCCACAACGTCTAAGATTTCATTGTGTTAGCCAATTCAGCAACATACGCCATCAGTACATTCTCAGAAAAGGATACACTGTTGTTTTTTCTACAAAAATTCATGAAGCGTTGGTACGCAAGTTCATACTTCTCTCTGGATTTCGCCGGAAGTAAATTAAGTGAAGCCCCGTTCGCGGCTTCTTCTAGTTCAGGAGTCGTGCAAGACAACAAATAATCACTATCAGTGTTCATGTTTACTAATTCTTTTTTAATTCCTTATAAAATACAACGAATCAAACAAAACCAGCTTTAAAATTATTTTACTTTTGTCATAACAGAGTAATTTCCATGGTTGCTACTTCTATATTTCAATATGAACATAAAGAAACCTATTTAAACTTACTTGATTACATCTTGGATGAAATATTTTTTAATTAATTAATTTTTTAAATGTAAATCAACGATCGGAGAAAAAATAGTATGTATAATTCGTGGGAAAAACATATTCCCAAACTCCTGTGTTACCAGACTCGTCGCTACGCTCCTCGTCTGGTAATTATCACAGTCGTTTGGGAATATTATGCTTTTCCCACTAATTATACAATATACTATTAATCCAAAAGAAGATCTTAAGTAACACAAACTCAATGTACGTACCACCCTCTAACTCAATGTGTAGAAGTTGTGGAGTTCGGAAATTTCTCAAGAACCATGAAAAAATAAGAAATATCTACGTAACGTTTTTTCAAGATGGCCGCAGTGGGACAATAGTTGCAACTCCACAAACTTGGGTTTAACTTCACACTAGCCCCTCCTTGATATCTAAAAAATAAAATTGCGTCCTCTGACAAATGCAACCCCAAATGTAACTTTTCAATGGACTAATTTCTGTGTATTGTAATTCCCCAATATTTCATTGTTTTTTTTTTCGGTAGGTATAAGTGTGTAGTCCTCAAATTTCCCACGATGGGTAATCCAGATCGATAAGAAGCGAATGATAAGTCTCACTAATATTCAATGTGAGTTCGTTTCTCCGAAATCATTTTTCTATATAGGCGAATTAGGACTATCAATTACTGAAACGAAATTTCAAACTCTTTAGTTTTTCTTCAAAAATAACACATAGGTAATTTAAAATATCTGAACTAAAATGAATAATACCTCTTTGTGCGTAGGCTAACAACATCTATCTATATTAAACAAAATATTTTCTCTTCGCAAATATTCATTGTATTTCGAAGTATCAACGATAAACACAAAACAATGTGAAACATATAAATTCAGTTCCTTTTGGATATTTGCTTCAACTGAATCATAGGTTTTTAAATGTTAGCCGATAAAAATCGCTTGCAGAGAATTTGCTTGATATTTAAAATCCTGGATTGACAAATTATGCGTAAACCTATCAGTTTTTTATCTCAAAATTCCATCCTAGAGGTTAGTCGAACGATCCATCATCCAGATTTTATGATATAAGTAAGGCTGCTGTATAATTAGATGTGGTAAATTGAGCAGCTTATTGACACCTAAAAGAAGATGCCGTCGGGCCAGGAGGTATTCTTGATGTTCTGTAATAGAATAACACCATCTTATCTAGATTTAACATTAAGTGAAATCATACATGTTTATTGATGTGGTAATTTGACTGAAGAATTTTCTCACTTACTTTCATATGCTAATTATCATTAAGTAATGTATCAAAATTCATGTAGTAATAATATCATGTGTCTATTTCCCTCATTTTTCAAATCAAAATAAGTGATAACATATTCTTTCTCAATGTCTTTAACAATCTAGAATATTTAGATATCAGTTACAGAAACAAGACAAAAATACCTGAGTAGCAGGGTTCGCTGTATTTTCCCCTCATTTTGTTTTCTTTCTACATACAAAACCTTCACTGAAGCAGAGGTTCCCAACCTTTTCATTATGAGGGACCATATAACAAAATTTCTGTCTTATCACGGACCTCCAACTTTCTGATTGTAATATAACTTTCAAAAAGTCAATAAATATATAACTACAGTGAATCTAAATAAATAAACCTTTGTTTAATCTATGTATAAATGAAACACTGATAATATTTTATTTCAATATTTTTGAAAGTACATTTTCTGAGAGAGCGCTGAATGTATTTCAATGATATTTTGGTGACTGCATAGTCTTAACTAACTTTTGAATATTAGTTCAGTGCTACTGAAAGCAAAACACATGTTGGCACTTGCATCCAGTCGAATTCGATGCTTGTTTTACATTATCGAAAGCATCCAGAAACCCCGCTCACATGTATAATTCGATGAAAACAGATTTGAGTAACTAAATCTTCAAGATTTAGTACTGCCTCGAATATAACTTTCAAGATGCTTGTCGTATTGCAGTTCGATAACTTCTTTTTCAATTTAATCAAGGACCTCAAAAACTCTGACAAGGATTACGTTTCTGAATAACTTTTATCCTATCAGTCCGGAAAATAACGACTGAATTCACTTTTCGAATTTGTTAAAAGTAAAATCATGTTTGTTTTTTAATTCTTCTTTTTCCTTGGCATTGTGTTCTCCAAATATTTGATTCAAATTATCAAACGCAGAAAAATTGTCATCTTGTTGATCCGTAACTCGATTTTAGCAATAAATGCATTGATTTTACCTTCATATGTAAATATATTGTCAATGCCGAGAAACTTAAAATTTTCTGACTAATATTCAGAATAATATTTCTGAAAAACATACAAATTCACTTGAAAGTGTAAGTTTCCCATAGTCTGCTAATGACCCTATGCGGTCGAAGCAGTAAATCAAATAGATAAATAAGGAAAGCTTATTATTTTGAAATTTGGACTCGCAGAATTGGTTCAGCAATTTTCTGTTTTTCTTTAGAGCTACAAATATCTTCACTTCGTCCCTCAGTTCATACAACCTCAAAAGCATATTCTGCACTTCTGTGTGGAAAAGAAGAATTTCGTGTTCAGTTTATTTCAGAGTACAATTATTGAAATGAACTAGTATTCAGTGCACTGTATTTGATGAAGTTAACAACTTTTTCAACAAGCTTTTTTCAACGCAGTAGCCAAGCATTCTAGGAGGGTTTAATAACGCAATATGTTGATATTTCAGATGTATTTTTCGTTTTTATCAATGCAACATGACCAGAGCGGCAACCAAGCATAGCAAGAGCACCATCAGTACAAATACTCGCAAGCGTTTACCACTGAGGACCATTTTCCTCAAAACATCAACTTATTTCATCCATAACATCAATACCTTGCGAAATCGTTTCCAATTATTTGGAAAAGGGCTGAAATGAACAAACGCGACTTATTCGTTTATATGACTTATTCAATAATTTTAGGATGGCTTAGCGGACCACCTCGGGTGCTTCCAGTGGTCCGCGGACAACCGATTGAGAACCACTGGCACTAAAGAGATACATTAAGCTTGAGTACCTGCAAAAAGAATGCAGTTTCTACATAAACATTGCGGCTGTGAGAAAAAATATTTGGAATCTCCAAACAGCACCTCCATAACATCTACCGAAGTCGTGTACATATTTTCAGCCTTCCATGTGAATTTGGAGTGGCTGACTGATGTACGATTGAAAGACTAAGGAAAAACATGATATCTCTTAAATAAACTGTAGGGTTGAGGTAAATAATTGAAACTACTAAAATGTAGGTACTTCCTCAATATCAACTCAATCCATGTAAGAAATTTCAACATTCTATCTCGATCTGTATGAGCTAGGGACGTGCAAAAATACTACGAGAAATTAAGAAATTTTTACATAAAAATTTCTAGTTGAGAAAATTATTCATACCGCCAAAAAGCACTTCCGTAGCAAAACTTAAACTACGTGATGGTCTCTAACCCTTTTTTTGGGAAGAAAAACACGCCTAAAACAGATATAAAATACTGACAACTTAGTGAATGAATAAATTGACTCAAATCATTCCTACCTGCTACATATATTCGATGCAATTTGTGGTTTATCGCAAGATTACCTACCCACTAACCCACTATTCAGTTTTTTGTTGTTATCGTTTTCCTAGAATTCATAAAAACTGAGATACAAATTTTGTGTATTCGGTTCTATCTGATGAACATATGTTTTTCTAATAATGTATTTATTTGAAGTTAATTCCGAGCACTTAATGATGTAAAATAAGAAATACATATAGCCTCAATAATGCTTCAACATGATATGAATAGTTTCATAGACATTAGTAAGGAAAAAGGGTTTTTCTGATATTCATTGTTCCACATTATACAAAAAATTCCTCGAAAGTCGGGGAAACTATCAACTTTTGATGCAGAAATTGATATACTCAATGTAAATCAATGATTTATATAGATAGGTTGTCCATATTGAACCAATTTTCATAAAAACTAATGTAAAAATTCTTAATTTGAAAATATAACATAAGATAATATATCTGGATCATACTCTGATCTTTTTGATACCCTTTGGTACATAGTACTAATCTCTGAATCTTTTTGATTTTAATTAATTAAGGGAAATGGTTCAATTTTAATGCTACACCCACACTCCTACAATGTACTCTTCCATTCTTCATTTAGTATATAACCACTATTTACTCCCTTTTTAATTTTTATTTTCCCTAAATATTTTAGCCGTACTACTCCAGGTAACATAATTTCTACTCTTATTCATCTGAAGGAAATTTTGTAAAACCATGGTATACGTATACCTCAATTGAATCCCTATTCAATTTGAAAAACCGCTTAGGATTCAACAATAAGGTGAAATTTCAAAATGTAAACTAAAAGGATCACATCGAAGTTTTTACTTTGTGAAAGGATATCCAAATATATTTAAATAGACCATTATTCACTGATATTACCTAAACTTTTCTCATCTCATTTCTGTGGTGGTAATCACATAACAGAATGCATAAAATATTCCACTACACGCTGCTGCTTTTTTGTAAGGCTAAATGTAGCGAAGAATAAATCGACTGAAGGGAATTGTTCGCAGGATTAGATTTTCTCGGCGTATTCATCAATCTTCCATTTGATAGGTTTCGCCAGATATACCTCAAGAAGGAACAACTTCATAGGTTGAATTTGGGAGACGGTCCAATATGGGTAACCTTACCTCACCTACCTATAGAACAATAGCATCCTTACGCCGACGAGTGCTAATGATATGCATAGAAGCTAAGACTATCTCGATTTGATGTTAAGTATTTTATATGACGTCGAACTGAAGAACGGATGCAAACTAGGCGTTAAGTCGATAAGCGGATTAATTTCACAGGTCAATGTAGTAAGCTAGACACTGCTAAAACTTGATGTACGATATAGTTATTGCAACTATAAATATGTAATTGTAATAACTTCATGTTCTTGTGTTATATATTTTTTTTCATATTCCTTGCCTTGAAATTGGGAGACGGAAGTCCATTGTTTTGATTTTTAGAGAAAGCAAAAAAAAATGCATTCATAAACTCTTGATGATATTTCAAATTATAACAACCGAAGAGATTATAGGTTTAGGTCTGATTATTGTTTTGTGTATACTTGTCCAAAATGTACAAAGTTCAATCTCTCAATGTTTTATCTATGACAAGTGGGGAATTTTTGTTGTTGAATAAACGGCAAGTTCTGTTCACTATTTCGTAGATAACTAATTTCCTCATCTTTTATCAATTGATTTTAAAATTTCCGCTCATGCAACTCCCCGCCACTTTCTTACACAAAGTTTGAAGTTGCTAATGAATTTCCACAAATTTTTATTTTTTTCTTGTGAATAAAGAAACACCCCTTTTGGTCTAACGAGGGGCCGCTGGAGATGTCAGAATTTACCGTAAAAAATACATATGCATATATATATATATATATATATACATATATATATATATATATATATATATATATATATATATATATATATATATATATATATATAAATATATATATATATATATATATATATATATATATATATATATATTTACCTGTCTTTTCCAAGCAATAACAAGCTATATGAGTTTGCAAAAACGACAAATAAGTTACAATACAACGCAGGCAAGAATAATTTCGAAAATCGTGGTCTGCGAAGTCTAATTATTTTTTGGGGAAGATACGACTGAAAATTATAGAGTACCTACCTACTTTTATAGAAAGTTCAATTTCATAAAATCTCATTGGGTTATGCAGTAGCCAAAGAGCTGTGAAAAAATATTGAGGAGTTAAATATTAAATAAATTCAACGCCATGTGAAATCTAGACGTTTGTTTTTCAAAGATTGCTGTTATGGGATCTAGTTTAGAATTATTATTTTTTGTAGCATATTTAATGAAGAAAATTTTTTTCATTATTGTCAATATCCCATCAAAAAAATTTGATATTATTTCAACTAGCAAGTTATCCTCTGAATACAGTATAATTTTCTCTTATCGTTCAAATAGTACAACTATCGTTACGTTACGCAGACGAAAATCTACATCTATGAGATAGGTAGTACTAGTTGTCTCTGAATAAGGTACGAAATGCCGTTCAGTATGTGTTCAACTAATTAGACATAGAATAATATTTTGAAAAGAAAGTTATACTAATTCTTTGCAATCAAAATATAATTGTTGAATGATGATGATGAGTACAAATATTCATCATTTAATACTCATGATCAACCTGGGCTGGATTATTTCAACACATTTGTTTGTATTTCGACCAAATACATACCGAAATTTTATGATTGAGAACTTGAGTTCATTCTTCAAGACAATCAAAATTAACTGATACCTGTTATGTTTATAATGATATCTTGATCCTAAATTATATGTATGTATTTATATGAATTGGAGGATGAAAGAAAATACTCTATAAACCATTGAAGAAAACGGACACAAACGATGAAGCAAATGTGAGGTTCATCGAGTAGGTACTTAAAAATATTGAGTAATCTATATTCTGAAAGCAACGTCTCTAAGACAGATGTATTTGAGTGAAAAAATGTACATTTTCACTTAATCAATATATAGAACTTTTGAAGAACCATTCGGATGAAATATTTCTTCAGTTGATTGATTGCATTCAAATATAGATTTTCATATACGGTAATTTCGAAACCTCCATACTCCTTAAAATGAACTAAAATTTATCAGAAGCCAAAGAGAGAAATGAAAATGATGAATTTATGAGATTCGTGGCCAGGCCTTGAATATAATTTAATATTAAATGCAATTCTCCCAGAGATATTTGAATAAAAATTGTCGATATCTACCTTCGAGAATCTTGACTTAATCCGATTCCAGAATTTATTGAATAATTTTTTTTAGTATTCTATTATGTATTAAATTTCTGTGAGAATAACTTTGTCAAACGCTTTCCTCTGTACTACAACCCTACAAAAACTGAATAACTGATATAATGGTAATAACTGCACCTACAAATGGTAAAATATTTCAAGATGAAGAAACAGGCGAATGTATTTTTCAAATTAGTAATACTGCAATATTAACAAAGTTTCGAAGATTTACTGAGGCAAATAAAAAAGTAATACATTAAAAAAAAAGTAACAGCCCCACTTACATCGGAAAATGAAGTAAAAAGCTCAAATCACTATTATCCGAGCACAATATCAACATTGCTTACCATACCGTAAATAACTTGGTAGAACATATAGAGAATAATATATCAAAAAAACAAAATAAAAATAAATAAGAAGTTTATGAAATTAAATGAGATAATTGTGAAATGTTTTATATTGGTATTACTTTCAGAAAATTTCAGACCAGAAGTTCTCAACATAAACGGAACTTTGTTTGTCAAAAGTCGGATTCATATTACGCGAACCATTTAATCCATGAAAAGTAAACATTCAAGTCAGGCTTTGAAATATCATATGCCGAATATAAGAAAATGAAACTGAATTTCTTAAATTATTAAATATAATCGGATTGTTCTCGAGTGCTTGAACGAGTCAACATCGTTTATGATTTGCTCCGTAGCGTAGTTCGCTTGTGATTTATCTAGTTAAATTGTTAGTTTCAGTGTTACAAGAACCGACGTATGTACTGCACATTTTACGTACTTTGAATCGAGTTTTTGCCGCCGCGCTGGCGTTTTGTTTTCATTTTTTATTTCTACTTATTTGAATGAAGTGATAACAGCCAAGTCATTAGTTGAGTCCCTATAAAACACAGTTTTTTGGCCTGCTCTCATTACAGAGGCGTAGGCAGTAACTTAATATGGGATCATATTGCTATAACACCGGAATTTAAATAGCAAACAAGGGAAGTAATTAATTAATTCAACCTAACAAATCGCTTTTGAGTACAAGGCAACAATGAACCAGTCAGTTCTACCTCAACCATAGAAACCAAATGCCGCAACAATATGAGTAAACCAATAATTGTCAGTTCCTAGTACCAGTTACGTATCAGGCTGTTAAGACTGCACATAAAAACGCATCTTTCGCCAAAAAAGGATCAAGCCATAGTGATGCCGCCGATGATAACTTGAAGTTACTTGACTATGTTAAGGCAATAGGCATATTGTAGGACCCAACATATTTCCCTTTGCATCTAGGATCTCTAAATAACAGAATCTGCATATATTTAGCCAATTCGCAACCTTGTTGACGATCTTCTAAAATCTCAATTCATCCGTAAACATCCACAAATAAATGCTATAAACATCCGCAGACTCGTTTTCCCCGACAAAACGAATAATAATCTCGAATATATCTCCCTATATACCATGAATCTTGCTGAAAATGCTATAAGAGCCTTGGTTGTACAGATAACGCTCCCCTGTCTCGTTTTTTGAGAGCAGGTATTCCAGGCGATGAATATTCTCATATATTAAGTTTCAGACGACAAGTCTAACGTACTTCCCCCATCAGACAACACTACGAATTGCAGACTTCATTAATCATTCTTTTGAACGGTAACGAAAAACAGAATCTTTTCTGATCTATCAAGACAAAATGGAGTGCTTTCATTTGCAAGCAGCCCGGACACATTGCTTCAAATTGCCCAAATCCTCCAACCAACATTTCACTGTCCCAATCCACTCTGTCTGAAACCATACTGAACAGATATCTCCAATAACAAACCTTGCAATAATCTTATAGAGAATAGCGAAGTGACTTCAAATGTAGATCCGATTACCCCACAAAAAAAACCAGCCTCCTGCAGTTTTGACCCCAGCCAAAAACGCGGATACTCCCAGCTTTTCGATACAGAGTGAAATTTCAAGTTTCACACCGCAGAAACAGAAAATATCAATGCTAATGCCACCGCCCAATCTCCCACCTTCATCAGCAGTTCATGAAAGCAACAAAGAAGAAGCGCAAAATAACTGGTGCTTCTGTATATCGAACTCACAACATCCATGAAAGAATGCATAGCAAAACTACCAGAAACACCGGATGCGTTCATACTTCCCATAGAAAATCTTTATGACTTCTTAGAAAAATAACGTAATGGTAGAATCAGATCGCGTGCCTGGAAGCTCGAAAAAACAACACAGATGACGAATTGTTTGGTCTAGTCTCAAAACTTAAATCTAATTTATACCACCGACCTTACAGATAAGTATAAAGAACAGAATATCCCGTATTACAAAGAAGATTAAGAAGCAGCTTAGAATTCCGGTGCTGACGAGACGGAGCTTGTTCGATCTATCTAATGAACCTAGTGATGATGAATATAGCTCCGAAAGCTCACAGCAGTCACAGAAATCGTCATACTAAATTTTTAATTTCATGCCTCTCTCTTTAATACAGTGGAAACTGTGACGGTTTCTATCCCGTTTAGAACGAACTACAAACAGCTCATCTCGGATTCCTCGCCAGACTTCCTGTGCTTAGCAAGAAAACCAATTTTACCAAGTCTCACAAGACCCTCACCTAAAAAGCTATGTTGAGCCATAAACACTTCATTAGAACTACTCATACTACGTGCTAGTGGCGAGGAGCGGATCCCTCTGTCCTTTGTCTCTAGAGATATTTTCCAATCAAAACCTACACTTAAAATACAGAAACTTAGAAGAGCAGTTGCCATGCTCACTGCGTGGTTGCCCTAGATTAGGATTTATAGTTTGCAGTGTAATAATATCCCTCCAGACTAACACTGTAAGAGACACAGAAATAATGGGACCTCAGTAAGCCAATCGCCTATAACCTTTCATCTTGGTAGGAGTGATTTTAATGCCTCACAACGAACCAATTCGCATGTGGGGATCAGAACGTACGTTTGGGCCGTGGGCAAAATTATCGAAAATGTGATCAACAACTGTAAACATCAAATCTACTAAAACACCAGGCAGCGAGCACATATTTCCACGTACAATCCGGATCCTTCTCCTCAAATAGACCTCAGCTTTTCAGATCCAGGAAACAGCAACCCTTATTAACATGGTACACGCTTGATAGTCTCTATGATAGTAAACACTTTCTATCCTAATCTCAGATAACGAACCAAAAACGAAGTTTAATATCAAAGGAAAAGTGGAAAATTGCAAAAGCAAATTGGGAACTCTAACAGCCTAACTCTAAAGGAAATACAGAAAATATCAACTATTCTAATAAACGTAGATGAAGCTGTTGGCGCAGTTGATCAAACTCCATAATTTTCTGCAGTCCAAACAATATCTATAGGAAAGTATTCCGTTAACCTCTCAAAACGAAACTGTTCCCTGGTGGAAATGAATCCTGTAACATAGCTGTGAAGGAGTGCAAAAAGGCGCTCATATAGATACCGAAGAACCAGAATTGAGTCAGACTTGATAAAACTTAAAAAATGAGAGCGAAATCGAAAGGGTCTAAAAACAAAGCAAATGAGAGTCGTGGAAAAATTCTCAAGCACAATAACCTTCTGACACCCCTCCTTCCCTAATGTAGAAGATGGACCAAGATAAGACAGATGAGAGGAAGAAACACCGCAGTGTTCGATAATTCCTGGCTTTAACTGCACGAGGGACACAGTCATTTACACGATCAACACAAATTGCCATAATGATTCTTTGCCCAACAACTTTCAAAAATAAAACAAATCTAATTCCAAACCTTCAAACCCAACTACACTCTCAACCTTTGCATTTCCTCACATTTGTCAACCTCTCAATTTACCCTTCCCGCTTTCCGAATTAATTCAGTCTACTACTCTCACTAAAGAACACAGCTGCAGGACCTGACGACATACCGATGATATTTCTAAAACATTTAATCTAGTAACAAAAACTAACTGCTCGAACTCCTACAGACAAATTTGGTGTAGCCAGCATTTCCGGCTCTATGGAGGGAATCAATCATAATACCTATCAAAAAGAACGACTCGAACACTAAATCCTCCAAATTCTTTGAGTGGGAGGCCATGATCTCTTCTAAACATGCAACACTATAGCAAACACTAGAGAAATGGGTTAATAGAGTAGGCTACAACTGGTAACTAGTTAGAAGTCGCAACAAGCCTCTTAATAGATACAGAGCAGGCAGGATATGTCGATCAAAACAGATGGCCACATTGGTATAACAACTGGTCATCCTAGCACCATATAGATATCATGCACAAGCTGATATCAGAAGTAAAGCGACATAATCGCGTGAGCCTAGATATTAGACAGCGCCTTCGACAGATTTGTAAAAATTCGATTTGTTTGATAGACTCAAGAGACTTCAACTTAACTGGAAATATCCTTCGTTTTCCTTCAGAAACTTCTTAACCAACAGATCTTCAAAGTTGTTACCAGAAAAATGGCAGACATCGAAACTGATACAATGCTCAAGGAAAATAGAGAGTTCCACAAGGCTGCCGGTCCTAGCAGCACACTTTATTTTCTATGAGTATTAACGATATTTGTTCCTCAAATATCGCACCTGTCAAATATTGTACTATACGCTGACGAATCTCATTCTCTACTGCCAAGGTTAAAGTCACGAACAGTACCATTGTACAACTACTTCAAAAGGCTCTAGATAGTATCCACATATGTGGTGATCTCTAAATTCCGGTTTTCATTTTTTTCAACAAACAAGATCCAAAGTAAGTCCAGTTCAGGCAGAAGACTTATCTTTTCCCTCCACAGAACTAGCTTCGGTGGAGTTCAACTTCAAGTGGTTGAATAAAGTAGATTTCTTGGAGAGTAATATTGATAAAAAGGTTGACAGATGGAGACACACAGGTTCAGGAATAAACAAAAGTCTAAGTGTTTAAATCGGAATTAGACATTTTAAAAATCATTAGTCTCATTACCCGAATGGGGAGCGGAAAGAGGAAAACTAATATACGGATTTGATATGATTAAGTCCGCTCAAATTAGATTATGGAAGTATACTTTACATGAGCGCCTGCAAAACGTACCTTAAAATATCTTGATATACAATCCATAACCCACACAGCAGCTAACGAATATGTCTGGGAGCCTTAGATCCAGTCCGGCAGAGAAGCATCTATCTTGAATATCTTCACTGAACTTAACCCCTTTATCAATACGACGAGAATATCAACTACCATCCTATTTTTCCAGAATAATCTGCCATCCAAAAACCTGTATTTTTAAATTAATTGATTCTATCAACCAGCTTCCGAAAACAGACTAGAACGCCGTCTCTCGTGTCCACAAATTTATACCTTATTCCAAGAAACACTAACCTCACAGTTACAAACTCCCATTAAATTTTTCTGAAACTCCTCCATGGACAAAAAGCCGGCCGCTTATTGAACCACATGCCTAAGCAATTACAGTAAGTACGGAAACGCCTAACATAGTCTTTATAGCAAAGATTCAGAGAAAGAGTGGTAAATGAACGCAGCAGTTTCGACCAAATCCTTTTACCACTGACGCTTCCAAAGGAGTTAGAGTGGTATAGAGTGTGCTGTTACTAAAGACGATAGATACAACAATAGTAACACACAAACTTCCTGATCTATGTAGTATATACACAGCTGAACTATACGGAATATTACAAGATTTGAGGAACCCAGTACAGGATAACAGTAAACTTGCCATATGTACAGACACCCTTTCATCAATTTACTCTATTAAAAACGACTATTCAACACATTCCATAGTTCAAGATATCCTCGACACCTGCCACCATCATCCCACTAGAGGTATCTACGTGAATATCATCTGGATCCCCTCCCATGTAGGAATTGCGGGCAACGAACGTGCAGACCAAGCAGCAAAACAAACTTGTTCCTCCGACTTGCCAGTAGAGCAAATTCAACTCCACCAAGACTTAAAATCAGCAGCACGACAAATGAAGATTCAAATATGGCAAACACATTGGGATACACGCAACACAAAACTACATACCATCCAACCCACTGTTTCCACGCAGAAAATGCCTCAAATGACAAGAAAAGACAAAGTGTTCTAAGAAGACTCAGAATAGGTCACTCCCGGCTCACACATGGATACCTGATGTCTGCACAGAATCCCCCTACCTGTGAATTCTGTGATAACGCGAGACATACTTCTAAACTGCAAACACTACAGCCCAACTCGTCATAAACACAAACTTAGTGGAACTCTCAAAAACATTCTCGGTGTACCTAACCAGTTTAGTTCTGTGATACAGTTCCTTAAAGACTGTTTACTGTTTGAATTAATTTGATTTTTTATTATGTAACCCAATGTATCATAGATCCTGTGTCAGTGGCCACTAGATGCCGAGACACGTTAATTGCCAATAAAAAAAAAAAAAAAAATATAATCATTCAGGCTACCTCTTGAATAGCCAGATTGATCATACTAGAAGCCCCCTTCTTATTATTTTCAAAATTACAGTACGTGACTAGCAGTTCACTATGAAACTCCAATCCTTACTAATTATTTCTATACATCACTGTATTTACCCTTTCTACCTAATTTTTATATACATATTTATTGATAATGAATGTAGGTATTCGAATCATTTTGCACTTGGCACTCGAAGAAGGTGAAGTCTCACTGAAACGTACGTCATGTATAAGTTATACGTGTAAATTGTTATTTGAACGTTGTATATATTTATTTGCTTGAACAAAAACAATCAAAATCAGTTAATATTAACAAATTGAATTAATAAAAGCATTAACATAATAGAGACATCATTAAGGAAAATTCTATCATATAACTAATGTAATATTTGTAAAATTGATGGCATTTCTGCTTTCTAAGTTGAAGGTGAATATAAATATATATATATATATATATATATATATATATATATATATATATATATATATATATATATATATATATATATATATATATATATATATTCATAAATATATCTATAGATACATATATATATATATATATATATATTTATATATATATATATATATACAGAGTGGTCTTAGAAAAATTAATACATTTTCTATTTAATTAATTCTCGAGGTGAAGGATTTGACTTTCGGTGAATTATTTGCTCATTCGTTGAAGTGGGTTTTGAACAAAACATTCTCGATTATTTTGATGTATTTTGAAAACTTATCAGAAATTATACTAATGGTTAACGACTTCTACGTATAAATTGACTCAAAAGATACAAAATTTAGTGCAAAAAATTATTTATAATAGCTACTTGTATTCAGTCATGTGTGATAAAGGATTTATAAAAGCTAATATACCTGATGTATGATATTTTGTTGAACATTTAAAACAAATTTTTAGGGGATTGTTTTTGTAGTAATCGTACATAATGGTACGAAGCACGATAACTTTAAAATTTTGACATTTGAGAAATATTTATCAATATATTGACGATAACAACAAGATCTAACCGATCAAAAGCCAGAACACTATTAGCTGTGTGCTACGATGAGTAGAAATTAACATTGTGACGTCACATGCTCTTTTGTTTGTTCGGAAACTGTCAGCATTTTTTCAAAAACCAAATTCTCGAAAGAAAGAGGATGATCAAAAATTTGTAGATCGCTCAATAGAATCAACCAATATTATTTGTCAATTCAATTTTTAAATGAAAATGACCGACTGTAAATGATAAATCATATGAAGAATGATGAATCTTCTGTTCAGATATATAAACTTGAATTCCTTACATAAATAATCACATTAATCATTCCCTTCAGTTGCTGACAAATTAGATTCTGTAATTGTATTAATAACATAAATTGTGTATGAATTGTTTACATATTTAGCTCGATAAATCTATACGATAGCCCTATAAGAATGACTCAAGGTAGGTTACTGATACAAGGTAATCATTCAGTTAATTTGGTATTGTAAATAAACTTTATACATTACATAAAGTGAACAATTTAAAAAATTATCAAACAACTTTCCAAGGAAGCTGGTTATACGTATGCAGCAACGCAAAATCTGCATTGACAATCGAATAAATCAAAATAAAGTTTATTTGATATGAATCTCCGCAAGCCCTTATGTGTATTACAAAATGGAAGTTGTTTATGTTTCTAGTCGCGGACGGAGCCTATCGTGTTATAAATTAAAAAGAATTATGGTAAATTATGTAAACGTCACACCCAAATTCAGAAAAATTGTTTTCGATAGTTTACGATATCAAGATAGAGATAAAAAGAAGTGGGCTACAGAGATTCGTATCTAATATCGTATGTTCCTCATTTTTGTTTCTGTAACATAAAATTCTTAACCCTTAAATCAATTTGGAGAGGCTGTGGGGGTGTGCAAAACCCACAGAAAAACATACATACATATATATATATATATATATATATATATATATATATATATATATATATATATATATATATATATATATATATATATATAGGTATATAGGATATTCGGCACACGAACCATCAACATTTTATGTCTCAGTTTACCTAAAATCTCGCCTTTAAACCCTAGTAAGTGTTTTATTGATGCATAAAAATTATCTTTTTTTTTTTAAATGTATGCTTGTTCAAATTACAGATAGTTTTTTTATTTCAATTGACCAGTAACAAAGGGACATTAATTCACAAAATCAGTGATTTTTGTGCAAGAAATCAATTTCAAAATTCAATGTTGAAAAAAGTAAGAATAATTGATTTAATTTTTTTTAGAACTCCTCTACTTGATGACTTTCCTACCTCCTCGCTCTCATTCCTGATTTTTGTTGAAGCAGAAATGTTTTTTTTTGTAAAAAAATGTGACTGGTAACATTTAGAAATTAAATCATGGTTAATAGTTTAGCATAAACGATTATAAAATTGAAATTGTTTTTCTCATCACCTCCGAACGATTTCCGCCCTTCTGATGACGGAATAACCGAAATTTTAAGCAGAAATGTTTTTCATTAATGTGTAGCATAGCGCTAGAAAGTTTATCAAGTAGAGAAGTTCTGAAAGAACATAAAGAACTCAATTGTCACTTTTTTAAACATTGAATTTTTAAGTTGATTTCTTTTCACAAAATCACTATTTTTGTGCAATAAAACTTCGTATGTCTCTTTGGTAATGTCAGTTGAAATACAAAATATTAATTAATTGAACAAACGTATAATACAGAATATTCCGAATAATAGTACTTTTACAAGCATTAATAAAAATTTTATAACTTATATATATGTGAATTTAATAAATGAAACTATCTTGTCTTCAAATTCCCAAAATTATAATATAATATAAATAAGATAGTTTCATTTATTAAATTCATCTCACTACCCAAATATGGACAATCTACAAACATATATATATATATATATATATATATATATATATATATATATATATATATATATATATATATATATATATATATATATATATATATATATATATATATATATATATATATATATATATATTATATATATATATATATATATATATATATATATATATATATATATATATATATATATATATATATATATATATCAGATACCGAAACAACTTCATAACTCGAGCACCAGGAGTTATAAAACTGATTCTAAAACCTTGTCCATATAGTGCAATAGTATATTATTTTCATGGAAAATCCTATTATACAATATGCTAACAGCTTCCAGAACTTGATTAAGTCAATTGAAATATATCTTCAGAAAAGGTATTCTAAACAAAGATGAATATCAATAAATATAAAGACTGTCATGAAAATTTCTGGTTTATTCAAGAATTTCATGAAAATATTTCACATAAACTGTCGGTTGGATATAATAATAAATAATTTATGGCAAGTTATGACAGGCATTGAATGGATTATAATTATCTGACTAAATACAATGCCTATCAAAATGATAATAACGGCATATTTTCACACTGGGGCGTGCAAAATGCAATAATGCCTTCATTTGTTGTGGCCACGTTTCGGAACAGCCCGAATTATCCTGCGTCGTAGCATCAAATCGATTTAGCGCCAAGTCTGCATGCCGCCCTCCAATTAACATAATTTAAAATTTCATCATTATTTTCAATGAGTTTTCTGTACTTGTACAACATTCATATATATTGCGAATATTTATACATGTAATTTCTGACTGATCGAAGCCCCTATGTAATTTGTTAGACAACATGTTTATTTTTGTCATTTAGTATTTAATAATATAATACTAATTATAAGGAAATGGTAGATGGAGTAACGTATATAATTTACCTATGATCACTCAATATAGAGTATTATTGTACTCAAATGATACGAGTGACTTATACAATAGGATCTCAAAGATTCATCGGTATAACGTTAGTGTTGGTGATATAACCAATGAGAATCGCTACTCTGAAGGTCCAAAGGTCCATGAGATTTACTATTCTGTAGGTATATATATCATAAATTAATTATATCTAGAATATTTTTTCGTTCGTTTCTTTCTCTATGGCTAAACAATAAATTAGACAGTGAATAAATTCCCTGAAATCATCAACACAATTAGGTGTATTATATAAATATAAAAAAGTAGGAAACTAATAAAACAATGAATTATATATTTATATATATATATATATATATATATATATATATATATATATATATATATATATATATATATATATATATATATATATATATATATATATATATATATATAGATATACAGGGTTGGGATAAAGTATGGAACCAAGTAAATCAAAATTTAAAAAAACTTGCTCATCTTTTTTTTAATAGCGGTTATCCAAGTAAGTTGGTCTATGGACTGATTTTCAGGAGAGCTACCATTGAAATTTTACCTTCGGATAATGTTCCACCTAATCTAGTTTCACAAAACTCTAAATTCTATTTTTCTTCACCTTATGTTCATTCGATAGTTCACAATTTCAGAAAAAAAATTTCAAAATTTCCCTCTATCAATATTACCTATAAAAATCAACTCACTATTGATAGTATTTTTTCAAAGTTAAAAGATAAGGACCGAATTTTGGAACAATCTAATGTGGTTTATTGCATACCTTGTTCACAGTGCAACTTGAAATATATTGGTCAGACGAAACGGAAGCTTAAAGACAGAATTTGCTCACATAGGGGAGATGTTAGAAATTCAAAAATTACATGCACCTTAGCACAACACGTTCTAGAGGAAGATCACATTCCTGATTATAATGGTGTTACTATTTTAGAACATGAATCAAATTTAAAAATGAGATGTTTCCTAGAAATGCTCTATTGTTAAGGAACCTAATGCTATGAATGCCAGGACTGATATCGCTAATCTTAGTGGTTTTTATGCATATTTGTTAAACCTCCCTTCTCGAACTGAAAACTCTGTTCTCCAATCTATTTTATAGTGATTTTTCATGTGTTGGCACACCTTCCTGATCATCGAGTTACTTAAGGTTGGCAATATAATCTGTCAACTGTTTTACGTTTTTCCATAGACAACTAACGGCGTCCCACGCTGCTTTGTCACTTGTCATGTGGGAGTTCTTTCTCGCATTTTCCTTTTAATGAAAAGTTTTTCAACGGTTCTCTCTCACATTTTCTTTTATAATTTATTATTTTACACCATCTCATGTTCTTGTTTTATTTTGTGACACGTTTGGTTGTAACCATATCGTTTTGATGTTCGGCGAAAAGTTTGTACTGTTTCCACCTGTTGAATTCAGCCTCATTTTCGTAAGTAAAATCTGTTTAGTGGCATTTTATAATGTTGCTTATATCTTTATGATGATTATTGTAGAGTTCCTGATGAAGAGCCAATAAAGACTCGAAAGCTTGAACAGAAACAAGAGTTTTCTTTTCAGTCAGCCCTAAGACTTCATACCTGATTAAGCATTTTCTCTCCTTAACTTAGACAGTCGTCTAACCTTAACAATTATATATATATATATATATATATATATATATATATATATATATATATATATATACCTAATTTATAGAATAAAAACGATCTATATGTCAATGAACAAAATATTAGTTTTCTGTTGAATAGTTCTGTTGTGCAAAAATCGATGATTATTTTCATTTGATGATGGTTATTCAAAATATGTAATTGAATTTGGTCTATTGGAAATAGGGGTTGTTAAGTTGAATGGATGATATTGAAAAGTATGTTTTCTGCGTATTTCTTTCCAAAATTCAGAAGAAATATTGAAATCATACAAATATGCACCGAGTAATAACTATTTTAACTTTGAGTGTACTGAAATTTCAGTAATAGAATATCAAGAATGACAGGGAACTTAAAGGGTGTTACATATTTCTTAGAATTCATCGTGAGTTTCATTTTCGATAGAACTGGAATTAAATATTTTCAGATCAAAAAATTAGTCTTTATTCGAGAAAATACAAGTAAAATAAGAACAAATATCGAAACTATTACTCCATTCCAAGAAAACTCACCCTGATAAAAGAATATCAAAACTCACTTGAGTTACACAATAACAATTGATGTCTGAATACAATATGTACTAAATATAATTGAGAAAATGAAAAGGGTCAAGAAATCAACATGACACTCCTCGGGAGGCGAGAAACTTCGCCACCATATATGGCTCCACGTGCACAATGAAACTACGAGTAAATAAGCATTTTTCAATCAACTTGTTTTTTCTATTAATTTCATGTTCTCTGTCAGTTGGTTATAATAAACCAAACTGGAGACATCTAGGACAACGTTTATAAAGTGTAAATCGAGGGATGCTACAAAAACGGATATCGATTTATTAATATGAATGTAACACACTCATAAATATGCAACCCTGCCTGAGTGTCCTAGTTGTTCCTTCTAAAACAGTCCTCTACAAGCGTCCACTCGTCTCATTCCCAAGATAGTACCTAAAGCCATCTTCTGAGTGAAAAAGGCCATCTATACCTGCACTGCCCAAAAGGGCAACTCCAAATCTCAGTATTGAAACAAAATTGTTCGACACTGTTCTAGATTCTATATAGTCCCTCAATACTCTGAGCAGGCAGCAGCATGCATTCAGTCTGGGTAAGACCTCCCCTTCCTGCACCAATCAAAATGACAATGAACATAGATGCCCAAGAATCTTGTGTTCAATGCGAGAGCGACCGCTCGTCTAGACAGTTTCACCCGTCTAGGACGCCTAGTTCTGAAAACATAAAATTAGGTTAATAATTACCTTACTAGTTTAAAGTCGTATTTCATCCTATAAAAGACATACTATTGCAGTGTATCGAAGGAAAGCAGTCATGTGCGGGACTATTTATCACATACGTTTTAGACCTCCTAGACCACGTTAGTAGGATTTGAATCCAAAATTATTTTTATTTGAGTTTTAGTTTAAGAGTTCAAAATTTGAAAACGTAAGTGAAAAATTTTTCATATATATATATATATATATATATATATATATATATATATATATATATATATATATATATATATACCTGGTACATATTAACATCTTCAGCGGCTCCGATCGAGTCGAATGAGCTGTAATTTGGTACCTGCCATTGCAGAACGAAAGTATCAAATTAAATTTGTAAACTTCTGCACCCGCCGCCATTTTTACGTAGATATTTCTAATTTTCATATGAATATCCTTCCCGGTACATATTGACATCTCCAGCGGTTCGTATTAAGTATACCAACTGAACTGAACTTTTATCTGGGATTGTTTTCATTGCATAACAAATTTGGTTGAATTTTTCTAGCCGCCGCCATTTTTACTTAGATATTTCTTGTTTTTTCATGGTTTTTGAAAAATTGCTGAACTCCACAGGTTCTGCAGATTGAGTTAGAGGATTGAACATTAGTACGTACCTACATTGAGTTTATGTTGACTTAAGATCCTTTTATGAATTTAACTGTTTTTCTCAACCGCGCTGCATTTCTTTGGGACTATTCTGTTCAAATTGCATCTCAATCTGTTTCGTGTTTTCAGTACGCAATGTACTTCACGAATTTTTTTTACGATAGAGGTTTGAAATTCATTATGTGGATCGAGTTGATGTTGAGGAGCGTTTCTTCGTTGGTTTCAACTTTTTTCCTCAACCACGATTTTTTTTAGTAAAATGAACTATTTTCTACTTTTTAATTCGGTTTGCTTTTTAAGCATAATTTTTAGAAATATAATCCAATTCAATTCGTCAGAATCGCATCTCAACGCGATGTCTTTCGCGCGAAAAATACGACTTTAATGATGGAGCTCTGCTGCTCAAGAGTTTTCTTTCAAATCTAAGAATAATTCATAGAAATATCTTACAAACAACATGAATCCGATTTATATATATATATATATATATATATATATATATATATATATATATATATATATATATATATATATATATATAATATATAGCTCTTCCTCAGGAACTCTACAAAGAATTGAAAAATGAACAATACTTAGTTTGAACAACATCTCAGCTTGTGTACTTACGAAAGTGAGAATTAGAATTTACTTTTTCTTGTCGCAGTTTACAGACTAACATACATATAAACAATACTACATCGTAGAAGCCTTCACACCTTTATACATATATATATATATATATATATATATATATATATATATATATATATATATATATATATATATATATATATATATATATATATACATCATCATCCATCAGCATTTCTTGTCCACTGCTGGACATAGGCCTCCTCTAAATCTTTCCATTGGGTTCTATTTTGGGCAGTGTTGATCCAGTTCCCAGCCAGTCTCCTTAGATCGTCACTCCATCTGGTTGGTGGTCTGCCCCTGTGTCTTCTGTCCTATCTTGGTCTCCATTCTAGTCTCTTTGTCCACCTATTATCAGACATTCGCGCCACGTGGCCGGCTCATCTCCATTTGGCCTGTGCGACTCGTTGGATGACATCATTTACTTTTGTTCTTTTCCGTATATATAGTATGGAAACGTTCGTTAGTGATGCCCAACATAGCCCTTTCCATGGCTTTCTGTGCCACTCTCAATTTGTTTGCTGAGCGTTTTGTCAAAGTTAGTGTTTCGGCACCATATGTTATAACTGACATTACACACTGTTCATACACCTTCCTTTTTAAGCATAGAGGCAGGCTTCCCCTAAGTAAATCTTTGAGTTTGCCAAAGGCCGCCCATCCCAAACCTATTCGGCGGTATCTCACAAGTTAGATTATCCCTATCTATCCTAACTTCGTGGCCTGAATATTTATATTCGCCGACCTGTTGGATATCCCCGAAACTGTTTACGGCAGTACTGGAGTATGCCTTAAAACATTAAACTGGGAAAATTGAGGCATTAAAATAGACGGAGAATATTTGAGTCATCTACGCTTTGCGGATGATATAGTGTTGACCACGGATAACTTAGGCGACGCGAGGCAAATGTTAATCCAGCTGAAGCAGGTAGCATCGAGTGTTGGATTGGGCATAAACTTTCAGGAAACACAGTTTATACGTATATACAGGGTGTCCCAAAATTAGACGTCAATATTTCGACCTCATATTCTACTTCTAAAAATAGAGATAAAAGTTCATATAAACTAGGGTCCACAACTCCTTCGTTTTTAAGATACAGGGTGTTAAAGGTGAAGACCTGGTGGTGATTTTTTGTGAATATTTTCGAAACTTGTGAAGGTAATTGAATGAAATTTGGTATAGTTACAAAACTTTTTACGCTCTATTGATGTACTAAAAGTTAGTTTTGTATATTCTCAGGACTGCGTAGTGCAGGGGGGTATTTGCAAAAAATTTGGCCCAAATTTTTTGGTGGTTGATTTTTAGTAATTTTGACTTCAAAATTAATTTTGACTTCAAAATTTGAAAACATGAAGCTTTTAGTACAAATAAGGTATTCTTCTCATACTTCGCTAGGAAGCAGCATTTTCGAGAAAAATGCATTTGAATAGTTCTTTACGAATTGATTGTTTTCCCGAAATTAGACGTCAATATTCTAACCACGTATTCTACATCCAAAAATAAATATAAAAGTTCATATAAACTAATGTCCACAACTTCTTCGTTTTAAAGGTGAAAACCCGATAACGGTTTTTTATGAATATCATATTTGATATCACTATTCTAGTCTAATTCGAAGTGGTGCTGTATTTTCTCAACCAGATCGGCAATTCTTGTTCTTATCTTTGAAAGTGCGCAACCTATATATTCCTTTTGTATGAGAATTTGTCAAATATGAAATTTGTAATTTTGAAGCACAAAATTTGTAGGCTCTCCTACCTCCCAAAGCCCTTCCCTCCATTTTGGGAACCACTGAACTAAACATAATGAAACAATTATTTGAGGTTTACTTATTCTTACAATTAGATAAGATGGTCGAAAAGGTTACCCTGCTCATGATGGCATATTTAGACTCTACGGGTAATGTGAAGCTTGCGAAACTTCAAAATGGTTTTGACTTATTTGATTCCTTGCCACACGTATTCTTTCACACAACTCCTCCTCGTTGTCTACTTCTGTTGCGTATACTTTATATTTTATACGGCACCAAATTTAGTAGTCTAGTGTATTTAAATCCGGCAATCGGGGTGCCCACGGAATAGGAACACCTCTTCTAATCCATTTATACGGAAATTACTCGTCTAGCCAATTCCTAATATTTACATCATACTGAGCTTTCTCACCGTCGTGCTCTGACATTGCATAAACCACGTACAAAGTGGATATCTGCTAGTTCTCTATTTGAAAACCTCTGTATTACTACTGAATAGCTTTTTTTTCGGCAACATGCAGCACAACTGAAAACTGGGCAATTAATAATTGACAGCTTATTTTTCTTTGCCTAGCAAGCAAAAACGTCATTTCTTTCCAGGTCTGCTGCTCAATTTCTCTTCGATTTGCACATTGAAAAGCAAAAAATTAATTCTTCAAGAAATATTCAATTGCATTTTTCTCGAAAATGCTGCTTCCTAGCGAAGTATGAGAAGAGTACCTTATTTGAACTTTGAAGTCAAATCTATTAAAAATTAACCACCAAAAAATTTGGGCCAAATGTTTGGCCAATACCCCCCTGCACTACACCTTCCTGAAAATAAATATTACAATATTAACTTTAAGTACATTAAATAGAGCGTAAAAAGTTTCGTAACTGTACCAAATTTCATGCAATTACTTTCAGAGGTTTCGGAAATATTTACAAAAAACCACCATCAGGGCTTCACCTTTAACACCCTGTATCTTAAAAACGAAGTTGTGGACCCTAGTTTATATGAACTTTCATCTATATTTTTTGAAGTAGAATACGTGGTTTAAATATTGACGTCTAATTTCGGGACACCCTGTATATATATATATATATATATATATATATATATATATATATATATATATATATATATATATATATATATATATATATATATATATATATATATATATAATCTTTTGATAATTATTAGCAATAACAGGCTGGTTGAATCTTAAAAAACTCAATTTTATCAAAAAGTTGACGCCTCACCACGACATTCGAAATTGAAATTTCTTTGACATTTATTGATTTGAAAAAATTGAATAAACAGGGCTGCTTTGTATATGCTATTCAGTCTAATATTAATATTCAAAATTGTAATTATTAGATGGTAAGGGAAACCATACCGGAGAGTTCAAACAATAAACCACAAATAAGTGATTTTCTTCCATAACAGAGAATTTTATTATAAAAATTTCATTAAAAACGGCTACTTCCATATAAACGAACTATACCGATAATTCTTGCTTTACTTGTTTAATATTTTCCCAAAACTAATTTTCTTTTTTAATATTAATTTACTCTTTCTGAGATCTCTCTGATGGAATTAATCGCCTTCGTGGCAAAGTTTGACCAAATCTCCCATACCGGAGAGTTCAAACAATAAACCACAAATAAGTGATTTTCTTCCATAACAGAGGATTTTATTTATTAAACTATTTTCATCTCCAAATTTTCAATCCAATACTTAGCTACGCCGTTCTGATGAGGACCAAAGAGTCCGAAACACGTGTCAACGGCTGCTTCCATATAATCGTACTATACCGATAATTCTACTCCACTTCTTTAATGTTTTCCCATAACTAATTTCTTTGTTGTTAGATAAATAGTACCCTATTATTATTATTTTCAAACATTACGTAGGTAAAGGTTTCTTTGGTTTCCCCTTACAATATTATAATTACAAGTTTGATTATTAATATTAGACAAAATAGCATATACAAAGCAGCCCTGTTTATTCAATTTTTTCAAATCAATAAATGTCAAAGAAATTTCAATTTCGAATGTCGTGGTGAGGCGTCAACTTTTTGATAAAATTGAGTTTTTAAGATTCAACCAGCCTGTTATTGCTAATAATTATCAAAAGATTAAAAATAGATCACAGGCAACAACAATTCGAATAAATATATATATATATATATATATATATATATATAAGCTATTTAATGGCAAATTTGAATAATTATCTCAAAATATATACTAATTGCTATGTACACTCTTCAATGCTACACTCGCAACAAATGGCACTCAAATAAATAATGATGTTCTTGCTGTTAATTTTCTACTGAGCATATTAAGCGATATTTAGAAAAAACACAATAATGGTAATAACTTTTAAGCTATGAGCAATATGATAATAATATATATGATAATTTTGATTGAAAATGAACTATATAACCTCCCTCCGTTTGGACTTTAGAGATATCTGTGTACCTATATATTTAATTAATTGTTCCACTTTGCGGACTGGATATTGGTTAGTCATTAGGAAATTACAACAATTTACATTCAGCCAATCAATAACAATACAGAAGGAACTCTGAGATCTCAGATAATGAACTGGAGAGGGTTCGTAATCGAGGAAATTTGTACTTCATAGATAATTGCTTTCCTGTAATGACTTACAATTTGCGGAATAAATCGAAATGAAAACGAGAAATAACCAATTCAAAACGAAAAGAATGCAAACATCAATTACCTGGGCGGTAAAATTTATCTTAATGGTGACAGGTCTATCTTTTTTGGAGATAACGTCTAATTAACGTCAAGTTCAACCGCCCCTTTCAATTTGTTATTTTCATTCTTTATTGAAACGTGACCACTGGTAATTTCAGGACCGGTTGAGGACCACCCCAAAAATATATAAACACTTTTATACTCCTTCGTTTCAGATATTTCATTATAACTACTTTAGTAGATTCATGGACTCTAAATCATTTTCCATATTTGAGTATATTTTATAATCATGGCTCTGTAGGAATACTCTCTTTGTACGTATATTACGTAATTATTCAGTTACTCAACACACTGGAATTTCATTTTTAAATTTTTGCAGGTTTATCGTGATATTTTCAACTAACGTTTTTGGGCTTGTGTTTGGGATTAACTCCTTCAGCCAGATCAGAGGATACACTTGTATGTATACAAGTGCATTAAGGATAGGTGAGACGGGATATTTATGGAACATAGGAAGTGTGGGTAGGGTTCAGAGGATTAATACTGGCCCAGCATTCGCCTTGTAAGTTTGCAAGCAGTGACTTACATTACCATAAGGAAACTTCTGAAAAAAACTCATGGCAGACCAGTCGGCCCCGGGGTTTGAACAAATACTAGCCAGCGTACCTTACATACTCAACTAACTAACTAGCTTGGTTAAATTATGGTATTACAAAACAAACTATTTATACGAACATAACAGAGGAGTTCCTAGAGAAACTAAATACAATAAGCAGTTCATTCAGAGTTATTGGTAGGTATATTGAACATATTAAGGAGAGGAGAAGGGTTTACTTCACTTTACTTTACTAGGTTTTCGGAATTTTTATATTTATTGGTGTATAGGAATTCCCAACAGTTGGTTTTGAGGAGACTTTTTTCTAACTGTTATATATAATAATATTGTGATTAAAGGTATGGTTTTCTTGAATAAGATGACACGCATAGTTAGACACAGTTTTTTGCTTAATATAGGTAGCTACGTTGGTGTTCGTGTATTCGAGTTTTCAAATTTCTAATTGTACGTCCTATATAGATTTTTCACAATCGTTACAGTTGAGTCTATAAACACTAGTACGTTTATCTCGATGAATTTTAGATTTGTTGTTTTTAATCAATTTTCCAATGCTATTGTTGGTTTTATATGAAACTTTGAAATTTTGTTTATGAAGAAACAATTTCAGGTTTTCGGAAGATTTGCCCAAGTATGTTAAACTGTTAAATACTGTACTTTTCTCGGATATAAGTGGGTAAACTTCTGAATTTGCAATTTTGTATTTTTTCTTAAGAATGAGACTGTCAATCATATTGGGTGAATAATCATTATTCACTACCATTTGTTTGATTATATTCAATTCCTTTCGAAAATAATTTTCGGACAACGGAATTTTGAAAAGCCTTTGAATCATACTATGATAAGTGGCTAATTTATGTGAAATTGGGTGTTTTGTAAATACCAAAATAGATTGTTTTGTAATACCATAATTAGTACGAGATGAAGTCAATGTTATGACGAAACGCGTTTACTCAATAGATTTTATTTCTACCTGTGAAAAGTTAGTTTTTATTTCTTAAATAAAGTTATGAATATCGACTTTCATAAAGTAAAAGCCAATTCAATTCAATAATTTATTTTATATGGATAATCGCATATATTTCCTAACGGCAATCGGAAATTTGGTGAATTCTGGAGACCCCTAGTTTACAATGTGTTGTAGAGAGTTCACCACACCCTAAACCGGCACCACAAGAAGAAGTTTAGTATCGCTTAATCAGTAATCACGAATGGCATGAAAAATATTAAAACAAGTGATAAGAAGTTTCTTTCAGTGTCTATTGGCAAGTGTGTAAGTGTTTCCGTACCAAATGTCGATAGAGTCGTAGTGATGCATGAAATATTATAAGTGTGATCTTGAATAAAACTGAATTGAATCATAGTACAACTATATTCTAGATCTCAGTTCAATGTTTATCCAACACCAAGAAGTATTTTAGAAATCAAGGATGTTCCTAGTACCGAAATTTCGCTACATGCTCTTGTGAATCTACAATCATCTGGAACCCGGCATGGCTTCCCAAATTGCCCTTGTACAAAGTGTTGTACATAAAAATATTGGTGCTTCAAAAATGAGATGTTTTGTGAATCTAAGTGCCATTCTAGACTAAAATGCAAAAATGAAAAAATGCTTCCTTTGAGAGCAATTTTGGAGTGACCTTGACTTTGACTACACTATAATTTTATTGAATACGTTATGATTGTCAGTTTATTTTGTCTATTTGTCATTTATACTGCGATTCTATGGAATTATGTCATTTTTTACATGCTTTTTAGTAGGTAATTATATATAATGACTGAGAAATACAAACATTTCCTACGACAAGTATTTATTAACGAACCGTTGACAAATAATTTTACACATTTCCTAGATCTGCTCGGATTTGTATACATTTCCTAGGAATTGTATACAACTTCTAGGTTTAAAACATCATTTTGTTCAATTCCTGTTAGTTGTCATTTAAAGAGCCGCCAAATCGTGATTTATTTTTAAGTTATTGATAATTTTATGTTGTTGACTGTAACTAAGTGCATAATATCAATTAATAATTCAATTTTGTGACCCATTAAAAAGTAAACATACTGTCATGATTGTAAAATTTGATGTGTTGATTTCAAATTTGCAATGTTCTGCTATAGGTCAAATTATTCCATAACTAATTAAAATTGCATGTTGATTATGTGGAGAAGATAAGTGGAAATGAATTGATGCCCGTGTTTCCACAGCAGCCTTTAGTGTCATAGGAGAATTTTTACTTAAATCAAGTGTAATGGGAAACCACAATTTTTTCCCCTTCAGAAATATTCCAATCATAGAAAATTCAAACGATTAATTATTATTCTTGTTTCGAAATTCTGTTCTTAAATGCGGCTACAAGTCGACTTTAGAACAACACAACAAACAGACACACACACACACACACACACACATATATATATATATATATATATATATATATATATATATATATATATATATATATATATATATATATATATATATATATATATAATATAAATAATCTTTTGATAATTATTAGCAATAACAGGCTTGTTGAATCTCAAAAAACTCGATTTTATTAAAAAGTTGACATTTCGCCAACTTTTTAATAAAATCGAGTTTTTTGAGATTCAACAAGCCTGTTATTGCTAATAATTATCAAAAGATTAGAAATAGTTCACAGGCAACAACAATTCGACTGAATATATACATAAATATATATATATATATATATATATATATATATATATATATATATATATATATATATATATATATATATATATATATATATATATATATATATATTTATTTACATTTTCTTTTATTAGCAGTAACAGGCTTATGATTTTTGAAAACCACATATATTAACAACTGGACGTTTCGCCATTACATTGATGACTTTCTGAAAACTTTAGAAATATCAAAATACTTTAATCTAATGCCACTTCACTTAAATCAGTGCGGCAGTTCAAAAACGTTTCTTCAAGTTTTTAAGACGTAAATCATAGGATAACTGAAGAATGAATAAAAATTACAAGGAGACGTTATCAAATTTTCAAGAAAATAGATATTATATTGCTTACAGAATAATGGAGCTCACTACAATTTTTGCTTAAAACATTTTGGTGGCATAGTTTCTTTTAGATTCTCATCTAATTTATTTGTTAAATTAACCAATAGATCGTCAACTATCTGCTTTTTTATATAATTTTCTGGCAATGTTTCTGAGCCTCAATTTGTTATATCATGATAAGATAAGGTTTAACATTTAACAAAAATATCTAGGAAGCGCTGAAGAAGTGGAACATAGAAATAAGAGAATAATATATTTGAAATTTTTTTTTCAAAATCTACATGTTTTTTTCTTGAACTAACGGAAAATCGAAAGTTATTTGGACTATCTAGTTTTGATATGAATTCAAGTTCAAACGCTACTTGAAAGAGACACAAAAGTAGCCAAATAAAATAATTAGGAATCAATAGAATTTATCTCATTTATTTATACTCAATAATAATTCCATTCTGTGAATATTTAATTTATGTAGGACTCAAGATAAGAGTGTTGATGTTTTCGACTAACATGTATTGAAGCATGAAATAAGGAATATCTAAATTTTTATATAAGGTATGGAAATTAAAGACGAAAATTTCACAAATCATTTATCGAAAAGAATATTTCAAACACCAAACGTTTATCCATGTTATTGGAAAGAACATTCTGAGAGATGTGATTCGAAAGCTTTCTATTTCATAACTTGAATTCAAATTTTGACTACCAAAAAATGTGTAAAATCATAATCTATTAAGTTTGCAGCACTCAATAAGATTTCATTATTTTATGGGAATCACAGAGACTATTAACACGTAACAAATTTTCACCCTCTTTGACGTTATCAATTTTTGAAAGGGCAATCTTTTCTTGGAATGAATATACGGCCTATTTAAATATCAGTTGGAGGCCCAATTACTATTATACCTAATGATTATTTTGTACCTGACAGATATAGAAACATTAATAAATCAATACATATAAGATATTTTCATGAATTATATTTCTATAAGCAAGCATGATTTCTTTGACGATTGAAAATATGTATACACTTGGGACCTCTGGTCCAAAAAGAGTCATTAAGGATATGAACATGGTATTTCATTTCACGGAAGCCAGCATGACGCTACTCCCATACCCATTTGAATATTTTAAATGTTGGACCGTACTCAGAAATATTGGAGGAATAATCAAGGTTCATTCAAAAGATTGATTAGTTTAGTTTTCGTATGTTGAGTTCAATTATCTCTTTTGGACTAAATTATATAGGAAATGTTTCCTGGAGCGGTTTATCAAAACTAATATTTTCCAGTTGAATATGATGAATGTACATACCTCAATTTTTCCATTTGAAATTTTCGAAGGAATAACAACCAAGAAAAGACGCGTGAGCAGCAGAGCTACATCAGGTCGTATTTTTCACACAAAAAGCATCGCGTCGAGATGCGATTCCTACGAAATAAATTATGGTTTGAAAAACCACGCTTTAATAGCGAACGGAAATGAAAATTAGAAAATAATTTATTTTATTGAAATACAAAATTCGTTTACTGCATCGCGTACATTCAGTACGCGATGCACGTCTCAATAGCAGGTCGTAATAAAAATTGGAAAGTAAGTAGGTAATTTATTTTACTCAAAATTTTACGCGTAGTGAATCGTGTTTTGAAACTCATCGTATTTCAACATGAACTCAATCCACGTTATAAATTTTAACCCCCTTACTCAATTTGCGGAAGCTGTGGAGTTGAGAAAATTTTCAAAAACCAAATATCTACGCAAAAATTAGGAAAAATTCAACCATATTTTATATTATCATTCTTATAGGAGCCGCTGAAGTTGCCATTATGTATATATATATATATATATATATATATATATATATATATATATATATATATATATATATATATATATATATATATATATATATATATATAATAATGTTCATTTGTTAATGGTTTACGAATTACAAATTAATCAATTCAAAATAAATTTCCAAACAAACATAAATTGAAAGAGGTAGACCTGTTCAAAAGTAGAGCCACCTGTGTTATAACGAATATAGGTATCACAACGCGACCTTTGCTTAAAAAAAATGAAAAACTGAAAAATAACTCCAAAATAATCACAAAGTCAGAATTTATCACAAAAAAAAGTCAAATCTGGGCGTGTATGTCAAAAATAGAGTAAAATGTCACAATCGGGATTATTATTTCACAAATTGGGTAAAAATGTCGATATTCAGTAGGTTCTAACATCATCAAATTCCTTCAGATAGCATAATTTAATGACATCATATATGTTTCTTTTTTCTACGAGCATGCAGAATTGCATGCTGAAGGATATATAATGTCATAAAACTTTTTAGAGTTTTCACTCTGAATGTATGACTTCATTTTTTTTTAAAGAGGCATAAGTTTTTGACTCTGGTTGGTATATATATATATATATATATATATAAATATATATATATATATATATATATACGAGTATATATATAATATATATATATATATATATATATAGATATTAAATATATTATATATATATATATATATATATATAATATATATTTATATATATATTATATATATATTTAGATATATTATATATTTATATATATATATATATATTATATATATATATACAGGGTGTTAAATGTGAAGACCTGATGGTGGTTTTTTGTAAATATTTTCGAAATCTGTGAAGGTAATTGGATAAAATTTAGTACAGTTACGACACTTTTTACGCTCTATTTAATGTACTAAAATTTAGTATAGCAATAGTCTCAGGGGGGTGTAATGCAGGGGGCATTGCGAAAGATTTGGCCCAAATTTTTTGGTGTTCAATTTTTAATAATTTTCAATTGAAAAATTGAAAATATGGAGCTTTTTGTACAAATAGTGTACTCTTCTCATACTTCGCTAGGACGCACCATTTCCGAGAAAAATGCATTTGAATATTTCTTTACAAATTGATTGTTGTCCCGAAATTAGACGTCAATATTCCAACCTCGTAGTCTACATCGAAAAATAGATATAAACCTTCATATAAACTAGGGTCCACAACTTCTCCGTTTGAAAGGTGAAGACCCGATAAAGGTTTTTTTTATAAATATCATATTTAAAATCACTATTCTAGTCTTATGCGAAGTGTGGTGCAGCATTTTCTCAACAAGTTCCGCAATTTAAAGCCCAAAATTTGTAGGTTCTCGCGCCTCCAAATGTCCTTCCCCACAGTTTGGGAAACACTGAACTAAAGATTAAGGAACAATTATTTGAAGTTTTTTTATTCTAACATTTAGATAAGATGCTCGAAAAGGTTGCCCTGCTCATGAGGGCATATTTGGACTCTACGGGTAATCGCATGTGAAGCTTGCGAAACTTCAAAATGGTTTTGCTGTATTTGATTCCTTGCAACACGTATTCTTTCTTACAACTCTTCCTCGTTGTCTACCTCTGTTGAGTATACTATATCTTTTAGACGGCCCCAAAAATAGCAGTCTAGTGGATTTAAATCCGGCGATCGGGGTGCCCACGGAATAGGAACACCTCTTCTAATCTATTTACTCGGAAATTACTAGTCTAGCCAATTCCCAATATTAACACCATACTAAGCTGGCTCACCGCCGTGCTCTGTCATTGCATAAACCACATACAAAGTGGATATCTGCTAGTTCTCTATTTGAACACCTCTGCATTACTACTAAATAGCTTATTTTCCAGCAACAAGCAGCACAATTAAAAATTGGGCGATTAATAATTATCAGCTTATTTTCCTTTACCTAGCAAATCAAAAACCGTGATTTGTTTCCAGGTCTAATAATTACTTTCTCTTCGATTTGCATATTGAAAATCAATAAATCAATTCGTAAAGAAATATTAAATTGCATTTTTCTCGAAAATGCTGCTTCCTAGCGAATCATGAGAAGAATATCTTATTTGTACAAAAAGCTTTATTTTCTCAAATTTTGAAGTCAAAATTATTAAAAATAAAACACCCAAAAATTTGGGCCAAATTTTTCGCCAATACCCCCCTGCACTACGCATTCCTGAAAATATTGCACTACTAAATTTTAGTACATTAAATAGAGCGTAAAAAGTTTCGTAACTGTACCAAGTTTTATCTAATTACCTTCACAGGTTTCGAAAATATTCACAAAAACCCACCTTCAGGTCTTCACCTTCAACACCCTGTATCTTCAAAACGAAGAATATTCGGACCGTGGAGAATGCGTTTTCGATATTTTCAACTCTCTAAATTTCAAAATGGCGGCGTCACAGGTTACTGTGGAAAAATTTCTTGAGGACTCTAGTTCATATGAACTGTTATCTCTTTTTTGTGAAGTAGAATACGTGGGTGAAATACTGACGTCTAATTTCGGGACAGCCTGTATATATATATATAAATATATATATATATAAATATATATATATATATATATATAAATATATATAAATATATATATATATATATATATATATATATATATATATATATATATATATAAGAATATATATATATATATACCAATTAGACATAAAAAAAATTTTGAAAATCGTGGATCGAGAGGTCTAAAACGGATAAAAAAACTACTCCCGCGCCTGACTGTAGACTTTCGATTTAATGCAAAAGTAGAAAATATGACTAAAAATGACAATCCAAAATTAAACTAGCTTTAATTTCGGAAATCGCTGTTCCGTGAATATTTTCTTAATTAAATTTAACGCATAGACATCAAGTTATTAGCGTAAATTATAGATAACGCCTGGAAGTCAATATATAAAGATATTACGTATCGATAACTATATATTTCCTTAACATGCGCTAAACGATTCGACAATTAAGCTAGTGAAAAAATTATGAAAGTTTGATCGAGTGATTTTTTTATTACCCTAGAATCTAGAATCAAAAATTTTCTGGGCAAGAGACAATGAACTATGTGCATTATGAAGATGGTACAAATTTCAGAAAAATAATTGCTAATAGAAGAGAAGTCTTCAATAGAAGTAGTTTTCAAAGTTCCTTCTAATTTTGTTACATAAATAGCTCTAAATATTTCTATATAGAATTCTAGTTATTCACTATATTTTTCGGAAAAACAGATTTTTCATAATTTTTCTCTGAAATTTCACAAGAAACCTTACCACCATCAAATTCCTTCAGAATACCAACTCTGCATATTCGGGAAAAATAATATAATTAAATAATTCTTATGAAATATTTTGCAAAGTGATTATTTCATGACAGTTTATTTATATCAAGGGAAGAAGGTGAAATAACCAATCATGTCAATAACTAGGTCCATATTTTCGGTCACATAGTTAATTTTCATTCAATTTAGTCGTTATTTCGATTTTTCTGACATTATAGTCTCTATTCACTTTATTACAATCTAAAGATCATTTCTCGAGAAAAATCTATGTACTCATTATCATGGAAGCAAATATGATAATTCAAACAAATATATATTTCAGAATTAGCCAAAAACCAATATATATTTCTCAACAACCAATACTCATAAATGTTATAATTTTCGCCAACTGACTGCTCGCTTGACACATGGTGGAACTTTGTTCAAAATTATAAATCAACTTAAACAAAACATCTGGCTTGGTTCCAGTAAAATTGGTACATTGACTCGGTATATATTTTTCGAGCTAATAACCCATTATCAGCAGTTCTCTGTTTCGAAATTGCAAACAAAAATCTCAAATTCCGTGTGTTTCATTCCTTCCTGAATTATGTGTCAGGTAGACGGGATTTGAGTTATAGGGCTGAACTCCTTCAGCCAGATCAGAGGATACACTTGTGTATGTACAAGTGCATTATGGATGGGTAAGACAGGATATTTATGGAACAGAAGAAGTGTGGGTAGGGTTCAGAGGATAATACTGTCCCATAAGTATGTGAGTATGCAAGCAGTGACTTACGTAACGCCATGAGGAAACCCCTGCGAAAAACTCATGGCAGACCAGTCGACAACGGGGTTCGAACCCGGATCTCCCAAATACTAGACGGCGTACCTCAGTACGTGGCTAACTAGCTTGGTTAAAATTGCAAAATTAACATTCTGTCTGTTTATATAACGGAATTGATGAGTGAGAATATCCAAAGGTCTATTTGGTCGTTATTGATGGATAAGGAGCTGGCTGACATAAGCTCTAAAACTTCTGAAAGGTCTATTCTTTTTCCCTCATTCAGTAATTGCTATATCTAGTTCTATAATGTTTATATATGGATGCTACCTAATGTTATCAACAATTGTTTCAAGGAGATACGAATAATTATAATTTAAATAAAATATTAAGCCAAACTATATGCAGAACAGATATTTAATATGTTTTCTACAACTACTACAGCCCTGTACGAATATATCTAATACATCACTGGATGTTACCAGTTAACAGGGTTCGGATAAGATCATATCAGGTGAGAATAACAAGTGTCCGATACTTATATCTTTTATCATACTTGTCTTATGGAAATGTCTATGTGAGCACGCGATATCGAGTTCCCAGAGTGCTCGTTCAAGATGGTCATGTTCATTTGTTAACTTCTTGTGAACCCCCATCAGTTGAGTTTGGAAAATGTATATAGAGAGCTCTTTGACATTCGATTATTTATTAAACTTTTATTATAATATAAATTTCGTTGGTGGACTCAGAAATAACTAAGTTGCCTTTATTGATGGTTACTTCAATTCTTTATCACTCAGGTGATCAGAAATTGATTTGAAACTTAGAAATATATATTGTTAAAAGTTGATAACACGAATGAGGTGTAATTTAAAATTGAAGCTGCAGTAACAAAACTACAGAATTTGATAGTTAATAATGAAGTTGAAAAGTTTCAAATCAATTTCTGATCACCTGAGTGATGAAGAATTGAAGTAACCATCACTTCAATTCTTTATCACTCAGGTGATCAGAAATTGATTTGAAACTTTTCAACTTCATTATTAACTATCAAATTCTGTAGTTTTGTTACTGCAGCTTCAATTTTAAATTACACCTCATTCGTGTTATCAACTTTTAATAATATATATTTCTATAGGCACAACAAAAACTTGTAATATATATATTTTGTTATACAGGTCATTCTATACAAAGTTAGGAAGTTGATAGTACGACCAATTGCTGGACATATACATAATATATAAAATAAATACCTAACTGTCATTTCTTAGCAATAACAGGCCATTTGAATTTGATAACTGACTTGACTAAACAGTTAACGATTCATCACAAAATTTGACGTTTATTTAACTAGAGAAGCCTGTTGTTCCTAAAAAAAAAAAAAAGTGAGTAGCAATACAACACAGACAAGAATAGTTAAAATTATATATATATATATATATATATATATATATATATATATATATATATATATATATACATATTTGTGTGTGTGTCTATATACAGGGACCTATTTCCAAATAGGCTAAGCAGACTGTAGCCTAGAGCGGAAATTTTTCAGGGGCGTCAGTTTGACAATTAGTCCAGGGCATTTAGAGCAAAATCGGCCGGATTAAATGAATTTGGCCGTGCAGTAGATATCGAGATGCGGTTTTCTGCATTGTGTTCAGGCAGGTCACAGAAAACGAGTCTATATGGTCTGGTTAATCCGTTTTTTGGAAAAATGCCTTCTGGGCCGGAAAATGCATTTTCCAATTGCATCACTACTTGTACCATTCTAGGAACGACTGGAAACTCGGAAAAATCGCTCGGAAATTATTGCTCGAGGGTTTTCAGGCCCGCCAAACTCGATTTTGGCATTAGAATTACCCGGGGGCGCACGTAGGCGGCTCTGCGGGGGGTGCGGGGGTGGTTAATTGAGGGAGAAAATGCAGCGTGCATGGAAATCGCTCCAAACTCATTACTCGGGGGTTTTAGGAGATGAAGAATTCAATTCTAGCATTAGATTTTTCTGGGGCTACTCGGGGGCGGCTCTGCGGGGGTGGTTAATTGGGGAAGAAATTGCAACGTGCATGGAATTCGCTCCAAACTCGTTACTCGGGGGTTTTCGGGGATGACGAATTCAATTCTAGCATTATATTTCTCCGGGGCCCCCTCAGGGGGTGATTGGGAGGGAAATGTCAGCGTCCATGACAATCAGACATAAGACTACACCGGGGATATGAATAACAAAAATTTTGATGGAATATTAAATAAATAAATATTACAAATATTATAAAAACAATTGCTTCGGAACGGAATGAGGAAAAATGAAAATTCAAAGTTGTATACACTTTTTGAAGAAAGATCTGTAACTGTAAGAAGTGAAGACACACAATATGTGATTGATGGAGGCATGCTTCTGCATAAAGTTAGATGGCAAAAGGGCCAGAACATGTTAGAGATATGCAACGGGTATGTTAGATACATAAAGAGAGCATTTGGGAACAGGGTTTTTGTTGTTTTCGATGGATACGACCAAATTACCACTAAATCGTCCAAATGTATCGAGCAAAATCGTATGCTGAAGCCGCCAACCTTCGAAAAGTCGACCTTGCACGCATAATTCCGACTGCTAATGCGTTAACCGAGCATATCAAGCGGGTCTGTTTCCAAGTACAGGCTTGGTATGGTTCACAAGGTCAAGACGAAACCTTAGATCCGTTGGAATGGGGCTGGGAATTGGTGGATGGAGAGCTCAGTCCTGTCACCATGAACCAGGAAGCCGGCCCCGAAGAAATTTTGAGTAAAATTTCTTGTTCTTGTCGAACCGACTTTGGCCTGAGGTGCGGGTGCCGCCGAAGTGGGTTGGAGTGCTTACTTGCATGCAAGCATTGCGATGGTAATTGCTCAAACCAAAAAGACGCTTGCACTGAGGCCGAGAGTGGTGACGAGGATAAAGATGAAGAAGGGAAAGAAAATTCAGGAGGGAGAGAATATGAAGAACAGAAAGAAGACGAAGAAGAGTTTGAACAAGATCCAATTAATCCAGATTAATAAAAACTCCTATCTGTTATTTGACTAAAGTATTATTTTCATAATTTGTGATTTTTCTCCTTTACCATTCACGTACGCTGCCAATTAACCACCCCCGCACTCCCCTCAGAGCCGACCCGAGTGGTCTCGAAGAAATATTATGCTAGAATTGAATTCGTCATCCTCGAAAACCCCCGAGTAACGATTTTGGAGCGATTTCCATGCACGCTGCAATTTCTCCCTCAATTAACCACCCCCGCAGAGCCACCCCCGAGCGGCCCTGGATAAATCTAATGCTAGAATTGAATTCGCCATCCCCAAAAACCCCCGAGTAACGAGTTTGAAGTGATTTCCAAGCACGCTGTAATTTCTCCCCCAATTAACCATCCCCGCAGAGCCGCCCCCAAGCGGCCCCGGAGAAATCTAATGATAGAATTGAATCCTTCATCCCCTAAAACCCCCGAGTAACGAGTTTGGAGCGATTTCCATGCACGCTGCAATTTCTCCCCCAATTAACCACCCCCGCACCAACACCGCAGAGCCGCGCACGTGCGCCCCCGGGTAATTCTAATGCCAGAATCGAGTTTGGCGGGCCTGAAAACCCCCGAGTAACAATTTTCGAGCGATTTTTCTGAGTTTCCAGTCGTTCCTATAATGGTACAAGTAGTGATGCAATTGGAAAATGCATTTTCCGGCCCAGAAAGCATTTTTCCTAAAACGGATTGACCAGACCATATAGACTCGTTTTCTGTAACCTTCCTGAACACAATACAGAAAACCGCATCTCGATATCTGCTGCACGGCCAAATTCATTTAATTTTCTCTATCTTCCCTGGACTAAATTATATTGAAATGACGTTAATAATATTTGCCGTATGAATAAAAATATATGTTACTTTCTAAAACTATAACATCATACAAATTCATAGCAAGTAATTTTATATTATAACTTTCTTGTAGTGCAATCTAATTTGGTTTGACAACACTAACACAAGCTCAGCGATTCGATCTGATAACTAATTTGATTATTTTATTTATTATTAAACCACCAAAAGTTTTAGTTTTATTTAAAACAAATGATTTTAACGTTTAAAAACTCTATCGCAGCGAGCTGCATTAGAGAAGCCGCTTTTCATAACGCATCCAGTTTAAAGAATCTATTCATTCAATTATTATTATTTTTATTCAAAATCCAAAATAAAAATTGCGCTCTCAAATGTGTAAACAATATTTATTCCTCATTTTATATATATATATATATACATATATATATATATATATATATATATATATATATATATATATTAATTAATATTAATATATATATATATATATATATATATATATATATATATATATATATATATATATATATATATATATATATATATATATATATATATATATATATATATATAAATATATATATATATATATATATATATATATATATACATATATCAAATCATGAAAAACATACTTGTTGACCATGGTCAATTTCATACTTACATAGAGTGAACAAGGAAAATTCTTCAGTAATTTTAAAAATGCAAAAATAATTTAAAGAATGAAGATTTTGCGTTGCGAAATACGTATAACCAGCCCCCTTGGAAAGTTGTTGTAATTTTTCAAATTATTGAAAAATTTATTTTTCTTGTTGACTTGTATATATATATATATATATATAGAAAACAGAATTCTTCGTGTTAACGATACACGTTCGTGGCAATAAAATGAAGTGAACTAGGACATTTATTTGAAACTAATCAAACAAACCTCCTAGCGGAGCTGGTTATACGAGTTTACGAAACATCGAAATGCCTCCATATACCTTAGAATGGTGTATGTTAGAAACATTAAGTTGTTTATCACAATCAATGGGCTCATCAGTATCATCTATGCCACGAACGTGTATCGTTAACACGAAGAATTCTGTTTTCTATTCATTGTTACCTGTAAAAGGGATAAAATTTGGAACGCTTGTTACTTGCGGCGTGTGATTTTTGAATTACATCGAATGGATGTATCAACTTTACTCTTGCTTAGCGATTATAGTAACCACCTTCGGGTGTCAGGACGTACGAGTTCTCGTTGCCGAAATGTTTTCTTCTATCTGTGGGATGTGGTTCATTTGTTTCCGACTGGTGGCGCTGTGTCATATTTATATGCCATATAGTCACTGGAAGGAAAATATAACGCCGTTAGAAATATTTGGTTGGTTATCACTTTCGATGGATAGATGATACTGATGAGCCCCAAATAAGGGCGAAACAGACTGTCTATCATTTCCATTGATTGTGATAAACAACTTAATGTTTCTAACATACACCATTCTAAGGTATATGGAGGCATTTCGATGTTTCGTGAACTCGTCTAACCAGCTCGCTAGGAGGTTTGTTTGATTAGTTTCAAAAATATGTCCTAGTTCACTTCAATATATATATATATATATATATATATATATATATATATATATATATATATATATATATATATATATATATATATATATATATATATATATATATATATATATATATATATATATATATATATATATGTGTGTGTGTGTATGTGTATGTGTGCACTTTCACTTGAAACCCAAAATTGTCACCGAAGAGGTATAGAACTGATTTGAAACCCTCTCCAGCACATTGTTGACTTTCGATAGAGTTCAATATTCTATTATTTTCGGAACTATGCATTAATTACGCTTTGAAATAGTTTTCCATCAGATATATTATTTTTTCAATTCTTGATTTCATTTTTATAGACGTATTTTTTATTATCTGAATATCAGTTCCTGGAGATCAAGATTCTTTTCAAAGTAAATTGATCAATAGGTAAAGTCAGCGCGTCATTTAGTGGAAGATGTTGCTCCGGTACACCAGAGTAAATATATTTTTTCCAATCCTAGATCACTAGCAAAATATAAAACTTCTTGGATAGTGAATAAAGCGTGTATTATTTACACGAAATGTTTTGTGTCAAGCGAAACAATAAAAGGGAAAAATAAAAATAGGAGCCCAGTTGAAAGGCATTATCTCGATTAGTTTTTACACTCGCCATAATCATGTTCAGTTGATATATATCACTTTGCTAATCCTTTCAGTGTAGGATGAATAAGCAAATTGAATTATTGATATATTTGAAGAATGCTTCGAAAGATATTCAGTCTGGCATTCAACAGATGAACACTGTCACTAGCGTAAGTAAGATAATCTTCAACTTTCAATGTGTCAAATATCAATTTATGGATAACAAAGAAGCTTTCTTGTTACTCATGATGGCACTTAAGGCGAGATTCGTGAAACGAAAATAAACAAAAAATATTGGCAGAGCATCGGAATTTCACAAAGGGACGTTTCTATAAGAAGATTTTGATCCATTGTTTCGATTTTAAACTATGCATGAATTTTATTTCAAGAAAAATATTTTTATAGTGTGTTTCTAAAAACTAAATGAAAAAAATTTTTTCACAATAATTCTTCGTCTCTATAGATAATCAGTACGTTCCATGCAATAAGTATTATTTTATGTATAAGATTTACGTAGGTATTTCGATTATTTTTATGACAGTTTCTTGATGCAAATCGATTTGAATGAAAATAATTGAAAAACTCTTTCTTTTGAAGATTTTTGACAAAATTTATTGCATCAAGGCGTTAGTTTTGCAATTACCACGGCTTTTTCGGAATCTGTCCGAAGTAATCCGAAGCACAGTATGCGAAAAAGCCCTGGTAGAGATGAAACGTACGTCAGAAAGTAATGAATTTTTGTGTAAATCTAAACAGAAGAACAAGTATCCATACATAATATAACAAAATTCCATACTAAACGTATTATTTGGGATTCTGTAAATTGGGGATTATCGAGCGGCGCATTTTTTACCCAATTACTGAAGCCGAGATGAGGAGAAGAGCTGCTAGAATCGTGTACTACGGGGCCGTTTTTCATTATTTAGTAATTTTTAATTATTTTTCTTTTCTCCTAAATTTTGAGAAATGTTTGATCTAAGGTTTTCAACAACTATCATAAAGAATGTTATGAGGAATAGATTTGGAATGTCACATAGACATACATACAGAGATATATATATATATATATATATATATATATATATATATATATATATAATTATTTATTCGAATTGTTGTTGCCTGTGATCTATTTTTAATCTTTTGATAATTATTAGCAATAACAGGCTGGTTTAATCTTAAAAAAACTCAATTTTTAATCAAAAAGTTGACGCCTCACCACGACATTCGAAATTGAAATTTTCTTTGACATTTATTGATTTGAAAAAATTGAATAAAACAGGGCTGCGCTTTGTATATGCCTATTCAGTCTAATATTAATATTCAAAAAATTGTAATTATTAGATGGAAAGGGAAACCAAAGAAACCTTTACCTACGTAAATGTTTTGAAAATAATAATAATAGGTTACTATTTATCTAACAACAAAGAAATTAGTTATGGGAAAACATTTAAAGAAGTGGAGTAGAATTATCGGTATAGTACGCTTATATGGAAGCAGCCGTTTGACACGTGTTTCGGACTCTTTGGTCCTCATCAGAACGGCGTAGCTAAGTATTGGATTGAAAATTTGGAGATGAAAATAGTTTTAATAAATAAATCCTCTGTTATGGAAGAAAATCACTTATTTGTGTGGTTTATTGTTTGAACTCTTCCGGTATGGGAGATTTGGTCAAACTTTGCCACGAAGGGCGATTAATTCCATCCGAGAGATCTCAGAAAGAGTAAATTAATATTAAAAAAGAAAATTAGTTTTGGGAAAATATTAAACAAGTAAAAGCAAAAATTATCGGTATAGTTTCGTTTATATGGAAGTAGCCGTTTTTTAATGAAATTTTTTATAATAAAATCCTCTGTTATGGAAGAAAATCACTTATTTGTGGTTTATTGTTTGAACTCTCCGGTATGGGAGATTTGGTCAAACTTTGCCACGGGAGGCGATTAATTTCCATCCGAGAGATCTCAGAAAGAGTAAATTAACATTAAAAAAGAAAAATAGTTTTGGGAAATATTAAAACAAGTAAAGCAAAACTATCGGTATAGTTCGTTTATATGGAAGTAGCCGTTTTTTAATGAAATTTTTATTTATTTAGAATTTCAAATCTTTTAAAAAAAGGGTACTTACAGTTTAAAACTCTCAGCTTAAGTTTAGGATCATTGCCATATTTTCAGCTTGCAATATTTAATTATTTATTCGAATTGTTGTTGCCTGTGATCTATTTTTAATCTTTTGATAATTATTAGCAATAACAGGCTGGTTGAATCTTAAAAAACTCAATTTTATCAAAAAGTTGACGCCTCACCACGACATTCGAAATTGAAATTTCTTTGACATTTATTGATTTGAAAAAATTGAATAAACAGGGCTGCTTTGTATATGCTATTCAGTCTAATATTAATATTCAAAATTGTAATTATTAGATAGAAAGGGAAACCAAAGAAACCTTTACCTACGTAATGTTTGAAAATAATAATAATAGGGTACTATTTATCTAACAACAGAGAAATTAGTTATGGGAAAACATTAAAGAAGTGGAGTAGAATTATCGGTATAGTACGCTTATATGGAAGCAGCCGTTGACACGTGTTTTGAAATTCTAAATAAATAAAAAATTTCATTAAAAACGGCTACTTCCATATAAACGAACTATACCGATAATTTTTGCTTTACTTGTTTAATATTTCCCAAAACTATTTTTCTTTTTTAATGTTAATTTACTCTTTCTGAGATCTCTCGGATGGAATTAATCGCCTCCGTGGCAAAGTTTGACCAAATCTCCCATACCGGAGAGTTCAAACAATAAACCACAAATGAGTGATTTTCTTCCATAACAGAGGATTTTATTATAAAAATTTCATTAAAAAACGGCTACTTCCATATAAACGAACTATACCGATAATTTTTGCTTTACTTGTTTAATATTTTCCCAAAACTAATTTTCTTTTTTAATATTAATTTACTCTTTCTGAGATCTCTCGGATGGAATTAATCGCCTTCGTGGCAAAGTTTGACCAAATCTCCCATACCGGAGAGTTCAAACAATAAACCACAAATAAGTGATTTTCTTCCATAACCGAGGATTTATTTATTAAACTATTTTCATCTCCAAATTTTCAATCCAATACTTAGCTACGCCGTTCTGATGAGGACCAAAGAGTCCGAAACACGTGTCAACGGCTGCTTCCATATAAGCGTACTATACCGATAATTCTACTCCACTTCTTTAATGTTTTCCCATAACTAATTTCTTTGTTGTTAGATAAATAGTACCCTATTATTATTATTTTCAAACATTACGTAGGTAAAGGTTTCTTTGGTTTCCCTTTCCATCTAATAATTACAATTTTGAATATTAATATTAGACTGAATAGCATATACAAAGCAGCCCTGTTTATTCAATTTTTTCAAATCAATAAATGTCAAAGAAATCTCAATTTCGAATGTCGTGGTGAGGCGTCAACTTTTTGATAAAATTGAGTTTTTTAAGATTCAACCAGCCTGTTATTGCTAATAATTATCAAAAGATTATATATATATATATATATATATATATATATATATATATATATATATATATATATATATATATATATATACCGGATGTCCACGGAAGGTGGCTCGCCCCTATAACTTTCTTGTTGACGGAGATAATGAAATGAAATTCAGAGGATCTGTTTAATGCATAGAACTGCATTTTTTGACAAGTAATTCAACTTAATGCAACTTTCGGTTTCACCGGAAGTGACATAAACTTTCGGTTTTTAAATGGGACAATTGGTATATTTTCTGTTTTTCTTATCTTCATATGACAATTAAAATGCAACCATGTATCGTTTGTTACTTTTTGTAACCGTTGTTTCATTTGTTTTTTCGAAAGAAATATTTATTCTAGAGGGCTATAGATGCGTTTACCGCCTTGGGACGTAGATTTGTGGGCGTGGCTTCGGACTTATTTTGTTTCAATTGTGTTGGTCACAGGCTACTCGATGATTTCAAATGTTATTTTAATATCAATAAGATTCTTCATTTGAAGAAAGTTATAAGGTTATGGAATTAAAGGTTTTTATTGAATGTTTTCTTTTAGCCTAATACCTAGAGTGCGGTATCAAATTAATCGTAATGAAATTCTCTTTTTTTTTAAACCGACGAGCTACCATGTTGCCATTTGAAAAAAAATAGTAATAATAGTTTTAAAATTAAAAATCACATAGCTGAACCATTTTGATCGAAAACAGTGAAGTTGTATTGTAACAAACATTTTAGGACCGATATTAGTTATTTGAACGCATCCAGAGCCCTCTAGAATAAAAATTTATTTCGAAAAAAAAATAAAAAAAAGGTTACAAAAACTAACAAATGATACATGGTTGTATTCTAAATGTCATATGGAGACAAGAAAACTTAAAATATACTAGGTGTCCCATTTGAAAATCTAAAGTTCATGTCATTCACGGTGGAACTGGAAGTTGCATGAAGTTGAGTTACTCGTCAAAAAATGCAGTTTTATGCATTAAACAGATTCTCTAAATTTGATTTCATTATCTCCGAAAATAAAAAAGTTATAGGGGCGAGCCACCTTCCGTGGACACCGGGTATATATATATATATATATATATATATATATATATATATATATATATATATATATATATATATATATATATATATATATATATATATATATATATATATATATATATATATATATATATATATATATATATACAAGGTGTCGCACCGGGAACTGAATCGATCGATATAGAACAAAGTGTGGATCAGAAAATTTTGAAAATTTAGATGATTACTAATGTCGGTGTGGCCAATCTAACTAAAATAATTACAAGCAGCTGGCACTTCCGCTTATACCGGAAGTCGATACCAGCTTGCTCATTTCAAATGGAACACCCTGTATATCTTAGGGTTTTCGAAAAGAGCATGAAATTCTGAATCGAAAATGTGAAGAATACCCTAATGCCTGAACCTAGCCGTTCCAGAGATATTTGACATTTTATAGAAAATTTGACAGGTGCAACGGTTTACAAGAATCGGTATAACTTTCTTCCTGTAAAAGATACTCATTTATTTCTTGTCACATGAAAAGACCACAAGAAGAACTACGTTCTACAACTAAACTTAATTCAATAATTTCATACCAAGTGTTCCGTTTTTTGCGTTACATTTCGTCAACTTCAAACCGCGAAAACTTGTTTATGTCAAATTGAATTAGAATTGAAGTAAAATTGAATTTCCTTTTTTCTGATATTAGCACTGTGGGGGTTAAGGTTACAACTTTTTGAAATATTTGTGATTTTATTAGAAATTCATGAATTTTTGTAATCATTTCATCAAAATAGCCATGATTAGAAACAATCAGTCATTATCTTATGTCAAAAAATGCCAGCACTTTCAAATTATAGCCACGAAGACTTTTTAAATTTGTTTATTATTTATGGAGAATGTAATAAAATAATATCAAGAACTTGCAGCACATTTGCTACTTGATATCCAAAAAGGCAGAAACCGTCATCAAACACTGTAAAACGCATACTGGAAAATTTTGAAAATTTTAGCTCTGTCAAGGCAAAAATTCTAAGAAAAAAGCCTATTGTTAATGACGAAAACATAGAAATAGTCTTACTTTCTTACTACTTACTTACTTCCTCTTCTCCCATTTTACCTAACGATGTTGGGGATTTGAGCCACTGTTTAAAAGATTGTCTATCCCTTGCAAGGGTTCGGATTTGTGTTACGGTCTGTCCTTTTTCTCGAGCTGATTCATAGATGTTATCCTCCCACTTTCGTCTGGGTCTTCCTCTAACCGTCCTCCCATCACACCTCATTTCGAAGATCTTTTTCGGATATCGTTCATTACTCATTCGGACCAGGTGTCCATACCATTGTAGTTGTTTTATTTTTATGTCTTCTACCAATGGTACAAGTTCTAAATCATCTCGTATGCTTCTGTTGCGTACTCTGTCTTTTTTTGTCTTACCCACTACTCTCCTTAGGTATCTCATTTCTGCAGTTGTTCTTTTCGATTTTTGTTTATCTGTCATTGTCCATGTCTCGGATGAGTATAGAAGAGTAGGGGTATATATTGTCTTGTATAAATGCATCTTTGCTTTTATACTAATTTCTTTTTTCCCTATCAGTGTGTTGTTTATTTGATAGTATATCCTGTTTCCTTTGCTTATTCTATGTTTTATTTCTTGGTCTATCCTACCGTCCTTATTGACTAGCACTCCAAGGTATTCGTATGTTTGTACTGTTTGGACATGTTTCGCGTCTATCTGTATATCTACTTCTTCTTCGTTATCCTGTTTTGTGACATGCATTACTTTTGTTTTATCTATGTTAATTGTCATCCGACTTTCTTCTAGGTGTTTTTTCTATATGTTTATGTTTTCCTGTAGCCGATTTTTATTTCTTGCCATAAGTAAGAAATCATCGGCGTATCTTAGGTCTTGAGTCATTACTGGAGTTAAGTTGTGGTATCCTATGTGTGTGTTTCTTATTTCTGTTTTGCATTTTTTGTTTATATAGTCCATGTATATCACAAACAGGAGCGGGCTTAAACTATCTCCTTGTTTGATACCCCTTTCCATTTGAAATTCTTCCGATGTTTGGTTATTTAATCTTATCTTTCCGGTTACGTTGTCATTCATGTTCCTTATGATCCTTCGTAGTTTTGGTCTTACTTCTAGTGCTTTGCAGATGTACTTATGTGGTACCTGGTCGATAGCTCCTTTTAGGTCAAGGAAAATCAGGTAGATATCTTTTTTCTTTTCTAGCAGTTTTTCGATTATGGCCCTTACTGTGTATATATAGTCTTCGTTTGTCTTCCTGACCTAAACGCCGTTTGTTCTTCTTCTAATTTATGAACATTGGTTTCCTAATATAGAGGTTCAATCGCCGAACTCGATTTCTTCAATTTTATATTTTTGTGCGAAGGCCTTGATCGAGTCTCGACCTGTCGCGGACAAGTCTCGACTTGAAGTTGCTGCACCGCCGAAGCGAGCATTCCGACACCCAGAAGGTCATTGACTTGCCGCACCAGAGCTCACGGTCATGATCGGGTCTCGACCTGTCGCGGAATTGCCACACCTGCACAAGAGCGCGGACACGACCTTGAGGTCATTGACCACACGCGCGGACGAAACGAGTATTCCGAACGAGTCTCGACATGTAGTCCTGGAGGTCATTGACCACACGCGGACAAGTGAGCATTACGATCGAGTCTCGACATGTCCAGCGAGCACGAGTCGAAAGGTCAAATGAGGTCAAGTTGAGAAGTAACCAGCATCATATAACTACTTATATATACTTGTGTGATATTATCAATATTTATTCAATACTAGCTGGCCCGGTAAACGTTGTTTTGCCATATAAATTATTTTTATCTATCTATCTTTCTATCTAGTATCTATCTATCATTCTATCTATCTATCTGCCGATGTATCTCTATCTACCTAACTATCTATTTATCTATCTATCTATAAATTTATATATATATATATATATATATATATATATATATATATATATATATATATACTAGCTGACCCAGCAAACGTTCTTCTGCCATTTTTATCTATCTATCTTTCTATCTATTCATCTATCTGCCGATGTATCTCTATCTATCTATCGATCTACCCGATATGCAAACAAAATTTCATGAGAATCGGTCGAGTCATTTCGGAGGAGTTTAACTTCTAACACCGTGACACGAGAATTTTATATATTAGATATATTATTATTATTCATTTAAATAAGGGCAGAGGACAATGTCCTATAATTGCCCCTCATTGACAAAAAATAAATGACTTATACCTATGGTAAAAAATTAAAAACTACTTTATAAGGAGAATACCAAAAAACCAAAAAAAAAATAAGCTCCACTAAAATAAAAAATGTCAATCATATTTTTGAACTGGTTCACAGTCACTGAATCGATTGCAACCTGAGGGAGACCATTCCATACATAAAAAATTCTGTTGCTCAGGAAGTGCTGTCTGGTTCGGATATGGAAAGTTTCTTTCTTTAGCTTCAGATGGTGGACACGCAGGCGACTGTCGGGGTGGAGTGGGAACAAATGAGAGCCTTATTTTCTTTTAAGAACTTCTCTACTTCATTACCTTTCTAACGGTATGCTTCACATTGATAAAAAAACTCTTCAACTTCAAATTGAAGATATTCTCTGAAAATCCTTTGGAATTGGTTAGAAGAACAGTTTTTTTTTCATGATCGTTTATTTGAACAAAAAATCAACTATCTAGAATAACTAAATACCTACCTATTCTCCAGTTATAAATTTAGTTCGAACTTTTCTCCCCTGTTCCATATCCACGCCCGACACCTCTTTCTTACTTCAGCCGTTACGGTAGCTAGTTATTTGCTGAAACAGAAATATATTTTTTTTCAAAAGGTTTGCTTGTGACCCAAATATTCTCTATAATTGGTAGATAATTGGAGAGGGTCAGTGAAAAAAAAAACAGAAATCTATCTTATGTTAATATCAACGTTTCGACAAGTTATATTTTCATCCTCAGGATACTAAAAACAGAAATGGCAAATTCACAACTGTAGACACGTTATGGAACAGGCAATATTACAGTTAATTTAAAATATTAAAGAACCAAACATAAAGATATGAAATTTTGATTAATATCTTCTTTTTTAAGTTTACAATACAACAATCAGATAAAATGAATGAGCAATTGTTATAAGTACACGTAAACCATATTTATAATTATAATACTGTTATGGAGCAATAGAAGTACAAGAAGTTGTTAAAAATTGGACAATTTTGGTTCTTGGAATAGACAATTTCTCTTAATATTAATTTTTGCCTAGTTTATTCACAAACAATATTTTACACATACAAAAATTAAAAAACATTTAGCATTTTAAGTTTTCAAAAATTAAACATATTTTTTTTGTTCGAACAAAATATGTAGAAAACAGTGAAGTATCAAATTATTGTTAGTAGTTTAACTGCTGTTCAAATAAACGATCATAAGTTTTTCTCACCAATTCCGAAGGATTCCGTCCTTCTGACGGAATATCCGTGAAGGTCATCAAGTAGAGAAATTGTTAAAATAAAATGGAGCTCTCAATTGTTGTTACTTTCTTCAACATTGAATATTGAAGTTGATTTATTTTCAAAAAATCACTAATTTTGTGTAATAAAAATCCTCGTAGAATGTAATGTCAGTTGGAATAAAAACTATCGATTATTTGAACAAGCATACATTACAGAATATTTGAAAAAAATGGTGCTTCTATAGGTATTAGTATGAAAGACTTTGTGAAAACGGAACTTTGATTAATTTGAGAAAAATAATTTGAAAATCATATCTGCTTAACCGTGAATCTTAGTACCCAGAGTTCTAGGGAGGAAAGATAGCAAATGAAACCGAGAATATCCCTCAAAAAATTTATGGTTCATGTGAAGATCACCCTGTATATATATATATATATATATATATATATATATAATTTTTAAAATATAAAATTTTGTAATTGCACTCTTATTGGCATAGACAATATTTTAAAGTGAGTACTTACTGTTTTTTAGTCAGTGGACACAAGAGGAGTGATTGGTAGCATTGATGAAGCTTATTCGGAATGCCCAGCTTGCTCTAAAGGACTTTGTCGGAGTATTAATGGAATTTACACTCGTGAAAATCTTCCACCAGGATATTCGCTAGTAGCCCAAATTCCGAAAGGGGCATGTCGAATAATTGTACAGCAAATGAAGCACTCCAGAAATTTTATAGGTAAATAAAATCTTCGAAATGTTTTTAATGGTAGGTACTGATATACAGCGATTAGAATCGTTACAAAGCTCATACTCAAGAATTTGGTGTAATTTTCCAATAAAATCTAATTCATCTATAACTATATCTAGGCATATATATATATATATATATATATATATATATATATATATATATACATATGCACAATAGATATAGTTATAGATAAATCAGATTTTATTGAAAAATTACACCAAATTCTTGGGTATGAGCTTTGTAACAATTCTAATCGCCGTACATCAGCACGTACCAATAAAAACACTATATATAATATAATTTTCTGTTGATAATAATAAAGAATGGATTTATTCATACGTATCCACCACTTTTTAGCTCTGAAGAAAACCAATGGAACGTTCTTAATCAATGGCGATTGGAAATTCTCAACAACCAGCCGTTCGTTTGAAGAAGCAGGGACAAGATTCACATATGTTAAGCAGGATCGAGTATCTCTAGAATCCCTCACATCGGAGGGTCCACTTGAAGCACCTTTAGAAATATATGTAGGTATTTTCCATCCTGCCTTGCAATAATTACAAATAACCTTATATAAGAACTAATAATATTCACGACAAATTAATAATCTACCCTCTATATATTCCGTAAATTTTCTTTAGATATTCAACGATTATTTAGTTGTCCCTTTTATTTTAGAATATTCCAGTGCATAAGATAAAACAACCTGAAACGTTGTGAAATTTCCTGCAGAAAGGTTTATGCATATTTAATTGATATTTTCATACTTTATCAGTTTCCATTCCAAGCATTAAATCGGCAATCTTCAACTAGATGCATATGCATTTCAGTGCAGATAATTGTAATATAATTATATGATAGTCTTTGCTTTCGAGCCGCATCGAAATTCAATTGAGAGTTTATTGCACGAATGGGATTAATTGATATTCAATTCAGTTCTCACATCTTCACCTTCATACTAGAATATAAATGCTTGAATATATATATATATATATATATATATATATATATATATATATATATATATATATATATATATATATATATATATATATATATATATATATATATATATATATATATATATATATGTATAGGGTGTCCCACCGGGAAAGAACGCGATCTGTATATGAAAAACTACACATAGGAAACTTTTGAAAATTTGGCAGTACACTAATGTTGATAGGGGCTACTCGACTAAAATATTTTCAAAATGGTGGCACTTCCGGTTATACCGGAAGTAGATACCAACTTGCTTATTTTAAATTGGATACAGTATATATTAATACCTTTTTAGATTTTACGCAAGAATCTAGGCTGATTTTATGTATTATGTCCTATACCTAAGTCTAAGCGTTTTTGACATATTTAGGTTTTTATGCCGAAAACGACGATTGCAATCCCTAATATAATTATCAATTGTTCCTATAAGGATTCCCGTATTACTTACTTTGGGGTGGATTCCTTATTGAAAAAGACTTGTTCTAATAGATTTTGTGTAGTATTTGGATAACTAATCATACAGGGTGTTCGAAAAAAAAGATCTAATATGAGATTGAGAAAACTGACAAAAATCAATTTTTTCAAATTTAAACCCCCCATTTTTCTTATTTTGTAGTATTAAGTATTTAAAAAGAAGGTAACTTCGTATGAAGTTATCTATACCTAAAATTTGAAGTTTTCGAAATATTGCCAATTTAATATTTTTATATGGCGATTTTGCATTTAATCGTTGAACAATTAAATCTATGATAGCCACGATCGTATTTGACATTTCAAATCATGGTAATGGCACCCCGGTTAAATTATACAAACGAAAATTATTTAAACTTTTAAGGCTTATCTAAATCATTTTCATTTAAATGCTGCACTAATGAAAATATGGATAGCAAAGGGATGATATTTGTGTTTCCGTAAAATTCTTAGAACTGACGATTTAGATAAGCCTGATTCTAATGCTATCTGCCTTGAAGATTTTGTTGGATATGCTTCAAAATATCCCAAAATTGCTATTTCAATATTCTCATTGTTAACAACTGGTTTCTTTTTGTTATGCCCTTACGGATCCAAAATTCTGGAAGTTTTCTATAATTCGTTTAACAGTATTTGGTGATGGTTTTTGTTTATGAGGATATCGGGTCGCACATGTATCACATGTTCTTGAAATAATTTATCACATTGTCCATAAATAATAAATAAGTTTAAATAATCTTCGTTTGTATAATTTAACCAGGGTGCCATTACGATATTTGAAATGTCAAATACGATCGTGGCTATCCTAGATCTAATTGTTTAACGATTAAATGCAAAATCGCCATATGAAAATATTAAATTGGTAATATTTCGAAAACTACAAATTTTAGTAATAGATAACTTTATACAAAGTTACCTTCTTTTTAAATGCTAAATACTACAAAATAAGAAAAATGGGGGGTTTCCATTTGAAAAAATTGATTTTTGTCAGTTTTCTGAATCTCATTTTAGATCTTATTTTTTGAACACTCTGTATAATTAGTTATCCAAATACTATACAAAATCTATTAAAGCAAGTCTTTTTCAACAAGGAATCCATCCCAAAGTAAGTAATACGGGAATCCTTATAGGAACAATTGATAATTATATTAGGGCTTGCAATCGTCATTTTTGACATAAAAACCTAAATATGTCAAAAACGCTTAGACTTAGTTATAGGACAAATACATAAAATCTGCCTCAGATCTTGCGTAGAATCCAAAAATGTATTAATATATAGGGTATCCAATTTAAAATACGCAAGTAGGTATCTACTTCCGGTATAACCGAAAGTGCCACCATCTTGAAAATATTTTAGTCGAGTTGCCCCTATCGACATTGGTATACTGTCAAATTTTCCTATGTGTAGTTTTCCATATACAGATCGCGTTCTTTCCCGGTGGGCACCCTGTATATATATATATATATATATATATATATATATATATATATATATATATATATATATATATATATATATATATATATATATATTTTAAGGCGAAAGGTAGTCTTGACTGACTAGTTAAGGAAAAAGCAGATAATAATTACATTTTGAAATTGGAACTTAACCCTCCAGTTTCCCTAAATAACAGTTAATTTGAATCTAGGTTGGCTGCATCACCTCAGTAATACTACAGTAAGTGTTGAGTTGGTAACGCTGCACCAGATGTCAATTTCTTTCAAACAAGTTGTGTTGGTCATGTTTTGTTGTGGCCTTTGGTAACCCTGTTTCTTTGAGATGTCAATTTTCATTTTTCAATACAAGCATGCCTACCGCAATTTGTCTGCCGAAAAAAAAAATATTGTTACAGTTTTGAAATTATACAGTTAATTGTTTGTAAAAGTGATTAAAACTACTAATGGATGTTATCCACTTCAGCGGGGATGACTCTTATGTGTATCGTTAATGTTGACTTTCCACTACTAACCTCAAGTTAAGTAAGTAATGTTTTAACCTATTTGTTTTACAAATTGTGCTTTTTAAACCCTCTTTGTAGATGTCTTGATAAAGAAAATAAAGGATTTTCGAAACGTTGACATAATAACACAGAGCCTTCTTTAGAACAGCCCAGTATTTTGACTGCATCCTCAAGATCTATCTGTTTTATATATATATATATATATATATATATATATATATATATATATATATATATATATATATATATATATTATATATATATATATATATATATATATATATATATATATATATATATTTTTTTATATATATATATATATTTATATATATATATATATATATTTTTTATATATATATATATATTATATATATATATATATATATATATATATATATATAGTGCCGGATTAAGCCAGCGCGGGGCCTGTCGCAAATTCGGCCAAGAGGCCCTTGGTTCACTTTAAGTTCTCAAGTTTATGGTATTAAACTCAGATTAGAGAATAAAACCGGAAATGTGTGTGCGAGACAACCCGGAGCGGCTATGTAGGAACACTTACATCTGTGTGCATGTAATTATACCAGTTTATGAAATAAACAAAACAAAGTGGTTGGCATTTTCAACTTTGGTAGTGAAATAGTTCGTATATTATTTTAAATATTCATTAGGTACAATCAAAGCTACATACGCACAATCAAATTTAAATTTATATTCATGTAAGTAAATGACATCCATGATACGTGTGAAAGAGCTATTGGTGCCAATTTTCCTACGGTCAGTTAGCTGATTGGGGTTGAGCCATGAGAACTGACAAGAAACTTCGACCACTCTTTTCCATTCGTCAGGGGGTCATATGTGTTGGTGTTACAATAATATGGTGGAATGTAAACTGATGCAACTAAAATACAATGCTAGACTAACATCTAAAGAGCGTTTTACAGTTTTTCACGTTGTGCCAAATATAAATGTACATCAAATTATAATAGTTTGATAGTCAATAGAATCCTATTTTATTTGTTCGGGTTTTACGACCAGCTCGATAGACGACAATAACAGGGAATTCCCCTGTTAGTTTTGCAGTTCTACAAACTTGCGTGTAGTGCAGTGCGAGTAGTGCAAACACATAACTTGTGCGGCCAGCGCTCAGTTTTTGAAAATGTGGTACAACTTAAAATTATTGCTGTAGATTTACACACCAACGTTTGCCGTAGTAGGTATTATACAACCTGTAGCTACGATTTAACGTGACGAAATCGAGTTTTAGATTTTCAGGTGTGAGTGAAGCATAGCCTGAGCGTTTCGCGTTTAAGGCATGCAAGATATTTCACCCCCAAATTCGCGGGGCCCATAGCATTTGCTACTCTTGCTACGTGGCTAATCCGGCACTGATATATATATATATATATATATATATATATATATATATATATATATATATATATATATATACATACGAATACCCGCCCCGGTCTCGCACGGGTATTCGACAAAAAATTGAAAATCAGGGAGAGAGGCTACCACGCAACGCTAACGAATGGAATGTCCGAACTGAATAATTCAAAAAGTTATACGAAGGTATTGAATATAAAGTAATTTATTTTGATAAGTATTAATACCAAGATACAAATAAAGAGCCTTTTCTAGCAACGGCATTTCTATTAAATTTTTAAAATAAAAGAACAGTTATCGTGGAATAACTATAATAGTTAGACATATTCGACACTTTGTAAATAATGATATGTTCTACAAAGTCGTAGTACGTTACTTTATTTATCACCAATAGTCACCTAGAGCACGCAGAATCCTAAAAGAATATTTTAGGATTTTTTTTACAACATGCGTTACATTATTGGAGTTTTAGTAAGGATCCCTAATTTTTTTGGAAATATAATATAGCCTATGTCATCCGAGGAAAGTGTAGCTTCCCAACAATGAAAGAATTTTTTAAATCGGTTCAGTACTTTCGGAGGCTATTCAATGCAAAAAAACAAACAAATATTTATATATTTCCTATATATATATATATATATATATATATATATATATATATATATATATATATATATATATATATATATATATACATATATACATAAATATATATTTATATATATATATATATATATATATATATATATATATATATACATATATACATAAATATATATTTATATTCACGTATGAAGGTAAAGATTCAGGAGGTGATTGGCAGGGCAATCGCCCAAGGCTATTGCAGGGACATCGAGCAGCAACCCGAGTAGAAAAACTTTTTATTTTGGTTAGTATATATAAATATATATATATATATATATATATATATATATATAATTAATTAATAAGTATCCAAATGAAATGTCTTATTTAGATTTATTAAATAGACATTGGCTTTCGATCGATATTCAATATTTGTGTTCTTCTCAGCGAACGACAGAAAAACGCAAACGCACACAATCATGAAATAATGAACATGTGTGTTATATACTGAAAGTATCATCGTTTACTTATTTGAATTATGATTATAGTGATTATCCTTCGTACAAGGCCTACGACTAGTTGAAAAGATTTGTTCGTGATTGAATATAAAGTATTCTAACGCATTTCAAAATTTCAATTTCATAATCACTTTTTTTCTCATGTCCTATATAAGGAATATTCAGCACTATTTATTGAATCGCTCTGCATCTCGATTAGACTTTTGAAATTCAAGCTGTTTGACTTTTTCATTATTCAAGACTAAAATTGTTACATAAACTGAACAAGGAAAACTCTTCAATAATTAAAAAAATTATCAAATAACCTTCCAAGGGAGCAGGTTATACGTATTCCGCGACGCGAAACCTGCATTCACAATCCAATGGTGAATTATATAAAACTTCAAGTCACCCCGACTCAAAATCAGCATACCGCTGTTTCGATCTCATTAGATCTGTTCATTGCAGCTTATTTCAATCGGTGTGAATTGACAAATTTCTAATTGTTCCCCAATACAAATCGTAGTCGGACTACTATATGGATAATAACCCATAGCGCCATCCACCAAAGATATCAGAAACCAGAAATTCACCGTTAAGATTAAAAATGCAGAAGTCCGTCGCGAGAACAAATACATACTTCCTGACATGAAGATAAGTCAAATAAGTTGCACTGAAGGGATCTAATAAGATCGAAACAGTATGCAGATTTTGAGTCGGGGTGACTGAATGTTTTCTATAATTCACCGTTGGATTGTGAATGCAGATTTTCATAATTTTTTATTGTAAGGTAATTGAAGAATTTTCCTTATTCATTTTATGTAATACATTAAATTGACCATGATCAACTTCTATATTTTTCATAATTTGATTAGGTACTAAAATTGTGATGAAATAATGAAGAATAAATATTAAGTACTCAATTATTCGTGATTTTACCCGTGACACTTCTCGTGTTGTGCAACTATCATTTTTTAAAAGATATTTTAATTCAGATTCAACTAACAATGAAAAATTTCTAAGTGGTTTCTAAGTCGTCGAAAAATCCAAAGGTGGCAGTTTGACTAAGACTGAAGTCTTAGAGCAGCTGGGTATATCATTGCAAAACTGCAGAGGCCAAGGGTATGATAATTCAACTAATATGCGAAGATAAAAAATTGGTACCCAGAAACGTATACTTACAGTTAATTCGCTTGCTTATTTTCAACCTTATGGTACTTACAGCTAGACTCTGATTCTAGTAGAAGGAGTATCGTCTTGTTTTAAATCAAAAGCTATGCTCTGGTGTAAAATCACTTTCCGAAAGTAAATAGGAATTATGGATAGAATCAATTGAGGCCGTTAAAAAAACCAAGTAATATATATGATTCTTGGAAGATGCCATCAGAAAAAAAAAAATAGATTATCATTTGGTTATCAATTGGTATAGAAAACGAAATAACCTGAAAATTTGAAGTTGCTCTAATCCGTTTATGACATTCTTACAAAGATAATAGTTTTATGTAAAATTTTGCTGATTGAAAAAAATACACCTAGAAGTGGATATACAACACCTAGACACATTTACACATTGGCTTGATAATTATCGGGAAAATGGTTTACAATCATTCTTGGTTAGACCGGGATGAATAACAGAGGAAAATAATATTAACAAAAACTTCAAAGTTGTGAGAAGGAGACGTAAAATGAAGAATTTATATTATCAAAGTAAAGATGAGACTCTAGAATTAACCACGGAAGATATTTTCATAATTAACTTTTTTTGTGTCATTTTATATACCTGTATATATATATATATATATATATATATATATATATATATAAATATATATAATTATATATATATATATATATGTATATATATATATATATATATATATATATATATATATATATATATATATATATATATGTATATATATATATATAAATATATATATATATATATATATATATATATATATATATATATATATATATATATATATATATATATATATATATATATATATATATATATATATATATATATATATATATATATATATATATATATATATATATATATACACTCGTCATCAGCTATTACAACCATTCTCATGGTGCAACCTTACATTATTATTTTTCATTTGTCTATCATTGGCTATACGGGACAACGCAACAGGTGCCCGTTCACTGATATTATATCCCATCTCTGATTTGGCATCCAAGTGTAAAGCGAACTCTCATCTGTATGCCTCTCAAATGTGAGAGCATGCTTTATTTCGAAGCGGCTTTAGTACAATCAACTATATCATAAGCTCATCAAAGTTTTCAGTCAAGCAAAAGAGTACCTGGATGATTAATTGTTCGTTATCAGAGAAATATTTATTTAAACTTTTGTATAAAATTTTGAATTGATTGGGTTAATATTTGGTTTAAATCCATAACAATATTAGGTATTATAAAATTATAAAAATACAAGTTTGATTACAGTAATCGTTGAAATCATGCCTTTTTCTAATAATTTTGTATGATAATTTTCCACCATTTAATGCTTGGATGTGCATGAAATCAAAGTAGAATGAAGAAATTATCACTCATTTGATTTTACATTTATCATATATATTTATACTTTTGCAGCTAGTAAGTTATCAACCTAACCTTGGCATTAAATATGGATATCTTCTTCCCAATTATATAGAAAGACAAATTGCGCCCCCTTCTATTAGATATCCAAATCACTTACGATATCCAGGTGGAGGGAGGCAAATTGCACCTCCATCAATTTTACATCCTACTGCACACTCCAACAAGTCCGAAACACGAAAAATCGATCGATCTGTACATTCTAATCAACAAGACGATCCGAAATCCGCAACCAATCATCATCACCATAGACAAAGGCGAGTGAGGAGAAGATTTTCTTGGAAAATAAGTGGAATTTCAGCATGTTCGAAGTCATGTGGTGGGGGTAAGCGAAAATAATTTCCCTCTTATATCACTGCGTACATTAGTACATGGAAAAATATGTGTTATGTTTTCGGTTACTTAATCTTCTGATCCATATAGGTTTTTTTCATAAAAATTAATCAGATGATTCAAAAGCAGTTACACTGATATCCCAAAAAGTTGACTTGTCATGATGGAATTAGAGCTAATATTTTGAAGCATTGCGCGCCCGTACTTTGTGTAGTGTTTTTTGTTCAACTTTTTTCAGCAGTCTCGGAAAATATTAGCAAAGTGTCATTCGATTTGGAATAGAACGTAGATTCCGCTCGCGAAAATTGTAAAAGTTATAAATTGACTGAAAGAAAAATGAGGGTTTTGGTTTTTTGAAAATATCTCAAAAACCAATTCAGATTTTTGATATCTAAAAAAAGATTCGAAAAGGAAAGAAAATTTCCTAATAAAAAATTTCAACTGCCGGAACTGTAGGATCAATAATCATAATTTTCTCAGAGGGGTAAAAATACGGCTGAAAACAGCTAATCTGGCCTGACAAAATTCAGGCACTAAGTGGATTTTTTTTTTTTTTTTAAAGAGGTGGGACGTGTGCCCTCTCACACGCGCCCGACCTCCGTACAATTTTGGCTTCGTCAACTTGGACATTTAGCCATCAATTTAATAAATGAGGGGAACCACTTAAATCGGACGCATACAAACACCCATGAATACGGTGGGAATCGAACCCACCAACTCCGTCAACGAAGACGGCATAGCGCTACCTATAACCTCTCAGCCACGGAGCCTCCCCACTAAGTGGATAGTTGAATGAATGGCAAAAAATTTTTATCGCAATTTTTCAATTAGTTATACAATAGTTAATTAGTATTTTTTTGCTGCTTGAACAAGAACATTACAAGTGTGATAACTGTTGAACTGTGAATCTGAAACTTTTAATTTTTTTGGAGCTAGATTTGGAAGGCTTCTGAATGGATCACCGTTAAAAAAATTCGAAAAATTTTATTTTTCAGTGTTATTGATAATTATATATATATATATATATATATATAAAATGAAAAAAATTGAATAATCATAATTTTTTTTCAATTCCCCTATAAACAACGCATTTGTTCATAAGAGGTTTTTATACAATGGGACATGAAAATTAAAAAAAAAACATTTTTATGCAGCTTCCGATTATCTATCCAGTAAGCGCCTCAGTTTTTTCGTACAAAAATTTTTGTATTCAATATGTTTAAATAATGTTTATTTTTAGTGTCCAAAATGAGCATGACTTATGCAGGCCAGATTACCCGTTTTAGGTCGTATTTTTACCCCCCTGAGAAAATAATAAATATTGATCCTACAGTTTCAGGAATTGAGACTTTGTAATAGGAAACTTCCCCCTCTTTTTGAATATTTTTTCAGATATCAAAAATCTCAATTGGCTTTTGAGTTATTTGCAGAAAACCAAACCCCTTTTTTTCATCTTTAAGTAAATTGTTTATAATTTTTACAATTTTCGCGAGCGGAACTGTTTTTTTTTCAAAAAATATTTTCATTCTATTCTTAATCGATTGACACCTTGCTCATATTTTTCCGAGACTGTTGAAAAAAAGTTGAATAAAAAAGCACTTGTTGACTAGACTATACTTGTGCCGCTACTTTGTCGGATATTCAAGGTATCCTGCAATCCAAATCCAGTTTATGTAAAACTGCCAAGTCGAAGAAAACGGAAAATCTGCTTTTTAAATAAACGCCCAATTGATGTTCTACCTATAATAAGATCTACAATCCCTTCACAGGTTCTGGAATATCTCGAATAGAATAATCTCATTAGTAACTATCAATAAAGCATTCGACGTTGTTATTGTGACTTTTACACCTATGTTACATATCTTCAAACAAGCGATATCGAGAATAATGGAGAATCATTTGCTGTTGCAATAGATATCTCTAATGCCTTTGACCAAGTTTGGCTCAAGACACTGCTATTGAAGCTTGAATTTTGCGATCTTCTACAACAACTATGCGACTTAATTGAAAGCAAATACATGTTGCGGTCCTGAACCCTCATACTGGTCGATCTTCTCACCAACAGTTTTTTTATACATATTAATGATTTCATGAATTTGACAGTACACTAATATCATCCATCACCGACAAGAGGGCCTTTGAGTGCATAGCCACCTCAAAATCAATTCGTGCTGGGGATCTGATGATTTAGTTGCTCTTAAGGCCGCCAAGAAACAAGCAACCCTACATATTATAGGAATCGATTCCAATTTAACCTAACACGAACACCTCCCCACCATTACCAAGTTAGGTGCACAGAAACTCTTTCATTTATTTCGTGCTAAAAATATGTTTTCGCTAAAGCAGCTATTGCTGCTTCATAAGACTTTAGTTAGTCCAGCATTGGAACATTGCACTCGTGCTTGGGTCTCTGCACTTGTCCTTTCGTTTCACCTACTTGACTCAGCTGAAAGAAGAGCGGTGCACATCTCAACAACCAGAACATCGATCTACCAGAAAACGTTTGTGAACCGAACCTTGAATCTATGGAACTCTCTGCTCTCATGAATGTTTCCGGATGCTCACGAGCAGCGGTTCAACGTAAACAATTCAACACACATTATCAAAAATTTTAGAAATAGTGGAAAGGGAGGTGAGACATTTTCAAAAAAACAGGTGCTATTTCTAACAAAATGTTTACCAGAAGGAAGTTTTTAGTGGATATCGTTTATTTGGAATTTAACCTATAATTCAATTCTATATCCAGTCATTCTATATCCAGTCATTTATTCCTGTCAGAGGGGTAGCGTTTTTAAATTTTGGAAAACTCTATCCTAATGTGGGGTACTTTCGGTCATGAAGTGGGACAGTTTCGGCCAACGTACGTTTATTTGCAGAAATCATTTGAAAATTGGAAGAATTAGGTGCTTCAATTAAAACATAGAACATGAAAACAAAAGCAAATCATTGTCCCATTGTTCTGACTGTTGCTGTTAAAGAGGGTTTTGTAAGATGGACGCTACATCTTCTGAATCCAAGTCGTGGAAATGAAAAATAGAGGAATTTTCTATTTCTTCTAAAAAATTGCTGATTTAAATAATTACTAGTTCCCTTTATTTCTCCTATATGATAAATTTTTGTCGTCTTTAGAGGAAAGTGTACCAATACAAAATTTCCTCTGTCAACTTCAATATCTTCATCAGAGTCATTATCGCTTTGCATAGAACAGTCTGACTCATTACTTGCAGAACTGTTATCTGATGGTTTTCTTCAGTTTCTTGTTAGGAAGTGGTTTTGAAGAACCAGAGACTTTTCGAATACTTGCTTTTCCGATTCGACCTTCTACGGCCAGCTTCCTGACTTTCTATTTCATTGACTTTCTATTTCTTCAATCCTTCTGTTTTCGCTACTGTTTATGTATATTCTAGGTTCACCAACATTTCTTTTCTTCGAGGTTTCTCGGATCTGCTTTGTAATATGGCCTGACTTGTTCTGAATCCATTATTACGTGGTGCGCTTATAAGTCGAGCCATTTAAACGGATAACAGTTGATTATTTTTTTAATGGACTTAAAACCTTGGAAGATCCTCCATTCACTGCACCGTAGCGGTACATTCGATCAAAGAAAGTTTGTCTTCTGAATGAACCTCTCTCGTCGACGGTCCATTGTATTGGCCATTAATATAGCTGAGCTCACAATATACAAACTTAGGTACAAAAAAATATGGGCACAATCGACAAGTTTCTGCCCCTGCCGAATGTAGGAACAAGTGGCCGAATCTACCTCATACTCCACATTATTATTAATTGGAATATATCCCTAATAAAAGATTTCTGAGATTAAAATAACGCATAAGATCTAAAACTTATTGAAATTATATTTAGAAAGTGCTCAAATTCATAAACATATTGCCGTTAGTTGCATTTCCATGAGATAAATGACTTTAACTAAAGAGTTACTTTGGTGCAACAAAATAGCAATTGTTTTAATTAAGCAAATTAACACTTGCAACCATTAGTAAAAAATGCATCACACTAAAGAAATGTGTATTACCAATGACAGAAATGGCAATTTTGGGTTAATTTCAAAAATCAGCAATAAACTATCCTACCATTTTACATTCAATGAAATTAGATAATTGGAAACTTCAAAGCAGTCAATAAAAAAAGCAATTCTGTTCTTCAAGAAAAATATAATATTTGAATAAGTTTGTTGGCTTACTTAGCTAGAAATCATTGCTTTTACCTTTTCTGTTGTTGGTGCATCCGGTGTACCCAAGGTTGAATGAAGATATAAATTTAACATCAATGATTACCTATAGGATGTTATATTGTATAATTATTATATTATTGTGTGTAATTTCTACAAATATACACTTTATATCACAGAAACCAATTTTATCAATTTATATTTATATATATATATATATATATATATATATATATATATATATATATATATATATATAATTCCTATACATTAATAATTTTATACACACTGTCAAATTTTTGCAGGAATCCAAACAACTGTCGTAAGTTGTGTCCGAGAATTAACCCAAACTCCAGTATCGGATAAACGTTGTGCCCATCTTGATAAACCCAACGCCAATCCAATTCGGTGTAATATTCAAGACTGTGCTCCAAAATGGAGTGGTTATTGGAGTTCTTGTAGTGTTACTTGCGGAACAGGCATTAAAAGATATCTTATTCATTGTAAGCAAGAACTAAATACTGGCAGAGAGATACTTGTAGATGATATCCAATGCTCTGGACGACCAAAGCCTAAATATAAAACCCAGACATGTGATGAAATTGCTTGTGATAATATAAACAATAATGAGATACCAAGAACTCCTAATTTTAGGAGTGGTAGTGCTGAAGGACGGTGGCTTGTAGGAGATTGGTCGGAGGTGAGTGCTTCAAACGATTACAGTAAATGGAAAATTATTTGTGCCACTATTTTATTCTTGAATAAAATATATTTTCTCCGATGAATATATGAAATCTAAATCAATCGTTCCTCAGTGAACAGGATATTCAAAGGTTTACCTACTTTTATTATTATTTTCAGTGGATGCGAGAGTGGTTTCCATATCCGTTTCAGAGCTCCTGAGTCTCCATTTTCGAGATTTTTTTGATGTCTGATATAAATATGTATATGTTTCTATGTATATATATATATATATATATATATATATATATATATATATATATATATATATATATATATATATATATATATATATATATATAAATATAAAAATATATAAAATATTTTTTATATAAATTAATATATATATATATATATATATATATATACAGGATAGCGAGAAAGTCAGGCAACAAGATATTTTTTTAAGACGATTAAAAGTATAATCATCAAATTTCCCTCAGAGATGGATTGTTTGAAGTGGTGTAATTAAGTGGCCAGCAAGATTTCCTGACTTGACTCCACTATATAACAGACATAACTGATTCAAAAACTCTCAAATGTCTTGAGATACAAAAAATTTTTCCATAAATGATAAACAATTATATTCGAAGCTTCAAATACAGATTGTTTCATTGCTAAGAAATAGGTGGCTATTATTTGGAGCTCCTGTTATAAGGAAACTATTAATATTTTTGTAGTATGAATTGAAAAATGACGTGATATTTCTTTGAAAATTATTTCTCTTATTTTTTCAGTAATGTGGTACGTGTTACTTTTTTTTGAAAATAGGACAAAATCAGCCTTTCTACGATCAGGGCTACGGTGATATTTAAAAAAATTCAAGATGACGGCGGTACAGTGAATGCTGACGTCACTCAAGTTTGACAGGACCGCTGAAAAACGAAAAATACAATCCTGTGCATAACTCTAAAATTTGATAATTATACGTTCAATCGTTTCAAAGAAAATACCTTGTTGCCAGAATTTCTCGCTACCCGGTATATATATATATATATATATATATATATATATATATATATATATATATATATATAAATATATATATATATATATATATATATATATATATATATATATATATATATGTATATATATATATATATATATATATATATATATTATATATATATATATATATTATATATATGTATATATATGTATATATATATATATATATATATATATATTATATATTAATATATATATATATATATATATATATATATATATATATATAAACATATATATATATATATATATATATATATATATATATATATATATATATATATAAGAATTCTTAGTGTTATCGAGATATGTACCGTTATAAAATTAAGTGAAACTAGGAGACATTTATTTCAAACTAATCAAACAAACCTCCTAGCGGGGCTGGTTGTTAGTGTTCACGACGCATCGAAATATCTACATCTATCTTAGACGGTAATTGTTAGAAATATTAATTTGTTCATCACAATCGATGGAAATTGATCTTTTCGCCCTTATTGCGGCTCATCAGTATCGTCCATCCATCGAAAGTAATAACCAAACCAACATTTCAAATGGTCTTATATTTTCCTTCTAGCAACACAATGGCATATAGTTAAACAATTACCGTCTAAGGTAGATGTAGATATTTCGATACTTCGCGAACTCTCATAACCAGCCGCGCTAGGAGGTTTGTTTGATAGTTTGAAATAAATGTTCTAGTTTCACTTAATTATATATATATACAGTGGCGTAGATAGCTTTTTGCGATGGGGGGGGATATGACTTAGTGCAAAATTTCATAAGTGTTTCATCTAAGGTTCTATTTTTATTGGTAAAAATAATCTTTCATGTAGATACTACAGAATAAGCTGAAAAGTTAAATTAAATTGCAAAAAATTCAAATTATTTGAATTGGAAAAATGTAGGTAATTATAAATCAGTGAAAAATTGAATTATATTTAATTGAATATATACATCATTGAAAATATTCTTGGGAAAATCAGAGCAGAAAATTCAATTTTCGGCGTTCTTCGACAATCTATTTATGACTTCGTCAGCTGTGATTCCATTGTCACGATGAATTGCCAGAGCAGAAAACATTTCAATAACAAAAAATTGGACAAACATGAGTTTTTAATTTGCAATGAATTTTATATATTCAGAAGGGTCATAACAAGTCCATTTCCTTTATCGTGCTCCTTTGAATCGTTTTTATTCGCTTCAAACGTCCATACCGGCAACGTAGCTAATATTCTGAGCAACATGATATTCGAAAAAAAAAATTATAGCAATCATCCAGCGCTCTTATTGAATTTTTAGGCTTAATATCGCTTCTATGAATTGAATTATTCTTCCACACTTTCAACTAACGAGAAAGAGGCCTCGGTAGACCAGCGGTAGGGTGAACCGCCTTATACCGTTTGTAAACCGAGGATTGTGGGTTCGAGTCCCACCTCGCTCTTGGGTGTTGTGTATGTCCGGAATTTAGTGGTTATTTATGATGAAAAATTGTTGGGTAATGTACATCGTTAACAAGCCCATTGGCCGTTCGGAACCGGCGTTAAACTGTAGTAGGCCTGGGTAACACAGTGAAATATTGGGTGCTGAAACAATGACACTAACACAACCTAGTGTTTCAACACTTTGTGCCAGCACAATTGTGTCACGACACAGTCGGGAGTCATGCGTTGCGTAAAGTGTTAAAAACAAATCTGGCACTCTTAAAACTGAAACTCAATGCTTCAGCATCAAATTTCTGTTGGCTCAGGTCAGTGCTGGGTATCAGAGTCGGCATAACTATGACACACAAAGCGAAACATTATAATAAATCAATTAATGTAGAATTGCAGAATGTGAAAATTTTTAAGATAGAGATGCATAAATATTTTTTGTAATTTCAAATAAAATAATCCGCAGCGCCAACAATCCTGAGGCTCGACTAGCGCGGCTTATATTACGCACATGTTTACTATAAAAACTAATAGTTTTATGTAATGTGGGTTGCCTATAGTCCATGATACAACTCATCTCTAGTACTAAACGTGCAGTCGCGTAATTTCTGAAACAGACCATACCTTTCCCGCACCTCGGTTTCATGAAGTGTCGAGTGCCATTAGATATCATTCTACTGTTTCAGCACATCTGACACATGTGGAAGTGTCAACACAAAAGTGTTATACAACACTGTGTTACACAGGACTAAACTGTAGGTCCCTCGAGTTAAAAAAAAAAAACTAACGAGAACAACAGGTGTGGCAGTAAGAAATTTCTGATAAAACTCGTCAGTTTTGATGAATTTATCAGCTGCTTTGTCAATTTCGTATAAATCATGCTTGAAAAACACCGAAAATCTTTCTAATACGTTTAGTCTAGTCAACAAGTGCTTTTTTGTTCAACCTTTTTCGCAAGTCTCAGAAAAATATGAGCAAAACATGTCACTCGATTCGGAGTGGCATGTAGATATTTTTTGAGAAAAATAAAAATTCTCTCACCAAAATTGTGAAAGTTATATACAATATCCTGAAAAAAGGGGATTTGATTTTTTGGCAATATGTCAAAAATTAATCGAGATTTTTTAAATCTGAAGAAAGATTCGAAAAGAAGAGGAAATTTCCCAAAAGAAAGACTCAACTTCCGGACTGTAGGATCAATATTTTCTCAGAGAGGTAAAAATACGGACGAAAACGGGTTATTTGGTTTGGGCAAGCTACGAGCATTAAGGACACAATAAACATTATTCAACCATAAAAAATATGAAAATTAAGGAATGAAAAAATTCAGACTGTTACTAAATCGGTGAATGAGCAGTAATCTGGCTATAATAGCGATTTTTCAAATAGTTATGCAATAGGTACTTAACACGTTGTGTGCCATCGGCTATATCCGTGAGCGGCCGATGGCACACATGGTGTGCCAGACTCGCGGCTACAGACAAAAATGCACTCTGGCTCCTTTGATTTCTAGGTTATGTTTTAACGATTGACATTTGTTTGTTTATGAAAATCAGTTGTAAATGTCGTAGTCATGTCACAAATATATATGAAACCCTCTTGCCTCTTGGTTATTTATTATACTTAGTATAAGTTGAGATTGATTTTATTTTGACCATTAATTATTATCAAAAGGTGGTGGATGTTTGTAATAATACTATAATAATGATCTTTATTGAAATTAAGTAATCCCAATACAAGAACATTACTGTAGCTACATTTGTCTTAGCCTATATTACCAAGGTGTGTTAAGAGTAACAGCATTTTGAATTTGCGAGATATTTTAAATGTATTGTATCTTGTACCTATACATACATACAGTATTGACCAAAATTATATGGACACTATAGCTATTTTTCCAGATGAATAATATGCATTAATTGTAGACGAGACTGGTAGTTATCGAGCGATAGAAAAAGACAAATTAGTAAATGTCATAAATGAATCTAACCCTAATCCGAACAAAATGACAAGACTTGGAAATTAGGAAGCAAAAATTGATAGCATCAATAACTCAAGAAATAAAAAATATATTATCCTTTGATCAACTTGAAGCTGTTGAGAAAATTACTGCATCTATTCATCCAACATTAAGGGCAATGGCGGTACACAGTGGCGATACAGAAAAACATGTTATGGGTCTATCCCGACTCATAAATAAGAAAAATATTCCTAATAATAAAAATTTACTTCTCCAAAAATTCTCTACCAAAAATCAGTCCATAAATGCGAAAAAAAAATTGCTAGCAAAACCTAAGCTAGAAGAGGCAATTTGAATAGCAAATCAACTGTTAATTGCATCTTGATTCCTAACAATAATAAATATTAGAGTTTATATTATGTAATAATCTTATAAACTAGAATAAGTATTAGTGAGTAAATACCTAAAGCTGAGAGAGCCTAGATATTCTAATTTTTAGTTTGTGTTTATATTTTTTTGATTATCTGTTTTGCGTTTGCCTTTTAGTTGAGTTCGAATAAATATTTTATTATTACGTCTGCCTACGTGTTTGATTTTGTTTCCTTAAATCTTTTTTTCTCACCAATTAAAAAAAAAAGTTTTACTATCTAGATAGCTTAGGTTAATACTACATTTCAAATTTTCTTTGTTTTCAATTCAATTATTCATAATTGATCATTTAACTAAACATAATATAGTAATTTTCCATTAATTCTAAATGTCGAGAACATCAAAATAATAAATTAAAGAGATTCTTACGTACTTGAAAAATAAAAATACATATACGTTTAAATAATCGCGCGAAATCGAAGGAGCCAGAGTGCATTTTTGTCTGTAGCCGCGAGTGTGTGCCAGCGGTATATGGGAACATCCATGATCCATGTTTCAGTAAAGCTTCGGCTATTGTGAGTGTTTATTGTTTTTCACGTAGGCCGCTACAGAAAGCATAAAATCGTTTATATATATTTGCAGTTTTGGAATTTTGGCTCATTTATTGCTATTATGGAAAATATTGTACCAGGACCGTCTAGACCGAAAAGACGTTGTGGTAAATGGCCAAATTATAGGCCACTGAAGGAATCGGAACTGCAAGATATTGCCGAAAATCTTTCATATGATTCGCCAGACGATTTTTCTGATTCCGAGAAATCGTGGTCAGGAGAAGAGAGTGAAGTCGAGAGTTCTGAGAGTGAAGGAAATGAAGATCTGAATGAAATACCAGATTTTTCGGAAATGAGTGATCCAAGTCAAGAAAATGAATATCAAAACAATATGACAAATTATCCTGCGAACACTGACATCCAACAAATAGTTTGGAATGATGATCCTAGTATAGAGACGTTTGGCTTCGTGGAAGAAAGTGGCATGCGTATACTGCATCAAGGTGAGACTCCATTTGATTTTTTCTCTTTGTTTTTTACGCAAGAATTGTTTATTCATATAGTAAATGAAACCAATTCTTACGCTGAAGAATGTTTTCTTAGTAACAATACAACAGAAAAATCTAGAATAACATTATGGAAAGAACTGACTGTGGACGAACTCAAAGTTTTCTTAGGTGTGTGGTTACAAATGGGAAATATACGAATAAATCGCTTGCAAGATTATTGGAAGAAGGATGAGCTTTTTGCAGTACCAGGCTTGCAAAAATGTATTAGCAGAAACAGATTCATGCTAATAATGAAATGCTTGCATTTTTCAAAAAATCCGTACAACGCTAATGATCTAGGCTACGGTGACCCGTTACATAAAATTCGATATCTTCAAGACCATATGAATAACAAAATGGACGAAATATACTATCCCGGAAAACAGCTATCTCTAGATGAATCAATGGTGTTGTGGAGAGGGCGCTTGTCATTTCGACAGTTCATAAAGAACAAAAAACATAAATATGGCGTGAAGCTGTACTTGCTGACCGAACCAAATGGAATGATAATTCGGTGTAACATATTTACTGGTACTAAGGGAGAATTTGGAGGAAAAGGCCACGTTTCGAAAGTTGTCAATTCACTGACGAGTGGGTTTCAGAATAAAGGACATTCACTGTTCATGGATAATTTCTATAATAGTGTAACTCTTTCACTTGAATTACTCGAAAAACGAACTTATGTTACCGGAACTCTAAGAGCTGACAGAAAAAATACTCCCAGTATTGTTAGCAAAGCCAAACTGGAAAAAGGGCAAATGATTACTAAATACTACAAGGGCGTAGCAGTGAGTAAATGGAAAGATAAAAGAGATGTCCTATTTTTATCTACAGAGTTTGAAGGAAAAATAGTGGATGTTAAAAGAAAAAAAAGAGATGATATAGTTCGAAAACCTCTAGCGATTGCGAAATATAATGAATTTATGTCAGGAATCGACCGGCAAGACCAAATGCTAGCATATTATCCAAGTGAGCGCAAGACATTAAAATGGTATAAGAAGATAGCAATACATTTAATGTCAATGATGATGTTAATTAGTTTTTTTATGTTCAAATTATCGAACAGAGATAATAAGATGTCGTATTATTATTTTCGACTACAAATAATACGAAAACTTATATCAGCACAAAAATTACCAACCGAACAAAAGCATGTGATCACTTAACATCTCCCTGTCAAACTCAATAGAACCCATAGAAGGAGATGCAAGGTTTGCAGCCAACAAAAAATTCGGAAGATGACGCAATACTACTGTGGTGCCTGTGAAGATGAACCGGGACTTTGCCTTGAAAACTGTTTCCGAGATTATCACAAATAATGTACGGACGAAATTATTTTTTAATTATTTGTAAAATATTTTAAAATATTTTTTCGTGACGTTTTCCTTCATTTCAATGGTTTTAATAATAAAGTTTTTTCCTTATGACTTGAATACCTCTTTGATTGATTGTCACTTTATCTTAAAATAGGAATAAGTATGGTGTCACACATGGTGTGACACTGGCCTCTGACAGATAATTTCGACTTAGAGGCCAATGGCACACCATGTGTGTCAACATTTTATAATCCATCAGAAAATTTTAGAATAGTAAATTATGTTAGTTCGATTAATGAAAATTGAAAAAAAATAACATCTGTCAAAATTAAAGTTATATCATTAGTCGGTTTTTGATGAAAGTGTGTATGCATATGTGGCAGTTAACGTGTTTTAACAATATTTTAGTACCTGAACATGAAAATTGTGAGTTTGACAACTGTTCACTATAGATCTGAGATGTTTTCATTCTTGGGGCTATTATTATAAGGCTTCAGAGTAAATCCCTGTTGAAAAAATAGAACAATTTCAATTTTTCAGTTGTTTATTAACAATCTACGTAGTTTTGCAACATCAAAATGAAATATTTTTATAATTTCAATGATCCGTTTTTTATTATCGGAAGCTACAAGGAAATGGTTTTTTTCAATATTCATCTCCTATTGTTTGAAAAATTGTTATAAACGAATGCGTTGTTTATAACAGAATAGAGAAAAAAAGTTATGTTTAATTAAAGTGTTCAATTTTGCAACTAAGTAAATTGTTAGTAAAAAACTAAAAAATTCAATTTTTTTTAACGGTGATCTATTCTGCAGTCTTTCGAAACTAGCTCCAAGAAAGAAAAAAATATCAGATCTATAGTTTAACAGTTCTCACACTTGCAATGTTCTTGTTCAAGCAGCAAAAACTATTGCATAACTGATTGAAAAATCGCGATAAAAATGTTCTGTGGCTGGATTATTGTTCATTTACCTATCCAGTAAGAACATGAAATTTTTCATTCCTTAATTTAATATTTAATATACCTACTTAGTTAAATCATATTTATTGTTAAAGTGTCCGAAATGGGCGTTACTTTCGCAAACCTGTTTTCGGCAGTATATTTACCCCTCTGAGAAAATTATAGATATTGATCCTACTGTTCTGGGAGACTTTCTTTTGAAAAATATCCTCCTCTTTTTGTATCTTTATTTAAATATCAAAAATATCAATAAGTTTTTGAGATAATTTTTTCTTTGAGTAAATTGATTATAACTTTTACAATATTCAACGGAACTTAACTTTTTTCGAAAAATATCTACATGCTCTTCCGAATCGAATGACACCTTGTTCATATTCTTCCGAGAATCATGAAAAAAGTTGAACAAAAAAGCACTTGTTCACTAGACTATATTCTCATGATTAGTAAATCTTTCTCCAAGATCCATGATGTATAAGTCCAGAAATGGATTGAACGCCATCACAAGAAAACTTTTACTAACTCGACTAAGTTTTATTGAGTTCAAAATATTATGTAAGTAGTTAAATTGACAATTAAAGCCGAATTTAGTCATATTTTGTTACCTACTCTACCTCAAAAAATATTCGAGATATTGATTGAAAATCTTCTAAAAGCAGAGTCACGCTCATCGAATGTAAACAGGAATTCAATCGGTCACTAGGACCAAAAAACGTATGTCAAATGGAAAATTTTATTTACGAAGGAAGAAGTCAACCAAAACCTTCTCGCACTTTTTCTCTTTCTAAATTTTATACTACCTATACTATTGAACGAAATTGCTCGTGCTTTATGCCCGCCACATACGCTACGGTAGACCGGAGCGTATGTGGGAATAGTATTTGCATTTTTTGTACGTACACAGACCTGCGCAGGTATACCTGCACAGGTTTCCTATCCGGTCTACCGTAGCGTATATGGCGGGCATTAGATATAATACTATACTATTAAACAAAAGCTGGAGCAGTTTTGTTCGATAGTAAGGAACTACAGTATACAATTTAGAAAGAGAAGAAGTGCGAGGAGATTTTGGTTGACTTCTTCCTTTCGAAATAAAAATTTTCCATTAGAGCCACTTGAACTTTTTAAACACGTTTTTTGCCCATAGTGACCGATTAAACTACTAATTAAACATTGAATAAAATATGCTCAAAACTACTAGTTACTTTACCCAAAATTAGAAAAACGATTCCATTTCTTGATTTACTATTATGTTATTTACTATTATGTTATTTACTATTATGTTATTTACTATTATGTTATTTACTATTATGTTATTTACTATTATGTTATTTACGATTATGTTAAGATTATGAATAGATTTTTACTTTGCACGTGCTCAATCTGTCCATAATTATACCGAGCGACCATTTAATGGCTCCTGATTGGTCGGCCTGTTCGAAGCGCGGCAATTATACAATACTCAATTGCACAGCCGTCACGAAAACATATCTATATGATTTTTATATAATTGCACATACATAATATCAAAAAAATGCTTAGTAAATTTCATGTACCTATACTTAAATACGTTGATATGAAGACTTTCATTCAATTCTACTATAATTTTTGTAATTTTTTCGGGCTCATGGGGGGGGTTGATCCCCTTGATCCCCCCCCCTATCTACGCCACTGTATATATATATATATATATATATATATATATATTATATATATATATATATATATATATATATATATATATATATATATATAATATATATATATTATATATATATATATATATATATATATATATATATAATATATATATATATATATATATATATATATATATATATATATATATATATATATATATATATATATATATATATATATTTACGGTACATTTCGGTGTCTGGGGTGCTTTTTGAGAACAAATTTTTTTATAATTTGGATACATCCAGGCAAAATGTTGGCATCTTCAAACTTTGGTTAAGAGGTAAGAGAGTGGCTGGGAGGTGCATGAGCGAAATATGTCAAACATGTGAAAATGAATTAATTATAAACAACATATTCGAAATTCAGCATTGTGGAGTTGTTTGTGGTGTACTTCAAGTTAAAAAACCCATTTTCTGGAGGATTCTTGCACCTCCAAGTACCCTTAAAATTGAGGAACAATATTATGTATCTGTACCTACGTAAATTTATTTGATGCTAAAGAAATGTTTTTTGGAGGTATAAACTTTTTCCCTGGCAGCCGCTATTTTTATGTTGAGATTGCTTGTTTTTCCGTAGGTTTCAGGATTTTGCAAACCTGCACAACTTAAGCTAATTGAGTTAGAGTGTTAAAATTTTGTACGTGGATTGAATTGATGTAAGGGAAGTGCCCAATGTTTCAATTCATTCATTTCATAGCCGCAATTTTTATTTTGAAATTTTAAACGTTTTTGGAGATTCTCGAGCATTGCACGTTGCATGTCTCCAAGCCAGTTCTTCATCATATTTCCACAAACAAATATGTTTCCATATTATGTACACATCATTTTTGTATTTTGTTTAACTTCTTTCAATTATTCATTTCAAAACCAATGTGTGTGTAGTTATTCTCAGTTGAATAACTACAGTTACTAAATTACCGTACAGGCTTTCAAAATATGATATTTTTACAGTGTTCTGTATCATGTGGCACCGGTCATCGTACAAGGTCAGTCACTTGTACAGCAGGTGAATGTCGACCAGATACTAGGCCATCTCATGCTGAATATTGTTCCCTGCCAAAATGTTTACTCCAGCCGCAATCTCAAAATCCTTCACAGAAAACAGAAACTTCACCTTGGTTAGTATCGGACTGGTCAAAATGTTCAGAAGAATGTGGTACTGGAAAGCAAACGAGGTATGCAGTATGCGGGAAAGATACCTGCGATATCAGCTCTAAGCCAGAATCAACACGAGATTGTTCTAGCGAAAAGCAATGTGGAGGACAATGGTTCGCTGGGCCTTGGGGTGAATGTTCAAATTCTTGCTCAGGTGAGCCTTTAATACTGCAGCATGACGAAATAGGAGGCTTGGGTATATCTAAGTCTTTTTTTTAATACTGTCACTTATTTGTAGTATTTTCCCCGAAAATAATAGACTATTGCAGCCTATCAAAAGTTAACAATCAGGTGCGGAAATGGGTTTTCTCTGTTTTATACCTCGATTTCGGGCCACGATTTTCTAAAATTGTTGATGTTGGGTTGGTTATCACATTCATAAGATGGATGGATAATACTGATGAGACCCGAAAAGGGCGAAGCAGCTGCCTATTATTTTCCATCGAGTGTGATAATCATCCTAGTATTTTTAACATTTACCCTCTAAGGTAGGTGGGAATATTTCGATGCATCGTGAACTCGTATAACCAGCGGCTCCGATCAAACGAAATGAGTCGAATTCTTAAGTTATTATCGAAGCAGAACGAAAGTACTTAAAGATGTTTTTTGGTGGGTTTTGAAAATTTGCTCAACTCCACTTTTCTGTAGATTGAGTTAGTGGGTTGAAATTTGTTATATGGATTGAGTTCATGTTAAAATACTATCCTTTTTCGAATAAAATAATTATTCCATAATTTTTATTACGGTTTGCTATTAAAGCGTGGTTCTTCAGTATGTTTGCTATCAAAGCGTGGTTTTTCAAACCATAACTTATTCCGTTTGAATCGCATCTAGACGCGATGCATTTCGCGCGAATAATACGACCTTAGTGACGGAGCTCTGCTGTTCACGCGTTTTTTGCAAACATCAAAATTATCAAATATGTTTCTTTATTCATCTCTATCTCGCTCTTACAGGCAGCGCACATCAAAATCGAGATGTCATATGTATAGTCAAACTAAAAGGGCAACTCAGAATCACCAATGAAATGACTTGCCCGAATCACTTGAAACCTCCCAACATACAACCCTGCAGTGGCAAATGTGATCCGTATTGGTTCACTGGAGATTGGACTCATTGCGAAAATTGTCCCAATGGAATTCAAAGACGACATGTTAGGTGCATGGATGTTAATGGACTTCCCTCGAATAAGTGTCTGGAAAACGATGTACCTGCTTCGAAGAAATCCTGTAGCTGCCAAAAAAAAGAGGAGAAGGATAAATATAGGCCTGCACTGGACCAACCTGTGGATCGTGAGTATTTCTGGAAATATAAATCTGGGCATTCAACATAATTGTTGTCTTCTTGTGATCGGTGTTCATTTGATTTTAATATGAAATGGTGAATAATTAGGCTCGTCGCGTCGTGACGAAAAGAAGGGCATAATTCACTCATTTTTATGACCCTACTCTCTGTATAAATTATTGATCAATATACTCTGTGGATGATGCTATTAAAAAAGTAATTTTTATTGACATGGGCGAACTCTATATTTTTTATTATTAGTTCTATTTGTAAAAATTTGCTTATGTTGAATTGGAAAATAACGTTTAGGGTAAAAGTCTGTAACTAGTAAAATGAAAATAAACACTTATACTATATAACTATATATCTCATGTATGAATAAGCCAATAGAATCCGTGAATTTTGCATAACTACTGCGTATTGATAAGTGAATATACCCTTCTCTCATGTCAAAATGTGAATGTTTTCATATTGACGATGTTTTGACGTTTGTCAAAAAAAATTTATTTTTATTCGTTATAATATACCTAATCGTAACGAATACCACTCGACCAATCGAAAATTATCGTTATACCTACCTCGTCTTTCCACGTATTTTCTTGCTCGAGTGGTGTTTCGCAAAATGCGTCTCGTGGCTCGGAAGTATAATCGATTATTTTCGATGCTCTTGTGATATTATAACTGATTATATAACTCATGTATGAATAAGCCAATAGAATCCGTGAATTTTGCCTAACTACTGCGTATAGATAAGTGAATATACCCTTGACGACGTGATATAATCGTTTTGGTGTTTCGCCTCGTGTCAAAATGTGAATGTTTTCATATTGACGATGTTTTGACGTTTGTCAAAAAAATTAATATTTTATAATCGTAACGAATACCACTCGAGCAATCGAAAATAATCGATTATACTGACCTCGTCACTCGACGTATTTTCTTAAAACACCACTCGAGCTACGCTCTCGTGGTGTTTCGCAAAATACGTCTCGTGACTCGGTAGTATAATCGATTATTTTCGATGCTCTTGTGATATTATTACTGATAATACCTGATTATATATAAAGCAGCTCTACCAATCGAAAACTAACAGGACCGTCAAATTTTGACGTTTATAAATAACTGTTCAAAAATGAGTCGATTCGGAGATTTTCACTTAAAATAAATTTTTCAATAAATAATCGTATCAAATACAATGCGTACTTCAAAATAAATACGGTTATACATCTCAAACTTACTGCATAATTACAACTCTTGTCAGTTTGACAGAATAATTGTCCCGCTTCGCGGTCGGATTATTTTGACTGTCAAACTGACACTTTTTGTAATTATGCAACAATTTATCGATGTATAACCTGATTATTTTGAAGTACGCATAGTACTACTATTGATTATTACACTGATATTTCTACATATGCTCCAATCTCTTATCGTTATCAACACACGGTTCTAGTACACTTCCCTAAGGCAGGGAAGGCGCTTTACTAAAACAAGTTTGTCTGTTAAATATAATTTAAATAGTAGATAGTGGGGGCGAGGAAGGGTCTTCTTCAGTTTGACCAGTAGGCCACTGTGCCATACCTTATGGAAGGCTTGATATGTGTCGAGGAAAGCTGCAGAGCAGTATCTTCAGGCATTAGGTGAATACATGAAATGTGAATTATAAGTTTCTTTCAACAAAGTAAAACATATATTCCTTGAAATAGATGTTTTCCTAACCTACGTACTTATACCTATATAAATACGAGAAGAAAAAACTTTGTATCCCTTTTCAATAATATTGCGCGTAAAGTTAGAGATTACCTATATTAAGTAGTTCAGAATCTATACAATAAGTGTCATGTGTTAACATATAAATCAAATTAATTTTTCGAAAAAATTAGTTTTCAGAAAGACTGCTCCAGCTCGTTCACCATGTCATATGGTCTCTTTCCTACTGGTAACATTCAAACATAAAAATGTAATGAAGTAAGGTCTAATTTCGAGGACTGGGCGAACCCTAATGATCATAACGTTAAAAATATAAATGACGACTTAAAATCAAAATTTCGAATCTTTATTTCGGTGTTAGAGCAAAATAAAATTAAGATATTTCTTGTTTATCCATACCATCTAAATTTACTCCACTCTTCTACATAAATTCTGCCGTATTTCCAAGAATTATGTTGTCGTAAAAGTAGATTAAATAATTCAATTACATTTTTTTTACAGACAACTGTGTTGACAAGATTAGAAACTGCCATCTTGCTGTTCAAGCTCGTCTGTGTCAATATCAGTACTACAAAAGTCAATGCTGCACGGCATGCCGCAAAGCACCAGATCAACTCCTGATATAATTGCCTGTGATTGAGAAACTTGAGAGGAAATAAATGAGTTCATCAGAACTGAGAAGAGAATTGTATCGGACATTCGAAAGATTATAAGGACGAAAAAAAGAACTGAAATACAATATAACGCTTCATTATAAACATTGATTTGAGCTTATCAGTTTTTTTGAGAAATTATCTTTAATGAAGTTCTATTACATTTCCTTTTATCATGGGATTATGAAGTATTTCAGAGAACTAATTTGATTGTAATCATCAAAACTCTTCATTGCTTTTCATATGAATATTGCATAAATAATACTGAAATACTCCTTATTATCAAAACAAACTCTTTCTTTTCTGAATGAATGTATAATGAGAGAATACTCCCAGCATGGACATCTGTGATTAATTTCTGATAGTTGTTATGTATTTAGAAGGTAAATTTTCAAGTGCGCATGAGATGTACGCACTGAAACCATTAAATGTAAATGAAAACTCTGCTATTGAAAGCATTGATTGCACACTTGCCAAATTTTTTTTAATATAGTACCAATAATTTTTACATAACCACTTTGGAAATATAGTGACTTAGTATAACACTCCTTAAGTAGTATATAATGAGTATTATCCGTATAGCCAATACGTATTTATTTAGTATCTGAATATATTATTAAATAACAATTCGCCTTTTATTTCCTTTTTTCCTTGGTTCGAATTTTAATAGGTTTTCTTCTTGGATTTTGGAAATATTATAAATTACAGTATGCATACACTGTATATGATATATATATATATATATATATATATATATATATATATATATATATATATATATATAGATATATACAGGAGACCACCAGGAACTAGCTATTAGGCATTTCCTATTATACCGGAAATAGACCCTAAGTCGCTTATTTTAAATAGTACACCCTATTTATGATTATATTTTTGAACTGCACTCAAGATTCTAGTTAGATTTTATGTATCATGTCCTAAGTCGAAGCGTTTTTGACATATTCAAGTTTTTATGTCAAAAATGACGATTGCAAGTCCTAATATAATTGTCAATTGTTTCTATAAAGAAGCCCTTATTACTTACTTTGGGTTGGATTCATTATTGAGGAGGACTTTCTTTAATAGATTTTGTATAATATTTAGATAACTAATCATAAAGGGTGTTCAAGGCATAAGATCTGAAATGAGATTGAGAAAACTGATAAAAATCAATTTTTTCAAATGGAAACCTCCCATTTTCCAAATTTTGTAATATTAAGCATCAGAAATTAAGGTAACTTTGTATAAGGTTATTCATACCTAAAATTTTCAGTTTTCTAAATATTGCCAATTTTATAATTTTTTATGGCGATTTTGCATTTAATCTATAATAAACAATTAGATCTAGGATAGCCGCGATCGTATTTGACATTTTAAATCATCGTTATGACACCCTGGTTAAATTATACAAACGAAGATTATTTAAATTTATTTATTATTTATGGACAATGTGATTAAGTTATTTCAAGAACATGTGATATATTTATGACACGATACAAAAACACGATATAAAAACAGAAACAATCACCAAATACTATAAGACGAATTATAGAAAACTTGAAGAACTTTGGGCCCGTAATGGAAAAATGTACAGAAATAAACCAGTTATTATTAACAATGAAAATATTGATATCGTAAACTGCCACCGACCTTTTTGCAGTGCTTAGGCTATGTCCCGTTCCCGACCGCGACGCCGTTCTTCGATATCGAACCTTTAAAGTTTGACGTTTCTCCGAAATTCGCGAAAACGGCTGCATTTCCGACGCTTAAGAACTATTTTCGCTTCACATGGACTCGAATTCACGTGACCGCCTTTCGAGCCGACAGTTGGACGGGTCGAATTCTATCGAGAAGTTTCGGCACGGCGAGGCCCAACGAGATCGTAGTATCTACCCGATTCCTCACGAACTACAGATGACCAGTGAGCAGATGGCGCGCCCGTTCGACAGAGGCAGGACAGGCTCAGCACTTGACGCGTCCGCGTACCGTTCGACAGAAGGCAGGGACGGCTTTGCACTCATCGTGGTTCGGGAAACTATATTTTCATCGATCTATAGTGTTCACGGATCTATTTTAATAGGCGGGAGCCTCTCACTAGTATATAATACTAAATAAATAAATTGCTTCGCCAAATTCGACTTCCCAAAATGCAGGCGGCCGAAGGCCGCATTTTTGGCAAACTTATGAAGCCGAGATAAGGAGATCGGCCCGAAATCGCGGGGCCCGAAGGGCCCCGTCGAATCGCCCGCGTCCTTTCCGTAGTTGCCTTAGGCTACGTCTCGCCTCGATCCGAGACGCCGATTTTCGATATCGAACGTTTGAAGTTTGTCGTTTCTCCGAAATTCGCGAAAACGGCTGCATTCCGGACGCTTAAGAACTATTTTCGCTTCACATGGTCTCGAATTCACGTGACCGGCTTTCGAACGAGTAATTGGAGTGCTTTCATTCGTTTCGAAAGTTACCGGGCGCGCGAGGCCCAATCGCGTCGTAGTAACGAGTTCCCGCGTACGGAATCAGCTGACTCCCTACGACGGCTAGGTATGTGACAGCTATGCGGCGGACAGTGGAGTGACACCCATCGGGGTTCGGTGATTTATATTTTCTCGAATCGGGCCGCTCACTAGTTATTTACTAAATGGGCATTATGTGAAGTGCCCCCTATAAAGTTGATAGAACAGGTTACGAAGATCAGCCAGAGGCAAATTGTCTAAATAGTCAACTTCAAAATTCATGTGATTCTGTTTTTGAGGATATGGTGTCACAAATGTATCACATGTTCTTGAAATAACTTTATCTCATTGTCCATAAATTATTAATAAGTTTAATTAAGCTTCGTTTGTTTTAACCGGGGTGCCTCAACGATGATTTGAAATGTCAAATACGATAGTAATCTTATTGAATAAAGTATAAACTTTAAAATAAAAACACTTGGCTTATGTTTCACAATATAAAAAATATTTAGATACTGTATTTAGCAGTAATAATAATTTTATTACTGCTAAATACAGTATCTAAATATTTTTTATATTGTGAAACATAAGCCAAGTGTTTTTATTTTAAAGTTTATACTTTATTCTTTATGATGTTTCACCAAGTGATGTGCGAGAATTCAATCTCAGTTAGTAATCTTATTGTTTATTGTTGATTTAATGCAAAATCGCCATATGAAAATATAAAATTGGCAATATTTCCAAAACTAAAAATTTTAGGTATAGATAAATAACCTCATACAAAGTTACCTCAATTTTTGATGCTCAATACTACAAAATAAGAAAAATGGGTTTCCATTTGAAAAATTGATTTTTATCAGTTTTCTCAATCTCATTTTAGATCTTATTTTTCGAACACCCTGTATGATTAGTTATCCAAATATTATACAAAATCTATTAAAGTTAGTCCTTCTCAACAAAGAATCCAACTGAAAGTAAATAATAAGGGGTTCATTCTTCCTTATAGGAACAATTGATAATTATATTAGGACTTGCAATCGTCATTTTTGACATAAAAACTTAAATATGTCAAAAACGCTTAGACTTAGTTATAGGACATGATGCATAAAATCTACCTTGAATCTGGGGTGGTTCAAAAATGTAATAATATATAGGGTGTCCTATTTAAAATGAGCGACTTAGGGTCTATTTCCGGTATAACCGAAAATACCCAATAAATGAAAATATTTTAGCTGAATAGGCCCTAAGACATCTAGCCAGTTTCCAAAATTTCAAATTTTTCCTACATTAAGTTTCTGAGATATCGATCGATGCAGTTCCTGGTGGTCCACACTGTATATATATATATATATATATATATATATATATATATATATATATATATATATATATATATATTATATATTAATATATATATATATATAATATATATATATATATATAATTATTTATTCGAATAGTTGTTGCCTGTGATCTATTTTTAAACTCTTGATAATTATTAGCAATAACAGGCTGGTTGAATCTTGAAAAAACTCGATTTTTTAATAAAAAATTGACCGTTCCACTATGAATATTCGTAATTGAAATTTCTTTGACATTTATGATTTAAAAAATTGAAAAAAACAGGACTGCTTAGTATATGCTTCAGTTTCAATATTAACATTCAAAATTGTTATCACCAGATGGTAAGGGAAACCAAAGAAACCCTCACCTACGCAATGTTTGAAAATAATAATAAAGGGTACTATTTATCTAACAACAAAAAAATGAGTCATGGGAAAACATAAAAGAAGTGTAGTAGAAAAATCGGTATAGACGCTTATATGGAAGCACCGTTGACACGTTTCGGACTCTTTGGTCCTCATCAGAACGGCCGTAGCCAAGTATTGGAATGAAAATGTGAAGATTAAAAAAGTACAACAAACAAAATCATTAGATACGGAAGATAATCAAAAAATGGTGGTTTATTGTCTGAACACTCCGGTATGGGAGAATTGGTCAAACTTTGCCACGGAGGCGATTAATGCTATTGTTATTGTTTATTAACTCGTTCTTAGATCTCGCGGATAGCATTAATCGCCTCCGTGGCAAAGTTTGACCAAATCTCCCATACCGGAGAGTTCAGACAATAAACCACAATTGTGTATTATCTTCCGTATCTAAGGATTTTGTTTGTTGTACTTTTTTCATCTTCAAATTTCAATCCAATACTTGGCTTACGCCGTTCTGATGAGGACCAAAGAGTCCGAAACACGTGTCAACGGGCTGCTTCCATATAAGCGTCTATACCGGATAATTCTTACTCCACTTCTTTAATGTTTTCCCATGACTCATTTCTTTGTTGTTAGATATAATATTACCCTTTTATTATTATTTTCAAACATTGCGTAGGTGAGGGTTTCTTTGGTTTCCTTACCATCTGGTGATAACAATTTGAATGTTAATATTGAACTGATAGCATATACTAAGCAGTCCTGTTTTTTTCAATTTTTATCTTTAAATCAATAAATGTCAAAGAAATTTTCAATTACGAAATATCATAGTGGAAACGTCAATTTTTTATTAAAATCGAGTTTTCAAGATTCAACCCAGCCTGTTATTGCTAATAATATCAAGAGTTTTATATATATATATATATATATATATATATATATATATAATATATATATATATAATATAAATATTATATATAATATATATATATATTATATATATATTTATATATATATTTATATATATATATATATATATATATATATATATATATATATATATATATATATATATATACCACATGAAGTGAAAAAAGGAAATTATTCAATAATTCAATAATTCAATAACAAATTACAATACAAATAGAGGCTGAACTATATGGATAACAACCAATAACGCACTCCGACAAATATATTGGGAACCAAAAATTCACTGTCCAGACCGAAAATGAAGAATTATTTCGAGAAAACAAATACTTCCTGACATCTCTACTCTGCAACAGTGGCGTATGGTATTCCAGATTACACGAACATAGTGTTTAAAAAGTCCATTGCATTGTGAATACAGATTTCGTCTCGTGAAATATATATATAACCCTCTCCTTTGGAAGATTGTTGGATAATTTTTAAATTGTTAAGAATTTTTATTGTTCACTTTATGTGTTAAAGGTTTTTGTCGAAAAAATAGAAATAAATTTTCTGTATAGGGACATCCTAATCATCTGGCGGCATGAAATATACTTATTCTCATACCTATCAAATATACATAGAAAATTTCATTAAAATCAGTTAAGCCGTTTCGGAGGAGTGCGGCCACAAACACCGTGACACGAGATTTATATATTTATATATATATATATATATATATATATATATATATATATATATATATATATATATATATATATATCTCATCTCCCGCTCTCTGTACACGTCAAATCCACCATCCACTGTGTGTGTCTCTATATATATATATATATATATATATATATATATATATATATATATATATATATATTTATATACTTAAGATTCTAGGCAGATTCCATGTATCATGTCTTATACCTAAGTCTAAGCGTTTTCAACATATTTAGGTTTTTATGTCAAAAACGACGATTTCAAGCCCTAATATAATTATCAATTATTCCTATAAGGAAGCCTTTTTTACTTACTTTGGGTTAGATTCCTTGTTGAAAAGGACCTACTTTAATAGATTTTGTATAATATTTGGATAACTAATCATACAGAGTGTTCAATAAATGAGATCTAAAATGAGATAGAGAAAACTGACAAAAATCAATATTTTCAAATGGAAACCCCCCATTTTTCTCATTTTGTAGTATTTAGCATTTAAAAAGAAGGTACAAGGTTATCTATACCTGAAATTTGAAGTTTTCGAAATATTGCCAATTTAATATTTTTATATGGCGATTTTGCATTTAAACGTTAAACAATTAGATGATCTATGATAGCCAGGGTCGTATTTGACATTTCAAATCATCGTAATGGCACCCCGGTTAAATTATACCAACGAAGATTATTTAAACTTATTTATCAACCTTATACAAAGTTACCTTCCTTTTGAATGCTAAATACTACAAAATAAGAAAAATAATAATTTTTGTCAGTTTTCTCAATCTAATTTTAGATCTTATTTTTTCAACACTCTGTATGCTTAGTTAATCTATTAAAGTAGGTCATTTTCAACAAGGAATCTAACCTAAAGTGAGTAAAAAAGGCTTACTCATAGGAACAATTGATAATTAGGGCTTGCAATCGTCGTTTTTGACATAAAAACCTAAATATGTCAAAAACGCTTAGACTTAGGTATAGGACATGATGCATAAAATCTGCTTAGAATCTTGGGTAGAATTCAAAAATGTAATAATATATAGGGTATCCCATTTAAAATAAGCTACTCAGAGTCTATTTCCGGTACAACCGAAAGTGCCCAATAGATGAAAATATTTTAGCTCTATAGGCCCCAAGACATCTAAGTTCCCAAAATTTCAAAATTTTTCCTACATTCACTTTCTGAGATATCGATCGATGCAGTTCGTCGTGGTCCACCCTGTGTATATATATATATATATATATACGTATATGTATATATATATATATATATATATATTTATATATATATATATATATATATATATGTATATTTATATTTATATATATATATATATATATATATATATATATATATGTATATATATATATATATATACATATGTGTATATATATATATATATATATATATATATATATATAAATCTCTGTGGCTACCTTTATATCCTGATGAAAAGGTACAAGTGCTGAAGTATTTAGTATGTCGCAGTATGTTCTATTCAATAAAAAAGTTTAGTATTGTAACGTTCTTTTCAGCAATCATATTTATCTCAATAAAAAAAATTAATCCAAACTTACCTGAATATACTGTCTTACGAGATCAATAGTTACTTCGTAGGGCTCCCAACCCTTCCAGATTGCTTGGGAGACTCAGGTAATAATAGTTAACCTGACGGGGTGCAATAATTTCTCCGGTTTTTCTTAAATTAGGGTAAGGTTGCTCAAGTCGTACCAGTGCTTAATTCGTACCACTTGGATTTTGAACGAACTACGGCGACAACAGCAGATACGACTGCAACTAGATATACATTCGAGTCAACTAAGTTGCATTATGTATTATTGTCCGTCACAACAAGCATCGTTATAAATCCAATCATCTAGTAAGTTTATTTGAATTTTCTTATAATTTTCTGCATATGTTTGGTAGTTAATCTTGCATGTAAATTATTCATAAAATTATGTTCCTCATTAAATATATATTCTGAGATTGAATTCTCGCACATCACTTGGTGAAACATCATAAAGAATAAAGTATAAACTTTAAAATAAAAAACACTTGGCTTATGTTTCACATTATAAAAAATATTTAGATACTGTATTTAGCAGTAACGAAAAGTCGACATGTTTCGAGTTATGAACTCATTATCAAGACTGACTACAGGAGAGTATTACATCCTATTTTATAAAACAGACAAAAGCAAAGGTGATACTTTAAAATCAATTTGTTCGTTTACAAGGGGTAATTGACTATTATGGGCGGAACTTATTTCGAGAATTTCAAGAAGGTCAAGGCGCTTTCCTTTGTTACCTGAATGTAACAATTTGGTTTTGTTGAAATCCAGGAAGTGATTGAACTTTATACAATGTTCAGAGAAGCCAGTGGTATTTTTGTTTTGTAAAATTGACTTTTTATGTTCTTCAACACGAATATTTATATTCCTTCCTGTCGGTCCAATATAGAAAGCAGGACATTCGTCGCAAAATATTTGGTAAACACCACTGTTTTCTCCGATGTTAGATTTTTCTTTATTATTGACCAAGAATGGTTTCAAGTTTCTTTTATTTGTACAAATTGTTTTAACGTTATTTTTCGATAGTCTGTTACAAATTTTGCTACTCAAATTAGGTACATAATTTATTGGGAAGTATTTTTGTTCGTCATTAATAGTTTGCTTGGGGTATATTGAATGCAACAGATACTTTATTCGTTTTTTCCCATTGAGCTTGTCAATAAGACTTTCATTGTAACCGTTATTGGTGACTAATAATTTAATTGTATTAACTTCAGTTTGAAAATTTGTTTCCGATAATGGAATCGTGAACAACCTATGTATGAACGAATGAAAAGCACTGAGTTTTATTTTAATGTGTTGGTTACTGTCGCTGTTAATTAAAGTATCTGTGAAGGTTGGTTTTCTATAAATGTTGAAAGTAAGAGAATTCAAATTCCTAGCAATCTGAACGTCTAAGAAATTCAAAGTACCGTTTTCGTTTTCTACTTCTTTTGTAAATTGAATCGAGTTGTAGAAAGTATTTATATATTTAAGGAAATTATCTAACTGCCTATCTGCACCGGTCCAAATACAAAAAATATCATCTACATAACGCCTCCATAATGAAACGTTAGTAATTAAATTATTATCAGCATTGAAAATTTTTTCTTCTTGAAATTTTCATGAATAACTTAGAACAAATTTTCAAACTGAATTTAATACAATTAAATTATCAGCCACCAATAACGGTTACAATGAAAGTCTTATCGACAAGCTCATTGGGAAAAAAAGGAATAAAGTATCTGTTGCATTCAATATACCCCACGCAAACTATTAATGAAGAACAAAAATACTTCCCAATAAGTTATGTGCCTAATTTGAGTAGCAAAATTTGAAACAGACTATCGAGAAATAACGTTAAAACAATTTGTACAAATGAAAGAAACTTGAAGTCATTCTTGGTCAATAAAAAAGAAAAATCTAACATCGGAGAAGACAGTGGTGTTTACAAAATATTTTGCGACGAATGTCCTGCTTTCTATATTGGACCGACAGGAAGGAATATGAACATTCGTGTTGAAGAACATAAAAGGTCAATTTTACAAAACAAAAATACCACTGGCTTCTCTGAAGATTGTATAAAATTCAATCACTTCCTGGATTTCAACAAAACCAAATTGTTATATTCAGGTAACATGGGTAAACGCGTTGACCTTCTTGAAATTCTCGAAATAAGTTCCGCCCATAATAGTCAATTACCCCTTGTAAACGAACAAATTGATTTTCAGGTATCACCTTTGCTTTTGTCTGTTTTATAAAATAGGATGTGATACTCTCCTGTAGTCAGTCTTGATAATGAGTTCATAAATCGAAATATGTCGACTTTTCGTTACTGCTAAATACAGTATCTAAATATTTTTTTATATTGTGAAACATAAGCCAAGTGTTTTTTATTTTAAAGTTCATACTTCAAATATAAATTCAATATTATTCAAATAATCGTTTGGTCGAAACGAAATATTGTAAATTTCATGCAATGCTAGGTTATTTTTGCTTTTAAATTCAAATTTTGCCGTATCTCAAGTCGTACCCATATAAGGTTCCTGAGTCGTACTGGTACGACTTGAGACACTACTTCTTGTTTTTTTCCTATTTTCAACTGATGTTGCTTTCATTTTTATTTGTAGGCCATAATTATGTCAACGCAAACAAAGCGCATTTATAGTAAGTGGAAACAAGAAGATATGGACGAGGCGTTAAACTAATTATCGGACTCTTTACGCACTCCTCAGTTGGAAATCAATAATAATCAAGAAGAGCTTTCTGCAGTGGTTACAGAAGAAAGTGAAGAAATCCATGATGTAACACAGATTCGCCTCAAATAAAACTGCATTTGAATATTTTAGCTCCTATTCCAATAATAAACCAAAGCAGAGAGTTCCGTGGATCCTCTACCTCGTCAGTCAAAATAATTTCAACGCAAAATAAAGAAAACATAAAAAATGCACTGAATAAATAAAAAGGAATTAGCATTGAAAATGAAAAAAAAGGAAAAGCGATTGGTTCTGTTTTATTTATGGAGAAGATCGAGAGGATAACATATTTCAATGTTTGAAATGCAGATCATGGGTGCACGATGTATGTGCTGGAGTTGACAAAAGAAAAAAAAATTATGTGATGTTTGTACTTAATGTTCATACATTTGTGTTATGTAAACAGATTAATAAAAAATACGTTTTAATCATTATTGTTGCTTAATTGAATTTGAAATGTACGACTTAGGCTATAGGTGGTATGACTTAAGAAACCGGTTGCCTTAGTCGTACCGATGTGAGTTTTTGAAGATTTGATTTATTTTATGTGAAAGCATATAGATTTTCTAATTTCGTTATAATAAATAAGAACTATATTGACACTAGTTTTGGATAACATATTCAATTTCTATTTATATATGATAAATCCTAATTTTTATACAATTTCTTTCTTAAGGGGTACGACTTAAGCAACCTTACCTACCCTATACGCAACCGTCGCTCTGCTAACAAACTTCGATTTTTATTGTGTGGTAAAGAAATCGTCAAATATTAGAAGCTGCTCGAAATAAGAGTAAATAAAAATTTAAAACCTAATAAATGATTGACATTTTCTTTCACCTCTCTCCTACTCAACTTCATAAAATTCTCCCATGGTGGCCCTTTCGAGACTTGGCAACCCTAATTGCTTGGCATGTTTCCGGGATTATCTTTCCAATCAATTGCAATAGAAAATTTTAGGTCTTCGTAACTACTGCCTCTAGCCAAATACCTCAAAGTCAGAATCTATTTTGGCACTTACTGCATCTCTCATGACTGCAGTTTCTTTATTTTCGATTTCATTATACTCTTAGCAAAATATGTTTTTAAGTATACTTTTCTTAGCAAGTCTAATGTATCCTATCATGGTATAACTAAGATTCGATAAAAAACAATTTACCCATTCAAATGTTATTGGTCTACATTGTATTGATGCATATTTGATGACAATCCATGTATTTGCTTCTGATGGAATGAATATATAAAAATTTATAGAGGCTTTTAGGCATAAATTTAGAAGTATTCGCCATGGTAAATAGTTGTTCCATGGTTAACGCATATTTTGGGAAGGCAACACTAGGCAACTGATCGTTGGAAACTACAAAATACTTGATAGTCAGGTGAAAACAATTGAAAAGTACAAGGGTTATGGAAATTCAAACGTAATAAAATGATATTTATTTTTCAGTTGTATATTATTTGTTGATTTTACCTTAGATACTGTTGCTATAAATACACTCATTATACCCTAGGGCGTTATGAGCGGGCATAATGGATCATAACACCCGCTAATTGTACGAGGAGAAATGAAGCAACTTCCATTGATTGAATACTTCATAATCCTTGTCGTATACGACTCTGTATTTCTTCGGCAATGAATTATTCGCAGCTTTGGCTGCATTTTGTATGATTTTCTTGGGTAAATTTATTTTCATTTCCATTATTTCTATAAGACTGCACAAAGAAAGCAGCAATGACATTCACTAAATATGATGACAAAAATATTCACAATCGTCAAAATATCAACAAATGACACGTCTACTATGAGAAGGAAAATGGAAACTATTGGAGCAATGAACCGATTTCAAAATCGATTTTTCATTATAATAAAATAATTTTTTCGTGAAAAATAAAATCTTGTATACACTACATGCGTTACTAGATCCTAACGCTCATCGGGCAACATTCATCCTCGGGCCAGAGGCCCGTCGGGCCGAATGTTACCCTCCGGGCGTTAGAATCTATATAACGCACTTGGTACATAAATATATATTACAACACTGTGACGTATTCCGTCTGATTGGTATTCAACCTGTCGTGGCGGATTGCTATATTTTGTAGTTTCATTTAGTCAAATATATTATCAATCTAGCTCTTAAGAAAATGAATACGGTATTCCTAATCCATGAGTCCTTTTTCATTAAATAGGTATAATATTTTAGTGATTCTTGGTTACTGTCATACCTACCTATTATTTTCTAATGTACAGGATATTTCATATTGCCACGGGCAATGGAACTACATTCTATTTTGACATGTTTTTTATACTTAGTATATCAGAGGTTTTTTTTATAGGATCTCGAGGTGATCCTAGGTGGAAATCTTGCATAAGACTCCCGACTCTGAGCAGAACGCTTTACTCGAGTCTGATTCTTACCGACAAAAAACCACCTCGATCATGACTCCTTTCTGACTTGCATCAGTACCTACCAAGTAATTGCAATGCAACCTCTATTATAGCTTATTATGCACACTGGTGTCTAAGGTAACCCATTATTTTTGTCTCCTGTGGTAGTTTGTACAGCTCCTACCCAACTGCAGGACTAGAGGAACACCCTGAAAATGTCCCGTATCCTTCGATTCACAGCATCGCATTGACATATTGAACTGTTTATAACAACTGATTGTAGTTTAGGTCTCCTTCATACAAGCCCATTTTATTCAGGGACAGTCATATGATCCGTCAAGATTCCTATGGAAGCAATCATTTGTATCATAAAGATTACTATCAATTTTATATAAGAAATTTATTAATTACTGAACAATATTTATACTAAAAATAGTAAGTGTTAATACAATTGGCAATGATTAACATCATATTTCGATAATTCCACAGGTATAGACGAATCAAAATAAGCGCTACGCCGCCTGGTGACAATCAGAATAACTAAAAATCTTGAGATAGTTCTTACGTTCTCCTTTGTTTTGTGTTTGTGTGATTTTTTACTAATATTTATTATTTGCAATCATTTTGAAAGCTATGAGTCGTTCGAATCGTTATTGTTCAGTTCCTCTGTGTTCTTCCTGGGAAAAGAAATGTTCAAATGTGAATTTCCATGCTTTTCCTCCAGCTGGTGATAAATATCGTGTTTGTGTAGAAGGGAAAAAGGAATACTCCTAAAGTCTCTACTTTGTGTGATCTGATAACTACAGATAGTGCTCTAAACAGTTTCACTGGTCTCAATAATATAAAACTATTAGATACAATAGTAAAAGCAGTACAATCTGTTTACAGTGATCAACGGTCACATAGATTAACAATCAAACAGCGAATTGTTTTAGTATTGACAAAATTGAAATGTGACCTTACATATGTGACTATCTCTGTTATTTGGCATTTCACAAAAATTATGCCAAATATATATTTATGAAATGCTACCCATTATGAGTAGAGTTCTCAGTTGTGTCATAAGATTCCCAGAATATTCTGAAATACAGAAAAACATGCCAAAATATTTTGAAAGTTTTCAAAATACTCGAATCATCTTAGACTGTACAGAAATTTTTATACAGAAACCAAAGTGCCTTTGCTGCAGGATCAGGTTTTACTCTCAGTATAAATCTAATAACACCGTGAAATTCATGAAAGGTGTTTCTTCTGGAGGTTTAATTACTTATATTAATGAACCATATGGGGGAAGAGCATCTGATAAAACGATTTTCCAACAAAGTGACTTAATTTTAAAGTTAGAAAGCTCACAGGATGCTATTATGGTGGACAAAGGTTTCTTGATAAATGATATTTGTCAACAGTTCAAAATAAATGTGTGATCAGGCCACCATTTTTGAAAGACAAAAATCAGTTGACTACAGAAGAAGCATTGCTGAATGCCAAAATAGCAGCTGCTAGAGTACATATTGAACGAGTCAATGAGAGAATTAAGATATTCATCTCATGATCTAACCTGAGATTTCTCTCAATTTGGTTACAAAACAAATGATGATAATCACCTACCGCCTCAACAGCAATGAGAATACATACACAGTAACACACTTGTTCACTTAAGAAGCCTGAAAAGTCTTTATATTTAGGGTAACATTATATTTCAAAAAAACAAATAAACACACAACAAATACAACATAAATATTCCAATGTCAATATTTATAGTTCTACGACTGGCCACATTGGCGCTGCATTCTTATTTTCAGATGCCTATCACGTACACAGTATAAATTGAATTTTTGGTTTGTATATTATAGCTAGATATATATATATATATATATATATATATATATATATATATATATATATATATATATATATATATATATATATATATATATATATATATATATATATATATATATATATATATATATATATTGCTATGGTTTATTTATTTGCAATATTAAAATTAAAATATATAGTACAATATAAAATAAAATTGATAAGTAAGAGGGAAAACTTCAATAAAATTAAAGAAAAATAAAGAGGTGATTGATTAATTATAAAATATGTATATATATAATAATATAAGAATAATACTTGTAGAATGTTGAACACTTGAAATGTAAATAATCGTTGGACAGAGATTTCAAATAATTCAATGCAAATTCATGAAATATTAGAAATATAGAAGACTATAAGTAATAGAATCTTTATAAAGAATAAATGGAAGAAATCAATCCAAAATAACATGCTTAATATAAGAAGAATACATATGATTCTGGCACTATTATGTAACGTAGAATCAACTAAATTTGTATATCAGATAATAAGTAAATTTCAAGTCATTGAAAGGTAATGATCATATAAAAAGATATTGAAAGATATGAGTTATCTGATTTATATAAAAAATTATTGTAGAATAATGTAAAAAAGTAGAATTTCAAGGTAGAATCAGTAATTATATATAACGAAATGTCAAATTTTTCAAGTAGAAATAATAATTGAATTAAAGGACAGAATATTGAAAATTTTAATACAAAATGAATTCAGAATATTCTTTAGATGAGTTTAACTAGATATTTTCAGTCTAAAATATATGTTTTTATTACAAATTTGTTAAAAATTTAATCAAATGTCATTTAATTATTCAAAATAATCAAATTGAATTACTGAGTTTGAAAAATTTTAAATTATCAAAAAGAAGCTGTTATTATTGAAATAATCAATTTCCAAAATTATTGTATATTTAATTAAATAGAATGATATTTAAAAATGTACAGTACCTTTTAGTTTAATATCTAAAAATGATTAATAATCATAAAAAGGATATTGAGAACATTCTAGAATATATACATCAGGTAATTTGATTTTCAAAAATAAAAAGACATTATAAAGGAAAGTGAATTCCATTTCCGGAGTTAGTTGATTTTTAGCAGCCAAGCAATAAGCATTGTCTTCGTGTACATCGAATATTCATTTGTTATTGTATCTCCATATTATCTTCGTGAAATATAAAGTGAACTGAAATTATAATTATAAAGTAATAGATAAAAGTACAAGTAAAATATTTAAATTACCTGAAGTGAGTTCCAATTATTGATGTAATATAAACAACAATAGAAGAAGAGGCCATCTTAGGATTAACTTAACCTTCTTAAAGCCGATAAAGAAGAAAATTATTGGATCAACAACAACATAGAACAGCTGACATTATAGAGTGTGAAAGTGACAATTTGAAAAAGTGAGTAAATAGATAATTGGCCAATTTTGACATTTATAAATATTTGCAAATATTGAACATTTTGGGGGAATTAATAAACGTAAAAAGGTACCATAAAGTTAGTTACTAGTTATAGTTATCCTTTTAGAATTAATGTTATATATTAAAGAGTATGTGTTAATAAAATTGTTAAATTAAAAATTTTTGATTTATTGAAGTTTCAAAATAAAGTCAAAAGATAAAGTAAATTAAAAGATTAAAAAGGAGAACCTTCCCTGAGATAATTTTATTAGAGTCTAAATACAAATTAATATTAAATAAATAATAGCAAATATAGGAAAATTCATCATAATTGATTTCACAAGAGATATATAAAATTAGTAAATTCATATTAATTAGCTCACAACTTGGGGCTAAAATAATTAAGAATTCATATCAATTGGCTTCCACAACGTGGGGCAAAATAAAAGGGAAACATTAGAATTCATATCAATATATATATATATATATATATATATATATATATATATATATATATATATATATATATATATATATATATATATATATATATATATATATATATATATATATATATATATATATATATATATATATATATATATCGATCGACTGTTTGTAAGGGCGAGTTGTACATGGTTATATAGGGTTGGCATACGGGCTGTCTTCTAGTGAAACGTATGACCTTCGACTTTCTGTGTGAAAATAGAAAGCCTGTTTGTTTCGCCCAATCTATGATATCACTCAGGCCTTTCTGTAGGAGCTTGCTCGTGGAGCTGGTGCTTTTTCCAGAGCAGATAAGTAGGAGGTCGTCTGCATATAGGACATTTTAGTGGAGCTTTAATGATTGAGCATATATCATTGATGGCTAGTATAAAATAAGGTAGTGCTCAATACGGAACCCTGGGGAAAACCATTTCTGAGTGGGGAGTGAAGTGGATGTTTTGCTGTTGCGATACACTGAAACTTCTATTTGTGAGAAAGTGTTCTAGGAGAATATATGTTTCCATTTAATTTTGTTTCTTTCAGCTTGTTCAAAAACCCGCCTCCCGACTAGTGCTGTCGAAAGCACTGTCAATGTCGAGCATAACTGCTATGAGATCTTGTTTGTCTGAGAAAGCTTGTGCGATTTCATTTTGTAGTGATACAAGGTTTGTCTAAGGTGCAGCGATTCTGTCTAAAGCCAGATTGCGCAGAATCAAGAAAGTTGTTTTTCTCAAGGTACCATATAAGTCTTTATTTACCATTTTTTCAACAACTTGCATAAAGTGGCAAGTCAGCAATAGGTCTGAAAGCGTTCGGAGAAGGTTCAGAGTTTGCCAGTTTTCTTGATTGGTATAATGACATATGATTCACGCCACTAGATTGGGAAATTGATGTTTGGTCCATATTTTGTTATAAAGTACCAGTATTTTCGATAGCGTACTGACATGAAGGTTTTCAAAAAAATATCATGGGTATGTTATCTGGCCTGCTGGCTGTGTTTCTCATAGCATGAAAGTGCTGACTTCAGTTCAGTCATTGAGAAGGGTTGATTTATGTTAGATTCGGGTTCTTCCACTGGCTGGATGTTCGGCGGGTTCACGTGGTGGAATCGGATTTATAGTTTTCTTATGGAAGTGGTCTGCAAGAATATCTACAACCTCTTGTGAATCAGTAATGTGTTTGTTGTTTCTGTCTAGGACCGAGGGGATTTTGGGTATGGTATTGCGTCCTTTAATCTGCTTTATTTTAGCCCCAAACTTGCTTAGGTGGCGTGTTTGGGGTGATTGTGGAAACATAATTTTGCCATGAGATTCGTTTGCAGATGTTTCAGGATTCTTCTAGAAAACGTTTTATGCTTTTTAAAATTTATAAAATTCCGCGAGAGTGCGTGTTCGGCGATATTTATTTAGTGCCCTTTTACACTCTTTGACAGCGGTTTTGCAGCTTTTCATTCCACCAGGGCACTGTTCTCCTACCTGGGTTAATCGTCAGTTTCCCAATGTGATTTTCTGCTGAAGATGTTATGATGTAGGTCAATTGATGAGTGGCATAGTCAATGTCGTCTAATAATGTTGTTTCCGTTAATTGAAGGTCCACTTCGTCTCTAAATAGATCCAGTTGGCATTTGAAAGTCTCCATTTTGTGGAACTTCCTGCTTCCAGAGAATTATTGTCGGAAATGAGAATAGGAAAGTGATCACTGTCGTAGAGACTATCTAGAGTGTGCCAAGAAAGATTAGGTGCCGTGCCAGGGTCAGCTTAAGCTGAGATCAATCGAAGAGAACGTACCAGAAGAAGAACAGAAATGTGTGCTTTCGCAGGAATTAGTAGGTTGAGACCAAGGTCAGCGATTATGTTCTCGATAACTCTCCCTCTTCCGAAGGTGGTATCGGAGCCCCAGATGGTATTATGGGAATTGAAGTCACCGACTATAATGAATGGTGTAGGTAGTTGCTTGATGAGATCAGAAAAGTCCACTGTTGGTTAGATTTTGTTTCGGGGGTATATAAACATTACATATAGTGACTTTATTGGGCACACAGGCACACAACGGCGACGGCTTCCAAGTTTGGTCTTTAGTGGAAGTTCTTTATGGAATATGTCTGATGATATAAATATGGATGTTCCCCACTAGCTCTTTTATTCGTATTTCTGACGTAGTGACAGCCTACGTAATTTCGTAGGTTAGGGCTATGAATAAATTTGAGGTTGGTTTCCTGCAGACAGAGGAAAGTCGGGCGAGACATCGGAGATGAGTTGTTGGATGCGTTCTAAGCGAGGATAGTATCCATCGCAGTTCCATTGAATTAGCTTGAAGATATTTTGAGAAGTTTGAGAACAGCTGTCCGAGGTATTTTCGTCTTCACTCATTATGTCTAAGTCACTTTAAAGTATCAGTGCTTACATGTTGGTCCTTCAGTTTTCCTTGATTTTTTTGGATATTCTTGTTATTCTGTTCTTGATTGCTCTATCTAGATGAGGGTATATGTTGTGTAGATCTAGGAGTATTGATTTAACATTTGTTGTGAACTTAGTAGCTTCAGTATAGGGGTTTTCGTTGCCAAAGGTGTTTTCCAAAAATGCAATGAGGCTATCGTAGGGAAGATGAAAGGATTTCGGATCTTGTCGGTAGATTTCTGAAATTGTATTTTTCGTAGTTTAACTCAGAGAATTGTTAACAGGAGTGGCTATTTTTTACGCTTTTTTTATTGCTCGTTTAACATCTGGGGTGCGATCAACTGGTGTCTTTGGTGGAGGCATTGGGTTTTCTATTTCAACGGGTGTCTCAGTGTCAAGATCAGGTTGACTAGTTTGGTCACTAGTTGAGAGAATTTCGGACAGACCTCTTTTAAGGCCAGGTGTCTCACTTGTTAGAGGTGCTACAGATGATTCAGCATGACATTCTTCTTCTCTTACAGGAGTTTGAGGTTGGATGTTAATTTCTGGTGTCTGTTTGACGACATATGAAACACTCCATTCTGTCAGTAGAGAGGAAAATCCTGTTGTCATTTCCATCATATTTGATTAGAACAGAAGTTTGTAGTTCAAAGTTATCATTTGGAGGAAAGATGTATACTTGTCTACGGAAGCTCAGAATATGGGAATACTCCTCACCAGGTAATCCAGCTTTTAAAAATGAGACAGGGGATGCAAGTTGATATCCTAGATTTTTAATGACGTCTGTGACAAGTTCATGTGGTATACTCGGTGATATATTCGATATGATTAGTCTCTTGGTTGGTGAAACAAGTCTGCGTATGCCTAGATTAATGTTATTTATGGTAACTGTTGGATGGGTATGAATAAGTTTATCAACAATGTTTACGTTAGCTAGGTATATACAGATTCTATTGTTGGATATTTTAGAAGCGAAGCAGATATTCCTGGGTTGGACGACCTCACCGATCGCTTGAACGTAATCGTGCAACTTAAGGTTATCTTCAGCGTGGAGTATTATGGCTTGTTCACGTTTGGGAAAAATTACTTTCGGAATTGATTTGGCTGCAGAAACATAAGGATTTTTCTGAGCTGTTGTTTCTTGTGCTGATTGATTGGGCATAGTGGTGTTGAATGGGACTGTTTGAGATGCCATTTTCGACGTCCTTGTACTCAAAGACGCTAGGGTTCACTTGTTTAATCTTATTTAAAAATTTTGGGTGGCGATGTATACATACATGCGGCATACACCATAGTGTATTACTGGTTGCCTTTTTCACAGAACTCAACTGTCAATCGCAAATTCGCAAAAACGAAACAATTTATCTACACACCGAATTTAAATATTAATTTTCAATATGATATTTAGATATGCCGAATTTCTAGAGAGTAATAAACACACGTGTTAACCATTCAACGTTCGGAACTCGAATTCATATATATATATATATATATATATATATATATATATATATATATATATATATATATATATATATATATATATATATATATATATATATATATATATATATATATATATATATATATATATATATATGTATATATGTTTATTATTTGTTTTACGAATCGTGAATTTTATGTATTAATTTCAAAATAAGGGTATTCGATTCCTGGGTGGTGAGTAAATGAGTAATACTCTTATACCTTCGCCAAGCTTTCGCAAAACTTTATTTGCTTCTTCAGGGCTTCTACAAAATTAAAAATAATATTAAAAAGTGTGTCACTCATATATATGTATAATATAAATATATATATAATATATATATATATATATAATATATATATATATATATATATATATATATATATATATATATATATATATATATGTCAAGTTTGCTCCTGCGCACGCTACAGATCATAATTTAATAGACGTTTTTCTTGATATTCTGGTGTGTATATAATAGGTAGAAAATTTCTACAAATCAAAATAAAATTCTGAAAAATGCAAAAGTTTTTAGTTTATAAAAAGTGAATTGAGTTCGAAATAAATTCAATAGTTTTTTCAAGGTATATGGAAGTAAGCCCGACCTCACATAATCAAAAAATATATATCCTCCTCTATAGAGAGTAAGGGTGTCCGCGACTGGATGGTAGATGGTAGCCTAGCTGGTCGCGTGACTGCAAGCATTATCTTCCTAGTTTCTTACGAGGTACCGTACGTGCGCGCAGGTCCGGTCGATTGTATGCTAGCAGGCTGAGGCGCTGGTAGCTGAAAGAACAACATTTTGCATTCTACCAGCTACCAACATGTGGAATGGAGGTGAAAAAATTGATATGTCTAGTGCAAAACAAACCACCTCTCTGGAATCAGGCCCTTCAAGACCATCAAAACAGATTTATTGTGGCCAAATTATGGGCTGGTGTTGCCGCAAAAATGAATGTAGATCATAAGTAGAAATTTTAGAATATTTACGTATTCCGAAATGAAATACTAAATATTGGATGGATTTTTCCTCTAGTTACTTTGTGATAATACATTTTTAAATATAAATAAGAAACACATTACTTTGTTTATTATATCACTATTTTTATTAAATTGTTTGCGACAGCAATTTCGTACTACCACATTTTCAAGCGAATCAAAATTTTTGCATTGTACAGTGTCGGTAATAGTAGGCATACAAAGGAAGGAGTTGAAAAATTATAATTGCTGGGAATTTCGAATTTTAATCTATACAAATGAAGTGCTTGCTAATAACATAAACTTTTTCAGCTTTCTGTTTCAAGAACCACTTTGTAGCATTGTTTTCTAATAAATAAAAATCATCACTGTCACTACTTGAATCATCCATTTTATTAACTACACATCTGCACACTTCGCGGGTTGATTTCCGTATGACCAGCTACCATCTACCGGCGTTGACGTGCGAGTATCTAACATCTAGCGGTTTTTAACTCTACCATCTACCTTCCCAGGCCCTAAGGCAATATAGACAGGGTTTGAAGGAATCATATGATCGCAAATGAGAAACGATCTTTTAAATCTGGTTGAACGAAATACTTGAAATATTATTACATCTCAATTGAATTAATATAAGTATCTATGAAGTTTAAGATCATAGTTAACTGCATCCTCAATATCAAAGTTTGTATCAGTCAGCCATTTTAGTTGAAAGCAACAAGCTGTTTCCAGAAGAATACATTTTTTAGAAAAAACAAACTTATATACAATAATTATATTTAAGGATAATTACAAGTTTTAATTAACAACAAGTAGAACAACCTTCTGTCAAATATCACATCATAACAGTGAAAATTTCATCATGGATTACCAACAGTTTTTGATATTTGAGGTAAAAATATTCAAATAAATTCTTATTTACAAGGACATTCTAAGATAGTTTCTCATTGATGCCAACAATTAGATTATTTTTATTGGTACAAGTTACAGGTTGCAACTTTCCCAAAATTACTTTATACCCATAATATTCAGCATAAAACTTTCTATCTGTATCTATTACATCCATGCATATAAAGCCTTGTTTAGTTTTAACATTTGCAAAATCATGTGTTTGATCTGCTGCATGAGCTAAACTCAGGTAGTCAAAATAAGAAAAATCACATAAATTCGAATAAATAAGACTTCTTGGGTAATCAACAAGGTGACATTTTTTAATTCCTCCATAACAACATGGAGAACATATAAAATGTGCTAGTTTTTTCACACAAGATTGCATGACTAAGTCAGTTGCCGTTCCACAAGCATGAAGAGAAACACCAATCTGAAAATCTCCACAAAAATAGTTGAGATTACTTTGAACTGTAGTTACATTTTTCAAATTCAAAGCTTCTATTCTCACTCTAGCTCTGGCTAGTGACTTTTCTTTATTTTCAACTAGCACAATGTGGCAGTTTGGTAATAAATAAGCTAAAAGTAATCCCAGATGACCACTTCCACTACAAAAATCAATTATGGTATATTTTGCATTACCAGCAATTTTAATAACTGGTTTGGTCATGCTTTCCAATTGCTCACATTTTCTAGCGGATCGTTTTTCCGGCAATGAACCTCCACACGGATTTATATCAATTGGTATATCATCCCAAGTGAATTCTACGTCAGAACCATATAATAAATTAGAATTTGAAACTATTATTTCAGATGAATTAATAATGTTAAGCCCCTTTTCGATATTTGCTTGTTTAGTATACGTTTTTTTCTCCATTTTATAATTGGACATATCGGACCTATATAAACTTTGCTTTATAAAATTGTTATCAATAGAAACATTGAAAGAGTTTGTCATATCAGGAAGAATGAAATTTAATCTTGGAAGTGAATTATTTTGCATGTTTCTAAACCAACGGTAAGTTAGTGGAAAATGTTGGTCCATATTATTGTTGTTCAATGACGTGAAAAACAAATCAAAGTAGGGAAACAAAATAACATCAGATATAGTCATTAAGGGCCCCTCAGCAAAAGTATGTTGAATAGTAAGTGCACTTTTGGCTATTTCTGCTGATAATTTTTTATTACTTTTAATACCAGCTACTTTGTATATGTTATGAATTCTCACTGGTTGATCTAAATGATACTCAAAACGAGATATATCATTAGGGATTTGAATAGTATCAAAATTGCCATCGTATAACTTTTTTAAAATAATTTTTATGCTTTGTGGCATATCAACTTCACAAAACATTGTCCATATTGATGCTTCACTACATGCCATGAGACAACTTTCTCTAAAGCCAAGTAGATGTTTAACTTTCTCATTAGAACTACTTTTTATTATTTGTCTTGCAACAGCACTCAATCCTGCAACAACACTATTACCTACTGTAATTATTGGCCATGTACAATAAGTAGTAAGTTTTTTCAGTTCACTAACAATTATCGAATATGACAAATGGGAAATGTCCAATTTTACAGAAACATCTATAGGCTCCTCTAATAAATGAAGTCTTAGATCAATAGAATTACACTCACTACATTGATACACATAAATTATCACCAAAGATTCGATAGAAACAGAATAGCAGCCACAGCCTTCATCATACGCTTCAATATAAACTACAGATTCTTTCCTGCAAGAAATAAATATAATAATTCAAGTGAATTGAATAAAAATGCTGAAAAATCAGAAGTTAATTGACCCAAATGGAAATTCTCTTTGCCAATAAAAATTTTATATATATATATATATATATATATATATATTATTATTATTATCAAGACAACAGACAATAGCAAAGGTGATACCTGAAAATCAATTTGTTCGTTTACAAGGGTTAATTTACTTTTATGGGCGGAACTTATTTCGAGAATTTCAAGGCGCTTTCCTTTGTTACCTGAATGCAACAATTGGGTTTTGTTGAAATCCAGAAAATGATTAAATTGACATGAGAAAACAGTGGTGTTTACAAATATTCAAAGTTCCGTAACTTACTTGAGCTTACGTTTTATCTAAATGGATTTAGTTTACAATGATGTGACCCTTATCTATCTTATGCAAGAAGTGCTTCTAAATTAATTAAAAATAATTAACACCTAATATTGAGAATATCTTAATATGTCTGAGAAAGTTCTTATAAATGTCAAAATATTTGAAAATCTTACATTTTTAGTTAAGCTGAATTCAAACACTATTAGCTAGTTGCCTTTGTACCCTCTGGAGCATTCTTTTATTCAAGACCTTTTGTCTAAAGCTGAAGCACATAAAAGACATGAATGAAAACATAAGCATAAAAAACTCAAATTTCCAGAATGCTTTTTCATCATAATAAGCTGCTCGATCACAACTTCTGACAACTGACTCTCCACTAGCACATTTTAAAAATTCCTTATAATGGGTGTGTATACATACACCAAGGCTGCCACTTTTTACTTCGAAATCTGAAAAATGAATGGAAATAGGAATACAATAGAACAAAGAAACTACTTTTATTAACATATTTGTTTCTATTCATGAGGAAAAGGACATGTCAAATGGAAGTAATATAATGTTCAATTAGTAAGTACTTATAGCACTTTATTAAAATATTTCATTAATGATATAACACTTGTTTCAACTTTCCTTGAACCTATGATAACATTATGTGATGTCCTTTATTATCTTATTATCATTACATTTTAATTTTTTTAAGAGGAAACAGAATACTAGCTGAGAGGTTAACGAAGGTTCCTAATTATTCAATAAAGTGATCAGTAGATAGAGAGAAATCTTAGAAGTATACCATATTTAGTGATATCAAAAAGAGCCAAGGGCTGAATTTAAAGACAAATATCAGTGGATATTTTAAGGTTCTATCAAAGTGGCCGAAATGACATAAAAATTATGTTATTCAAATTATGTTTCACATGAAGTGGGACTTCCTAATTATTTACCTGTACAAGGTTCACAATCCTTGGTTACCTCATATTGTTCTTTTTGCCAACATGAAGAATTTTGTTCAAGTGTAAAAGTTTTCTTTCTCGAAATATCCTTTGCATCAGTCCAGTGCGACTCAACGATCAATACAAATACAGTAACACTGCAATAAAAAATTGATTCTGAGTAAAAACTGTCACATTTCATTATAAGTATGTACTCACAATCCCAAAACTGTAATTCCTAATAACATACGTCGTTTAGGACAGGATTCTATCATTGTTGAATTTCAGTTTAAACATAATCAAATTATAAACGAGCAATATACAAGACTGTTTTTTAGATTAATCAGCAAAAAAAATCTACTATATATCTTGGTTTATAAACCAAATCAACTAAATATATTTTCAAGATGAATGAATAAACCATGAAAAAGAGGTTAGAAAATTATGTCAATAATTCATATGAAGTATACCTACACTGCGTGTAAAAATAAACATTTTAGTAGCGTGTATAGAAACTTATCTGTATCTCCTCCTCCACCTAATCAGTGAAATAACCTAAATTTAAAGTGCCATTTAACAGTGAACAAGATAAATGATTTTAAATTAACTGACGGTATTTTCTTTTGAGAATAGATTATTGAATCACAAATATGCAGTCCAGGAAGTGGTAATTATTAAGAATCTTATCACTTAATGAACTTGAATTATTTGTGTCCTAAGAAGAATAATAATAATAAGCTTTATTTTCAATAACCTCTATATATAACATCTAAGTCATGTGCTCCATCCAAGCATAATAAGTACACAAAATTTCAAATTTCTTTTAAGTTGTAGGGCTCTCTTTTTATTGAGAGTGTTTTTACTCTTTTTACAAATTGAATACTATTTTTTATTTCTCTAATTTCATGTGGCAGTCTATTAAAGAGTTTCATGAACATATATATATATATATATATATATATATATATATATATATATATATATATATATATATATATATATATATATATTATATATATATATATATATATATATATATATATATATATAATATATATATATATATTATATATATATATATAATATATATATATATATATATATATATATATATATATATATATATATATATATATATATATATATATATATCTATATATATATATATATATATATATATATATATATATATATATATATATATATATATATATATACATATATATATATATATATATATATATATATAAAATTAAGTGAACTAGGACATTTATTTGAAACTAATCAAACAAACCTCCTAGCGGAGCTGGTTATAAGAGTTCACGAAGCATCGAAATATCAACATCTACCCCAGGCGGTAATTGTTCGAAATGTTAATTTGTTTATCACAATCGATAGAAATTGATAGACAGATTGTTTCGCCCTTATCGGGGCTCATCAGTATCATCCATCCACCAAGAGTGATAACCAAACCAACATTTCAAACGGTCATACATATTTCTTCTAGTAACTCCATGACATATAAATATGACACAGCGCCACCAGTCGGAAACAATTGAACCACATCTTTCAGAACAGAAGAAAACATTTCGGCAACGAGAACGTCCGGACACCCGAAGGTGGCTACCATATTCGGGTGTCCGGACGTACTAGTTCTCGTTGCCGAAATGTTTTCTTCTGTTCTGAAAGATGTGGTTCAATTGTTTCCGACTGGTGGCGCTGTGTCATATTTATATGTCATGGAGTTACTAGAAGAAATATGTATGACCGTTTGAAATGTTGGTTTGGTTATCACTCTTGGTGTATGGATGATACTGATGAGCCCCGATAAGGGTCTGTCTATCAATTTCCATCGATTGTGATAAACAAATTAACATTTCGAACAATTACCGTCTGGGGTAGATGTTGATATTTCGATGCTTCGTGAACTCTTATAACCAGCTCCGCTAGGAGGTTTGTTTGATTAGTTTCAAATAAATGTCCTAGTTCACTTAATTTTATAACCACGGGCGTGTTTTCCGTTTAACACGAATAATTCTTACTTATATATATATATATATATATATATATATATATATATATATATATATATATATATATATATATATATATATACATGTATGAAGGCAGTCCTCGGTTTACGCCGATTCACCATAACGCCTACGTCTTGAAAACACCCGGTTTTAATGGACTTGTACTGGAATTCCCCGACCCAACTGGGGAACTAGACAGGTTGATGGACCAGTTATATAGTATATTGTATAATTAGTGGGAAAAGCATAATATTCCCAAACGACTGTGATAATTACCAGACGAGGAGCGTAGCGACGAGTCTGGTAACACAGGAGATTGGGAATATGCTTTTCCCACGAATTATACATACTATTTTTTCTCCGATCGTTGATTTACATTTAAAAAATTAATTAAAAAATATTTCATCCAAGATGTAATCAAGTAAGTTTAAATAGGTTTCTCTATGTTCATATTGAAATATAGAAATGGTAACCATGGAAATTACTCTGTTATGACAAAAGTAAAATAATTTTAAAGCCGGTTTTGTTTGATTCGTTGTATTTTATGGAATTAAAAAAGAATTAGTAAACATGAACACTGATAGTGATTATTTGTTGTCTTGCACGGCTCCTGAACTAGTAGAAGCCGCGAACGTGGCTTCACTTAATTTACTTCCGGCGAAATCCAGATAGAAGTATGAACTTGCGTACCAACGCTTCATGAATTTTTGTAGATCAAAACAACAGTATATCCTTTTCTGAGAATGTACTGATTGATGGCGTATGTTGCTGAATTGGCTAAAACAATGAAATCTTCGACGTTGTGGGCACATTATTCCATGCTTCGATCAACTTTGTCTGTTGTTAAAACGTCAAGCTACAGGATACAAAAAATGTAAATATTAACAACAATTATAAAAATTAAAACCATACTTTGTTTCATTTTAATGTAATAATCCATTTGTTACATTACCGCACGCTACAGCAGTGCGGTAAGAATATTACCGCACTGTTATTTTCTAATTGCTTAGCAACTGACCACTATTCTGGAATGTTGAGCTTTGCGCATAGAAAACAGGTCAAAATAGTGTCACTTTTCCCACGATCGGAGAAAATAGTTATTTTCCTAACAAGTGCGGAAAGAGATATTTTCCCGCACGAAACTGCCGTTACCCGTTAAAATTATTTTACTTTTGTCACAACAGAGTAATTTCCATGGTTACCACTTCTATATTTCAATATGAACATAGAGAAATCTATTTAAACTTACTTGATTACATCTTGGATGAAATATTTTTGAATTAATTTTTTAAATGTAAATCAACGATCGGAGAAAAAATAGTATGTATAATTCGTGGGAAAAGCATATTCCCAAACTCCTGTGTTACCAGACTCGTCGCTACGCTCCTCGTCTGGTAACTATCACAGTCGTTTGGGAATATTATGCTTTTCCCACTAATTATACAATATACTATTTTTCTCCGATCGTGGGAAAAGTGACACTATTTTGACCTGTTTTCTATGCGAAAAGCTCAACATTCCAGAAGAGTGGTCAGTTGCTAAGCAATTAGAAAATAACAGTGCGGTAATATTCTTACCGCACTGCTGTAGCGTGCGGTAATGTAACAAATGAATTATTACATTAAAATGAAACAAAGTATGGTTTAAATTTTTATAATTGTTGTTAATATTTACATTTTTTGTATCCTGTAGCTTGACGTTTTGAAACTGCTCTCAGTTTTTGGTACTGGGCAATATTAATATTATTTTTAGCAGACAAAGTTGATTGAAGCATGGAATAATGTGCCCACAACGTCAAAGATTTCATTGTTTTAGCCAATTCAGCAACATACACCATCAGTACATTCTCAGAAAAGGATACACTGTTGCTTTTTCTACAAAAATTCATGAAGCGTTGTTGGTACGCAAGTTCTTACTTCTCTCTGGATTTCGCCGGAAGTAAATTAAGTGAAGCCACGTTCGCCGCTTCTACTAGTTCAGGAGCCGTGCAAGACAACAAATAATCACTATCAGTGTTGATGTTTACTAATTCTTTTTTAATTCCTTATGAAATACAACGAATCAAACAAAACCGGCTTTAAAATTATTTCACTTTTGTCACAACAGAGTAATTTCCATGGTTACCACTTCTATATTTCAATATGAACATAGAGAAATCTATTTAAACTTACTTGATTACATCTTGGATGAAATATTTTTGAATTAATTTTTTAAATGTAAATCAACGATCGGAGAAAAAATAGTATGTATAATTCGTGGGAAAAGCATATTCCCAAACTCCTGTGTTACCAGACTCGTCGCTACGCTCCTCGTCTGGTAATTATCACAGTCGTTTGGGAATATTATGCTTTTCCCACTAATTATACAATATACTATTTTTCTCCGATCGTGGGAAAAGTAACACTATTTTGACCTGTTTTCTATGCGAAAAGCTCAACATTCCAGAATAGTGGTCAGTTGCTAAGCAATTAGAAAATAACAGTGCGGTAATATTCTTACCGCAGGAGTTTGGGAATATGCTTTTCCCACGAATTATACATACTATTTTTTCTCCGATCGTTGATTTACATTTAAAAAATTAATTCAAAAATATTTCATCCAAGATGTAATCAAGTAAGTTTAAATAGATTTCTCTATGTTCATATTGAAATATAGAAGTGGTAACCATGGAAATTACTCTGTTGTGACAAAAGTAAAATAATTTTAAAGCCGGTTTTGTTTGATTCGTTGTATTTTATAAGGAATTAAAAAAGAATTAGTAAACATGAACACTGATAGTGATTATTTGTTGTCTTGCACGGCTCCTGAACTAGTAGAAGCCGCGAACGTGGCTTCACTTAATTTACTTCCGGCGAAATCCAGAGAGATGTATGAACTTGCGTACCAACGCTTCATGAATTTTTGTAGAAAAAACAACAGTGTATCCTTTTCTGAGAATGTACTGATGGCGTATGTTGCTGAATAACCCCGTTACTGCCGGGTAAGCAGTTGAGTGCGGGAAAGACTCTTTCCGCACGAGTTAGGAACAATATTTTTTCTAAAAGCGCTTATTTTAACGTAGATTTTAACACACCGATGAAATTCGATTTGATATATTCAAATAATTTCATACTAATGACATATTATGTTAATTCACATGTCGTTTTCATAGTAACGTCGTCGGTGGCGTTCGGTGCATAGAGACATATCATTATTCAGTTTATTCTCTAATAAAAGCTTGCGGTAAAAATCCCCGCTATTCCATTACCGCACGCAAACGCGTGCGGAAATGGAATAGCAGGGGTTTTTCCCGCACTGTTTGGCAATGTGACTCTTTATGAATTGAAATGCGTGCGGGAAAAGGGTTGAAAGCGCACGCTTGTAGAAAAAAGTATTTACCGAACTGCTACGACGTATGTGCATTTATTAAATGCAATTGAATCCATTTACTTTTTCTGCTTGATATTTTTAAGTAAATTATTGGTAAAGTAATGAGCTTTGTCAGGAGTTTTATCGCATCAATTCAACCATATTCTGAACTTCTTAAAGAAAGAAACAAAAACTCCAAGCAGTTAACCCTCGATTCTTTTCTCCAAAAAGATATAAACCATCGGAAACCAGGAACTTAAACACATAAATGATAATATGTAACCCTGTGAAATTACACTTTTTTCATAAAATTGTTTTGTTTTTGTTATTGAGAATTTTATTTTAGTTTTATAGTTACACAGTATATATATATATATATATATATATATATATATATATATATATATATATATAGGTATAGTTTTTTTTTTAATTCTCAGTCTGTGGTGAGCTAATTTTGTTTGAGTTTAAATAATCGAGTTATTGGAATGCGACTAGGCTCTAATGTTGCGGTAGTTATTTCTCTAAAAAGCCATGAACGACCTGATAATGAACGACCCATGTTGATTCAAATATTTTGTCTATATATTGATAAAACACAACACTTTTCTCAGCGTGTGGTGAGCTTACTTTAATTATTATCTTACATGAAAAATAATTGATTTATTACAACGCTACTAGGCTTAACATTTGCAGCAGATATTCCTATACAAAGCCGTGAACAGCACAATGATGAGTGACCCTTGTTGATACAATTCTTTTTTCCATTAGTCTGTAAAAGCAACACTTTTAAGTCTCATTTTCACCGAAAATACTATTGCAGCGTATCGCAAAAAATCAGTCAACGGAAGTAGTTTTTCTATCAGTCTTAGACCTCGTAGAACACGATTTTCGAAAAATATTTCTTGTCTGATACCTATAGGTATGTATATATAAATTTGTGCATATTAGCATCTCCAGCGGCTCCTATCGAGTCAACCTGAATTTGGTACCTGTGATTGTTTTTGTTGCAGATGGAGAGCTGCAACCGCCGCCATTTTTTCCTATCTGACATGTTTTTTTTATCTGACATGTTTCATCTTGAAACTTATCATATGATAGCTGTCAAGAAAAAATTTCCACTTATAAATTTTGTTCGCCTAGCTTGGCAGGAGGAGAAAAATTTCCGAAAAATTTGAAGGTTGTTATTATGGTTGCCAACCTTCCCGGACTACCCGGAAGACTCCGGTTATAATGGTTATTCTCCCGACCTCCCAGGTTACAATTTTATTATTTCTCCGGTTTTTCTGAAATTATACATTACCTTCGCTCTAACAAAACTTCGATCTTTAATTATTATGATTTTATGGTGAAAAACGTAAAATGCTAGATACTGCTCAAAAGCAAAGTAAATATAAATTTAAAATTAATTGAAAATTAGTTGTCATTGGTAACTGTCGCAATGAAAGTGTGTGATTGGCTTAGAATGAAGGTGTGAAATTTCCATATTAATATACGTCCCGAGCATCTCCAGCGGTTCGCATCACATGAAATCAGCTGAAAATTACTTCATATTTTTCAATTTATGCCCTTTTAAAGTACCTAGATCGTGCGGAGTACGCGAATAAAAATTTATTATATATTTTATATATATATATATATATATATATATATATATATATATATATATATATATATATATATATATATATATATATATATATATATATATATATATATATATATATATATATATATATATATATATATATATATATATATATATATATATATATATATATATATATATATATATATATATATATATATATATATATATATATATATATATATATATATATATATATATATATATATATATATATATATATATATATATATATTTATTCGAATTGTTGTTGCCTGTGAACTATTTCTAATCTCTTGAAAATTATTAGCAATAACAGGCTTGTTGAATCTTAAAAAACTCGATTTTATTATATATATATATATATATATATATTATATCATCCAAAAGATGTCGTCGCTCAAATTCCAAAATTAATATATAACTTTACAAAGATTTAGCTTACCACCCTGTAGCTATTTTAAATAAAGCGCGGCAAAAGAAATCCTTTCACGGCTTTGAAAAGGCAAACGATGCCGTTGTTAGAATTTCAAAATTCATACAGGGTGGAGATTTGACTTTTGTAAAGTTAGCACACGACCCTGTAGCTCTTTCAAATTGAGCGCGGCAAAAAAAATCGTTCACGGCTTTGAAACGGCAAACGTACGGCAAATGATGCCGTTGTTCGAATTTCACAATTTATACAGGGTGGTGATTTGACTTTTGTAAAGTTAGCTCACCACCCTGTAGCTATTTTAAATTAAGTGCGGCAAAAGAAATTTTTTCGCGGCTTTGAAACGGCAAACGATGTCGTCGTTTGAATTTAAAAATATTTATATTTACATAGGGTGGTGAGCTAACTTTATGTAAAGTTAGCGCACCACCCTGTAACTTTATTAAATTAAGCGCGGCAAAAGAAATTCTTTCAGGGCTTTGAAACGGCAAACGATGTCGTTTTTCGAATTTCCAAATTCAAAAGTTGGTGAGCTAACTTTATGTATATGATTTAGATATTTCGCAACTGCACGAACAAATAGTGCACCGAACAGGTTGTCTACTCGTCCGATTTTTCGTACGAGTAGGTATACAACATGTCCGGTGCAGTATTTTTTCGTGCAGTTGCGAAAAAATAATAGGTATTTTCGGGACTTTTTACTTAAATTACTATTACAATCAAAATCACGATTCTGTTACAAATATCTTTATTTTTATATGAACTTTTCACAAGACATCATTACATCATCATCATCTTTGTCTGTGCTTGAAGTTGTGGATTTGTTCTGCTACTGATACATGTCAGAATTAAATTTTGCATACATAGCTTTGCTAGGCTCAAATTATTTACAGCAAATCTCATTTATTTAGAAGTGAGATCTAATAGACACAACTGAATTGAATCATTTTGTATTAATCAATGAAAATATCCTCTCCACGAATGAATTGGATGACGGTAAGTGGCGGCCCGTACACAGTCAATCTCGATCGCGATCTGGATCATAATCAATGATCGCGGATTTCAAAATATTTAGATATTTTGAGATCAGATGCGTCAATCTAACTCGTACATTATCAATCTGGATCGCGATCATTGATGTTCATCGCGGATCGCAATCGAGATTGACTGTGTACGCCTTAGAAGAGTAAATGCAAATAGAGCTAAATCTTCAAACATGAATTTGTAGGCTGCATTTAACGATGAAAGTACATTTTTATTTTTTTTTAAATATTTTTTATTTCTATTTGATTTATTTATTCAGAGATTTCTATGAGAGATTTCTTGTTTATCATTTTGATTAGAATAAATTTTTTTATTTTTCCAAAATGTTTTTCAATTAATATTAGTTTTTCAGTATACACTACTAGGTAAAAAGACAGAAAAAGCTGTATATTCCTATCTTTTTTCACATATATTTATTTTAGTACTATGTAAAAAACAAGCCCTTCAAGAATATATATATATATATATATCAGACATCAAAAAAAACTAAAAAGCGTGACCTATAAAACGGATTAATCGGAGATTCGCTATAGTCCACTATAAGCTATCTTCCTCTGAAGCCAATCTACTAATTTACCTCCTAGAAACACAAATAATTTTTGTTTTCCTCATTTCAATGTCTTTCAACAGTAATTAATAATTAATAGGTACATATATTTAAAATATCTATTTTCAAAATGAGTGGGCTTACTGAGTTAAGTGAATTTATTGCTTTCTTATTGCGTTATTCACAAAGGTGTAGGAGTAATCATAAACCTTTTTGCTTGGGTAGACGATAATTTTATTCAATTTTTCCTTCAAAAATTCAAGAATTTTTTAATTTTTTTTCAGTTTATGATAGTTAGTTCGGGGGAATTCTGGAGAATATCTAATTGCTGGATGTTTAAATCAACAGCAGAATCCCTGAGCTACTAGGACTCTTATCCTTTTTTTCCATGATATCAAAAACTAATAGCAACTGAGGCAAGTAGAACAAAATCTAGAACAAAATAACATACATAATTAAATACTTACCTACAACGAAAAAATATATATTTTTGATAATGAAATAAGGTAACTACTTTTCTAAATAACAATTTTTTTAGTACCAGCGGCAGACATTCAGTGAATATGAAAATGCTTGTAAATAATGATCCACTTGCAGACTGCTTCGAAAATGGCATATCGGTTTTCAACTATTTTCGCAGTGACTTTTTTAAGTCCCTCTTCAGTATAAAGAGTTCGACTTCACTAATTTTTATTAAAATCTACTTTTACTGAAACATAGGGAATTCGAGTAACATATATTTTATAGTTTAATATTATTGAAGAGGAATATTCAGTAAATTCAAACAATAAATATTATATCTAAATTTTATAGTTCTAATACATCACATAAACATATAGGTACTGGTTTATATTGCGAAAAGTCCTTGAAGTTCAATATATATATATATATATATATATATATAAATATATATATATATATATATATATATATATATATATATATATATATATTTATATATGTATATATATATATATATATATATATATATATATATATATATATATATATATATATATATATATATATATATATAAATATATATATATATATATATATATATATTTCTCTCTTATTATACCGTTTTTTATTTATGGGAGTTGCCTTCTGGTTCTCCTGCCGAAGGAAGGAAGAAATACTAGACCTGATTCTTGTTCATCTTCATCAAATTCATTGGATTCGTCAGTATGTTTGTGTTTTGACTCCCCTTCTTCACTTAATTTTTCTGCTTCCTTTGAATTATCTCTTCTAGTTCTTCTTCCAAACGATGGAAGAAATACTATGCCAGATTCTTGTTTCTCTTCTGAATCATTTCCAGATTCATCTGAATTTTCATCTTTTGATGAATTCTCAACTTGTGGTTTGGTCTTACTTATTTCAGGATTTTCTTTTTTTATTGGATCATTAACATTTCCAACATTGCTTTCAGATGGAGCGTTTCGTTTAGATAAACTTCTTCTTGTTCTTCTTCCAAACGAAGGAAGAAATACTATGCCGGATTCTTGTGTCTCTTCAGAATCGTTTTCATTTAATTCGTCTTTTGTCGAAGAATTATTCTTCTCCTTGTTCAATGAACTATCTTGTTCTTCGGATTTCTTTTTCTCGATTTCAGAATTCGTACTTTTGTCTACTGAATCGCTAGTACCATCTTTTTCATTTTTAATTGATGGTGAATCACGTTTTACTAAACTTCTTCTAGTTCTTCTACCAAAAGACGGAAGGAAAACTATACCAGACTCTTGTTCATCCTGAGTTTCCGTATTAACTAATTCTTCATTTCGTTCAGTTGTTTGTTCGTTTTTCTTAGGAGTATTATTTTCAGTCGCTCTTCTCGTTCTCTTTCTGAAGGATGGTAAAAAAACAATACTAGACTCTTCTTTATTTTCTAAGTCATCATCAGATTCATCTGGTTTATCTTTATGTTTTGTAACTGGATTATTTGTCTTGTCGCTATCTTTTTCAGATTCTCGTTTCGTTATTCGCTCTCTTCCTGGGGTTTCTATTTCAAGATCTTTAATCAAAGATCTCTTCGAAATTCTCCCAACTTTCATAATTAAGATATCATCACTCAGGTACAAAGGTAACTCTTCATTGAAATCCGAATATACAGATGCAAAACTAGTTGCAAAGATCAACACAACAACAACACTGAATGGATTCCAGTACATTTTGTCAGATAATAGTTCTTAGGAAACAATGATTTATCAACTGTGTATTACTGAAATATTTTTCACATATATACTCATCTGATAAAATGTGTTATGAAGTCACTATTAATTAGATACTGAGTAACATTGACGGCAAAAACATAGATGAGAATATTAAAGACGTATTTCAATGAAAAGTGCTAATTTGAGAAATATACATTGGCTCAATAACGTCAACAACTAGTCACGCTCTTCCTGATCCACAGTTCTCTTTATGTTAATACCTATTGTTATTTTTGGAATTAATTCGAAACATAAACTGATGTTTCATTTTTGAAGTGATGTCATCTCGCAAGATTCATACATATATATATATATATATATATATATATATATATATACAAGGGCGCACCCAGGATTGAGTTTCGGGGGGGGCTGAATCAAAATTTACCTCCTTGAATTTAAATAGAAAACGCTCATCCCGTATCCGGTAAATCATAATTGATCTTATGGTTAACCGATAGTGACCAGTGGGATCATTTATAGTAGTAGAAGAGCTCATTTTACAATTATATCTAAGTAATCTCTATTATTTTGTTACTACAATAAATCTCGGGGGGGGGGGCTGCAGCCCCATGGCTCCCCCCTGGGTGCGCCACTGTATATATATATATATATATATATATATATATATATATATATATATATATATATATTTATATACCTATATACCTATATACCTATATACCTATATATACCTATATATATATAATATATATATATATATATATATATATATATATATATATATATATATATATATATATATATATATATATATATTATATATATATATATATTATATATATATATATATATATATATATATATATATATATATATATATATAAATGCTAAATTATCAAATTAATTAGGTAGTTTTCGAGATCTTCAAAATTTTCTCTGTAACACATATAGATGCCACAATAAGTCTCATCCGCATTTTGAATTCATATGAAAAATTTTTATTTGAAAAGAAACTTTGATGTTGAAAAAAAATGAAAAATGTCTTATTCATGATTGACGTTAGTAGATATCATTGAAATTTTAAATGTTCATTCAACATTCCCGACATGGACAAGATTACAAGTACCTAATTTAGAAAAGAACTTTTCTTCAAACAAATTATTATTATCAAAAACAATACATTCATTTTTCTGAAGGTACTTCATTTGAAAATATTTAAATATAATTCTAGATCTGCCACCCACGAGTGGGTGGCAGATCAGGAAGATTATATTTCCCTCTCATACTTGTTCTTTTTCACTCTTTAGTCATACTCTACATATCAATTCTTAATCCCCCATAACTTAGTTTGGAGCGACTGAAGAAATTATTGAAAATCAGCAAAAAACACATGAAAATTCTACATACAAGTTAGGGCTATGAAAAAAAAACATTTAAAATCCCCAAGCCTTACCTACATGGAGCGAATTCACTAACAAATGTTCAGCCTTCTAACTTAATTTGAAGTGGCTGTAGAGATGTAATATGTTCGAAAATCCTCAAAACCATTTGCACGATCAACAGAAGTTGTGTAGGAGTAAAAATCATCAAAAACTAAGAAAAACGCGGTCAGAGGAAGCAGCTCATACCACCAAAAAGCACTTCCTTACATTAACTGAATTCACCTAACAATTTTCAACTCTCAAATTCAATTTGGAGAGAGTTTAGGGGTGAAAAATCTTTTTTTTTACTTCACGGACCTTCCAAAAAGCAGTAGAAGGCCGAATTTTGGATATGATTTTCATAATTAATTTCGCTCATGGACCTCCTTTGCCCAATTTTCAGGGATGCCGAAGTTTTTACTGAATTTATCCACGTTTTGAGTAATTTGTCTACATCAAGAACATCTCCAATTACCCTTTAGTTGATTTGGTCTGTGCCAAAATGTACCGGAAAAAAACTGAATGTATATATATATATATATATATATAATATATATATATATATATATATATATATGTATATATATATATATATAAATATATATATATATATATATATATATATTTATTTATATATATATATATATAAATATATATATATATATATATATATATATATATATATATATATATATATATATATATATATATATATATATATATATATATATATATTTACTATTACTTGGTATCTACGGTGTTTCTTGATGCATAACTAAACTATCAAATATTCAATTGAAAAATTGTATATTAACTCAGTTGATGTAAGTGACATGTTATTTGGGGATATCAAATGTTTTTTCTTGCAGCGTACATTTTTATGTCGATGTTTCATGCATTTTTGCAGTTATTCAAGCTTTGTGCATCTCTTCGGCCCCCCCAAATAGACTAAGAGGGTTAGGAATTTGTATGTGAAAAAGAACAAAAATGAGGAAAATATAGTCGTAGTAACAAAGTTCAATCTTTAAAAAAAATGAAATGCTAGCAGTGAATAAACTTACTAGACATTAATCTATTGATATATTTATATATATATTGATAATTAATATTTATTCGTTAATAATAATACGTTCGGTAAAATAGTAAAATTATCAGGATTATCCGCATAAACGGAAGCAGCCTTTGGCACGTGTTTTGGGCTCTTTGGTCCTTGGAAATAAAAACAACAACAACAAACGAAATACCTTGCTGGAGAAGACAATCACACATTTGTGGCTTATTATTCTCTCCACTCCGGGAGAGTTCGTCCACCTTTTGCCACGGAGCCATCGGCAAGTAAATTTGGCGCCGTATATATATATATATATATATATATATATATATATATATATATATATATATATATATATATATATATATATATATATATATATATATATATATATATATATATATATATATATATATATATATATATATATATATATATATATATATATATATATATATATATATATATATATATATATATATATATATATATATATATATATATATATATATATATATATATATATATATATATATATATATATATATATATATATATATATTTATTTTTCAATCGATTTCTTTTACGTGTTTTACTCGCCAAGGTATCGGACTGAGGTGTCCGGAATTTTAACATTTTCTCTCATAAATCAAGATAGGATCAAGATAACGCGATGCGGTTTTAACTAAAGTTTAGCGAATTTTATTATAGTAGAGGGTCTGTTACGGAAATAATTTCAAAAGAAATTTATTTTGAAATGAGAACACACATATTTAGTTTAAATCGATCAAATGATTCTGGAGATCCTCCATTATTACAAGAGATACGAAAAAATATCGCTAAACAAAAAGATCCAGTATTACCTAAGATATCAAATAATGCTTTCAAGATTATAGCTCATCGTCAAAATTTTCGAGATAGCGGGAATTTTGTTTCTTTATAGCAATAATTACGAACTCCAAAATAATTTGCAGCCATATAGCAGCTCCATACACTTATCCGGACCTCATATATATATATATATATATATATATATATATATATATATATATATATATATATATATATATATATATATATATATATATATATATATATATATACAGTATAATCCATTTATAATGAACTCGCTTATAATGGAAACTCGCATGTAATGAACTAATTTTCAAGTCCCGGATTAAACACGTGTAAAATACTCGGACAAGATGGACTCGTTTATAATGGAACCTCGCCTGTAGTGGACCGAATTAGTCTATCATAAGCGAGTTTTTTCTGTGATTCTCACGGTGATTTCCCCAGCACGATGTGTTCTGATGCAATATTATGCAGTATTCTTTCGACCTTTCGACTTAGCGTTTGGGGCTTGCAGCTCTGTGAATGTTATTCGGTACGTTGCGTCGTATTTGTCTCTGAACTTTTCAAAAATATGCTATTTCCTCCAGCAAGAAAACAGCAGTGAAATGTTTTCAAAATTAAATAAAGTTTAACTTATTTTGCAGAACAATTATATGAAAAAACACTCTGTTCAAAGTGAAATAACTGATTTTTTAAGAAATAATATTTTGTAAACCATATTTAGCAATTAAATGTAGTTCTCTTATCATGTGTTGTTTGATTCTCATAAGATGAACACTCGGATATAATGAACTATATCTCTTTGTCCGCTCGAGTCCATTATATGCGGATCGCACTGTATATATATATATATATATATATATATATATATATATATATATATATATATATATATTATATATATATATATATATATATATATATATATATATATATATTATATATATATATATATATATATATATATATATATATATATATATATATATTATATAATATATATATATATATATATATTATATATATATTATATACAAATATTATATATATATATATAGATATATATATATATATATAACAATTTTTTTGATGATGAACATATTTTCTCTTTGATATGTTGTAACATTGAGCAATAATAACTTTATCAGAAGAAGGTATACTCATGTCAACATGTTGTAGTACCTTTTATATTCATTTATATAAGTCATTCCAAAATGATCTCGATTTTATCGATAATAAGGTAACAAATGCAGATAATAAATGTTGAATGAAATAATTTAGTAAATTTCTGAAATTCACTATCGGTTTTAGTAAATTAGTATGAATCGGTTTTATTGCATTCAGAGTTTGTCAATTGGAAATATACATGCGTATTGCGTTAATGTATTCGAATATAGATTATATACTATATCCGAAGAAAGATATGAAAATTACATTGAAATATAATTCCTGTTTATTTAATTTTTTCACAGTTCGAATTAGAATTATGAACAAGTGGCCGTGAATAGTCGGAAATATTCATTAGTAAAATGTAAATAAGAACAAATTATCACTAGTTAGCATCAATACGACAATTTGTATATAAGTATATTTTATTAGTTTTTGCTCACAATTGAATCTTAGTGTTGCTGAGAATTAGTGGAAATAACGTCATAATAAATCAGGGATATTATGAAATCCTTGTTTGTGTTTCTTCTGTTATTGGCTCAACAGATACTTGTGGTATATTGTAAATCTTTGAATGGTGTATTAGCTTACGAACGATCCCAAAAATTCGACGCTGCAGAACCAAAATATTTGAACGGAAATTTCAACAGAAGAAAACGGGAAGATTCAAATTTGCAGATGGCTCTAATGGGTGAATTGTCTGGGGACGAATACAGAGAATACAATCGAAATAATATAATATACCTGCCCATTTACGAAATAGGTAGAATTTTGGTAAGGAAAACGCCGAAATAGATGAAATATGAGAATAAATTTTAGTTAAGAAGACTGATTTGTACATGTCATCAATAAAAATATTGTTCTGCAATTGAAGAAGTTACATAATTTATCAAATATTCATATTCAAAAGTATAAAAAATTAACAATTTTTCTGAAATTTCTTCTAAATCCATATATACCTATATATATATATATATATATATATATATATATATATATATATATATATATATATATATATATATATATATATATATATATATATATATATATATATATATATATATATATATATATATATATATATATATATATATATATTAATATATATAAATATATATATATATATATATATATATATATTTATATATATATATATATATATATATATATATATATATATATATATATATATATATTATATATATATATATATATATATATATATATATATATATATATATATATAAATATATATATATATATATATATATATATATATAATATATATATATATATATATATATATATATATATTCATATATATTTATATATATATCAGTGGCGTAGATAGGGGGGGGGGATCAAGGGGATCAATCCCCCCCATGAGCCTACGAAAGTTATAATAGAATTGAATAAAAGTCTATCTACGTATTTAAGTATACATGAAATTTATTTAGCACTATCACCTCCTTTGGTATTATGCATGTGCGATTATATGAAAATCATCTACATATGTGTTCGTGACGACTGTGCAATTGTGTGTGCAATATCTACTTATAATTTCAACATTATAATTAATCAAGAAATTGATTTGTTTTTCTAATTTTGGGTGAAGTAACTAGTAGTTTTGAGCATATTCTGTTCAATGTTCAATTAGTAAGTTTAGTCGATCACTTTGAACAAAAAACGTGTTTAAAAAAGTTCAAATGGGTCTAATAGAAAATTTTTATTTCGAAAGGAAGAAGTCAACCAAAATCACCTCGCATTTCTTCTCTTTATAAATTGTATACTGTACTTACTATTAAACAAAACTGCTCGAGCTTTTGTTTAATGGTGTAGTATTATATCTAAAACACGAGCAGTTTTGTTTAATAGTATAGGTAGCATAAAATTCGGAAAGAAAAGAAGTGCGAAGAGGTTTTGATTGACTTCTTCCTTGGTAAATAAAATTTTCCATGTCACACACGTTCTTTGTTCCTAGTGACTGATTCAATTTCTGTTTACATAGAATATTTTCAATCAATATCTAATATTTCGAATATTTTTTGAGGTAGAGTAGGTATCAAAATATGAGTAACTTTTGGCTTTGACAATTTAATTACTCCATAAAATTTTGAAATGAATAAAAATTTTCTGTGATAGCGTTCAATCCATTTCAAGACTTGGAGAAAGATTTACTAATCATGAGAATATAGTCTAGTCAACAAGTGCTTTTTTTGTTCAAATTTGTTCATGAGTCTCGGAAAAATATGAACAAGGTGTGATTCGATTCGAAAGAGCATGAAGATAGTTTTTGAAAAAATTTAAGTTCCGTTCTTGAAAATTGTAAAAGTTATAATCAATTTACTGAAAGAAAAATTTATCTCAAAAACTAATTGATATTTTTGATATCTAAATACATATACTAAAAGAAAGTCTCCCGGAACTGTAGGATTAATATTTATAGTTTTCTCAGAGTAAAAATACGGCCGACAACGGGTAGTCTGGCTTGCGAAAGTAGCGTCCATTTGGGACACTTTAACAATAGACATTGTTCAACTATATTAAATATTAAACTAAGGAATGAAAAATTTCAGGTTCTTACTCGATAGGTAAATGAACAATAATCCAGTGACAAAACATTTTTATCGCGATTTTTCAACAAGAACATTGCAAGTGTAATAACTGTTAAACTATAGATCTGATACTTTTTTCCTTTTTTGGAGCTAGTTTCAAAAAAATGCAGAATAGATTCCTGTTAAAAAAAAATTCAATTTTTCAGTTTTTTATTATCAATTTACGCACTTTAATTAATCATAACATTCTTTTCTCGATTCTCTTATAAACAACACATTTGTTTATAACAATTTTTTGAACAATAGGAGATGAATATTGAAAAAACCATTTCCATGTAGCTTCCGATAATAAAAAACGGATCATTAAAATTATACTATATATTTATATATATATATATATATATATATATATATATATATATATATATATATATATATATATATATATATATATATAACTATACCTACGTAAATTGTCAATAAACAAATGAAAAATTGAAATTTTTTCAATGGGGATTTACTCTGAAGCCTTATAATAATAGCTCCAAGAATGAAGAATATTTTCAGATCCATAGTGAACAGTTATCACACTTACAATTTTCATGTTCAAGTAGCAAAAAAATGTTAATTAACTATTGCATAACTAATTCAAAAATCGCTCATTCACCGATTTAGTAACTGTCTGAATTTTTCATTCCTTAATTTTCATATTTAATATGGAAAAATAATTGTTGAAGTGTCCTAAATGGGCGTGACTTGCCCAAACCAAATTACCCGTTTTCGGCCATATTTTTACCTATCTGAGAAAATTATGAATATTGATCCTACAGTTCCAGTAGTTGAGTCTTTTTTTTGGGAAATTTCCTCTTCTTTTCGAATCTTTCTTCAGTCAGATTTCAAGAATCTCAATTAATTTTTGACATATTGGCAAAGAACCAAACCCCCTTTTTTTCAGTATATTGGTTACTTTCACAATTTTCGCGAGCGAATTTTTATTTTTCTCAAAAAACGTCTATATGCTATTCCGAATCGAGGGACACCTTGCACATATTTTTCTGAGACTGCTGAAAAAAGTTGAACAAAAAAAGTTTGACTAGACTAAATATATTAGAAAGATTTTCGATGTTTTTCAAGCATGATTTTTACGAAATTGACAAAGCAGTTGATAAATTCATCAAAACTGATGAGTTTTATCAAAAATTTCTTACTGCCACACCTCCTGTTCTCGTAACTTGAAAGTGTGGAAGAAATATTTAATTCGTAAAGGCGATAAAAATTCAATATTAGAGCTTGATGATTGCCTAGAAATTTTTTTTCGAATACCAATATGTTGTTCAGAATATTAGCTATGCTGCCGGTATCGACGTTTGAAGCGAATAGAAACGATTCAAAGGAGCACGATAAAAGAAGTGGACTTGTAATGACCCTTCTGAATATATAAAATTCATTGCAAATTAGAAACTCATGTTTGTCTAATTTTTTGTTTTTGAAAGGTTTGGCTGCTCTGGCAATTCATCGTGACATTGGAATTACAGCTGACGAAGTCATGAATGTCGAAAAACGCCGAAAACTAGATTTTCTTCTCTAATTTTCCCAAGAATATGTTCAATGATTTATATATCGAATTTAATAAAATTCAATTTTTCACTAATTTTGGATAAATTTTTTCCAATTCAAATAATTTGAATTTAATTTTTCTGCTTATTTTGTACTATCTACATGAAAGATTATTTTAATCAACAAGAATAGAACTTTAGAAGAAAAACTTATGAAATTTCGCACTAAGTCATATCCCCCCCATCGCAAAAAGCTATCTACGCCACTGATATATATATATATATATATATATATATATATATATATATATATATATATATATATATATATATATATATATATATATATATATATATATATATATATAATTATTTATTCGAATTGTTGTTGCCTGTGATCTATTTTTAATCTCTTGATAATTATTAGCAATAACAGGCTGGTTGAATCTTAAAAAACTCGATTTTATTAAAGAGTTGACGTTTTACTTCGATATTCTTAATTGAAATTTCTTTGACATTTATTGATGTGAAAAATTGAAAAAATAAGGCTGCTTTGTCTTGCTAGTTATTTATTATATACTATTCAGTCTAATATTAACATTCAAAAATGTTATGATTAGATGGTAAGGGAAACCAAAGAAACCTTTACCTACGTAATGTTTGAAAATAAAAATAATAGGGTATTATTTATCTAACAACAAAGAAATGAGTCATGGGAAAACATTAAAGATGTGGAGTAAAATTATCGGTATAGTACGTTTATATGGAAGCAGCCGTTGACACGTGTTTCGGACTCTTTGGTCCTCATCAGAACGGCGTAGCAAAGCATTGGATTGAAAATTTGAAGATGAAAATAGTACAAGAAACAAAATCCTCTGATACGGAAGACAAAGTTTCCGTGGCAAAGTTTGACCAAATCTCCCATACCGGAGAGTTCAAACAATAAACCACAATGAGGGTGATTGTCTTCCGTATCAGAGGATTTTGTTTCTTGTACTATTTTCATCTTCAAATTTTCAATCCAATGCTTTGCTACGCCGTTCTGATGAGGACCAAAGAGTCCGAAACACGTGTCAACGGCTGCTTCCATATAAACGTACTATACCGATAATTTTACTCCACATCTTTAATGTTTTCCCATGACTCATTTCTTTGTTGTTAGATAAATAATACCCTATTATTTTTATTTTCAAACATTACGTAGGTAAAGGTTTCGTTGGTTTCCCTTACCATCTAATCATAACATTTTTGAATGTTAATATTAGACTGAATAGTATATAATAAATAACTAGCAAGACAAAGCAGCCTTATTTTTTCAATTTTTTCACATCAATAAATGTCAAAGAAATTTCAATTAAGAATATCGAAGTAAAACGTCAACTCTTTAATAAAATCGAGTTTTTTAAGATTCAACCAGCCTGTTATTGCTAAAAATTATCAAGAGATTATATATATATATATATATATATATATATATATATATATATATATATATATATATATATATATATATATATATATAAATATATAAATATATATATTCTCTTGATAATTATTAGCAATAACAGGCTTGTTGAATCTTCAAAAACTCGATTTTATTAAAAAGTTGACGTTTCGCCACGACATTCGTGGCTTTATCAAAACTTTTTTTAATAAAATCGAGTTTTTTAAGATTCAACAAGCCTGTTATTGCTGATAATTATCAAGAGATTAGAAATAGTTCACAGGCAACAACAATTCGAATAAATAATTAAATATATATATATATATATATATATATATATATATATATATATATATATATATATATATAAATATATATATAAATATATATATATATATATATATATATATATATATATATATATATATATATATATATATATGAGAAATTAAATTCTGAGTTTAACGAGTTTCACATATAATAAAACAACACAGTTGCACAACGCGTTTCGCTGACACTACAGCTTCTTCAGGTGCGAATTTCAAACTAAAACTAAATAAACTAAAGCAAACTATTTGAACTGAATCTAAATATTCCATTAAAAATTCTGTTGAATTAATCAGCAAAATACAACATACATAAAATCTTTCGAAATCCAAGTAATCCGCCAACTGATCCAATTAAATTTACATCATGTTAATTCTTCTATAAAATCTGACATTATGACTTTATTGAGTGCCTGTACAAATCGAAACTATTTCAGTTCATAAAATATACCGCAGCCACAATGTTTTGATTATGGGCAGCCTGCTTAGCCCACTGAAATTTTCCAAAACATTCTCGAAAAAATAACACGATCACTTTATGAGCAAAAATTTCGTTTGTTGGTTTAGATATGTAGGTGATATCTTAGTCTGTTTTAAGAGCTCGGATAGACAATTAAAAATAATAGCTAATTTCAGCAATTCACTACACCCAAATATTCAATTCACAACCGAAATAGAGAACGATGGTTCAATCAATTTCTTAGATTTAACAATTCGTAATCACATCATCCATTTCAACACAAATTAGCAGCTTATAATACCTAGTATGATACATCGCCTCTTCGATTTACCACTTTCTCAAGAAAATTTCCACAGAGAACTTAATATAATCAAACAGATAGCAGTCAATAATGGGTATGACCCAAACATAATAGAAAAAATAATAAGGAAGAAAAATCATAAAATGGCCCTTTCACGAGTATTTCCATTGATCAAACTAGAAGGAATTAAATATAGGTAATAGTTTAACTTATTTCGGCAGAGCTTCCAACAAATTACAATCCTTTTTCTCTAATCTAGATTTCAATTTAGCATTCAGAACAAGAAATAGTCTAGAAAAATACATAAAAACAACAAGTCAAAAATAGATAAGCTCAGTAAATCAGGAGTCTATAAACTTATATGCGGAAATTGCGATAAAATATATGTAGGTACATAATAGAAATTTCAAAAAAAGAATTACTGAACACAGGCGAAGTTACATAAATCATAACGAAGATTCAAATATATGCTAGACATTTAATAAAAGAGAAACATGACTTCAATTCGGCTTTCCAAATTCTACATATCGGAACAAAAGGTTCAAAATTAAATCTTATGGAAACTTTAGAAATTAATGGGCATACAAATTCCCAGAAGTTACTGAACAACCAATTGGATGTGAACAGCTCCCCTCTTCTTAACCTTTTCAATGATTAAGGTAGTTTGTTCTTAGAATCCCTGAAAGGATTTCCCAAATTTCTAATTGTACTTTGCAAACCTTGTATTAGATATTTTAGTTTTAGTTTGAAATTCACACCTGAAGAAACTGTACTGTCAGCGAAACGCGTTGTGCAATTGTTTTATTATATGTGAAAATCGTTAAACTCAGAGTTTCATTTCTCAAACATGTTAACAATTGATGTTCATCCAGTAACGGTCTTATCAATTAAAATATATATATATATATATATATATATATATATATATATATATATATATATATATATATATATATATATATATATATATATATATATATATATATATATATATATATATATATATATATATATATATATATATATATATATATATTGAGACAAATCCCCAAATCAAATAGTAAGAGTTTCTTTGGTTTCCCTTACCATCTATATAATAGTAGCAGACCAAGTGCTGATAATAGACTGAATAATACGTAATAATTAAATAAAGACGACCACAGGAGGAAGTGTTGAAGTCTGAAGATATACAACGTCAATATATGCAATTGCATGTCAAGTTTTTGATTTCGTACAAATAAGGTCGCAAATGGTGAGTAATGGAAAGTGTTAATTTTGCGAAACGTAGAATCAGCAAGTCTAGAGAGTGTTGTGGCGTGAAAAATTGTAATTCTAAAGCATATACAAATGCAAGTATTAGCTTTCATCGGTTTCCGACGCAAAACAAATATTTTTTATCGAGAGAAAATCATTTTGGAGGAAAGGAAAAGATTGATTTATTGAAGGTATGGAAAATCAATCTGAAAAAGAATCACACAACTACTAGAATGACGGTGTGTTCTTTGCATTTTACAGAAGAATTGATTGGAACTCAGATTAGTTCCCATTATTAATGAAAATTCCAGATACTGCAGCCAAAACATTTAAAATGGTTGGTTCTGTGTTTCCTGAACATTTATTGGTATTATTAGAAGAAAATTCTATAGTGATATGTGGTACGATAAATATTTCTTCTCCGATCTTAGATGACAAATTCATGGAAGATTAAATGAAAATTTGGGGTACCTAACAAATTTATGTTTAGGATGGTTATTAGATTGAAGTTAGTTATAATAAGAATACACACGGAACGAAAAAGTATTTCTCCGTAGGTATATTAATTATTAATACATCTTGAGTTACATAAGGATTGATGGTGTTTTATTATGAGAACCACATTTGATTATATGAAAAATTATGATTTCTTATTCAATCCATATATACTACTAAATAAATGTTTTTCGTGAAATTTCAAATATATTTTGTCCAAAGTTCTTTCAGAAATGATTGAATTTCGAATAATAAAAAAAATTTCACAGTTGGATAAAGAATCATCAGTAAAAAGTTTCGAAATATGTTTATTGATGATTGCCCATCATATCTGGCCGCTTATAAACTTCCTACATACAAAAGCTCGAATTAATAGTTTCATATCACTTAAACAAATACAGTTGATTTAGACAAGGTATTTGACAAATTGAATTAAATCAAATCAAAATAGATGAACAAAAAGCAGAAAAGATGACGATACCAGGCCTCGAATCCTCTTCATTCTCCCAGATTTTATTATGAATTTGGACCTCTCCAGCTTATCACCTTCTCTGTATTTTCGCTGGAGTAAATTTTCACCTACATATAGCTTCACACTTTCACTCGAAGCTAACATGGTTATAGGAAAAACTCAAAAAACTTTCAAATCTCTCATATAACTCGTGTTGAAAGTTGGTTTTGAGACGCCATGTTTTGACCTAAGCTCACCTAAGCTCCGCCCCCATGTCAGATAGGTAGGTAGTTTTTTTTTTGATATTTCAATTTTTCAGAATTCTAAAGTCTAAAAGTTCTACCAATATGAAACTTATCACCACTCCTGATTCAGACTTTTGATTAATTATTATTAGGCTAGGCATATTAGGATTTTCAGACACAAGTTTTGCTAAAGTTCTGATTTTTTCACCCTTTATGTTTTTTGGGTCGCTGAACACGAATTTGAAGTTTGCTGGCAAAAATTTTGACGGAACTTTGATTTTTGGCACTTTTCAACAAAATTTTGGCACATTTTTCAGTTTTCGGCCTATATCTCGAAAGGAAAGCATTTTTTTGACAAACACATTCTTTACCAAATTGAAGTAGACAAAATTTCCTACATTTCTTATACGCAACGTTTTTTTGTAAGGCTAACTGTTCTGCCACTAAAGCGCACCCAAAAAGAGCCATATTTCCATATCTAGTGAAATTCACCGTTTACGCGAAAATCGACATTGCTGTGATACTTAACTGTCGCAACAATTTATTACATTATACAATTTATATTCTATAATTAACCCAATGATTTTCAATCACTGTGCCGCGGTATTTTTGTTGCCGCGAAATTCTTAAAGTGTATCGGTTTGTGTATTGGGATCTGACATTCCAGCTGGCGCACTCTGTCGGCCAGATGGATGAAGTTTTTATTCCCAACGTTAAAATATGCAATTGGATGAACAATTTTTCGATTTTAATTTCAATTCAAGATGCTGCAGCCTAAAGGAGAGTTCTGTAAAAAAAAAGCCGTTTCTACATGTAATCTTATGAAAGCTTACGACAAGGAAAGGAATTTGAAAGCACACCGAGCCTAGCAGCACATGAACAAGTGCAAAATAAAATTTCCCCTTGTTCTGTAAACTCTCATTTTGTAAGCTCGTCATTTTATGGGGTATTTCTATGAAGTGAGAAATAAATAGACAAACAGCATTAAATTTGACTATACCAGTCCTCGACTCCTCTCAATTTATCCCACATTGTACGATGTCTTTCCAATCTATCACATTCTCTGTATATTCTCTGGAGTAAGTTTTCACCTTCATATCGCTTAACAATTTCACTTGAAACTAACATTGTTATGAAAAACTCAAAAAAGTTTCTAATCTCTCATATAACCCGTGTTCAAAGTTGGTTTCGAAGAGCAATTTTTTGACGTATCACATAGGCGCAGTCTCTATGTCAGATCTCAATGACTGAATAGCAGTTTGGAACCTTCTAAGCATGCCGGAGGATCGTGGCTCTCAACAATAAAAGGAATCCGCAACAATTTTTTTTCTTTAAGATACTTCCAAAATTTGACGGCACACTTTAAGAATTTCACGGCACACAAAAATACATCGGCACAGTGATTGAAAATCACTGGGTTAGTCTTCCAAAAAAAAAACGTTATTTATGAGAAATCTACCCTTATATAATATAAATTGTATAATGTAATAAATTGTTGCAACAGTTGAGTATCACAGCAAGGCCGATTTTCACGTAAACGGTGAATTTCACTAGATATGGAAATATGGCTCTTTTAGGGCGCGCTTTAGCGGCAAAACGGTAAGCTTTACAAAAAAACGTTTCGTACAAGAAATGTAGGCTATTTCGTCCAATTCAATTTTGTATAGAATGGATTTGTCAAAAAAATGCTTCCTTTTTGAGATACGAGCCGAAAACTGAAAAAAAGTGCCAAAATTTGGTCAAAAAGTGCCCAAAAATCAGAGTTCCGGGCAAAATTTTTGCCAGCAAACTTCAAATCCGTGTTCAGCGACCCAAAAAATATAAAGGGTGAGATAATCAAAACTATAGCAAAATTTATTTCTGAGCCCTCATTTTTTGCTATATGCCTAGCCTATATATGTTTTCCTAAGTTATTTCCGATTTGGTGAATAATGTTGATATTGTGCTTAGATAGTGATTCGAGTTTTTTGTTTAAATTTCCGATATAAGTTAGGCTGTTATATTTGATATCATCTCTTATGAGGGATACATCTGAAGAATCGCATACTTGAATTTTTTTTATCTATCATACTATCATAGTATTTAGTATTTCAATAGAATTGTTCATATTTAGTGAATATTAATCTTTCGAACGTTAATTTGAATATCAGAAATTACTACTGAATATACAATAAAGGTTTTTATTGACATTCGTAGAAAATATATATTGTTACGAATTCTCAAAAATTCTAGTTCGAGATGGTTCCAGAAAGTTCTATTCCTCAAATACAGAGGGCTATTTGACCATCGATCCTCGAAACTTCAAGAAAACACAGAGTAAGCTTTATTGTTTCAACAATTCAAACCCAACTTACCCAACTCAATGCATTTTGCCAATCTCTGTTTAATTAGACTGACTTAAGGTTCAAGGTTATCACCTTTTTTTTGCTTATGTCATGACGATAACTGTTTATTGGCGAACGTAGATAAGCGATACGACCCCTACCGGTGTAGAATATCACTAACGCATGGGCCATAGATTGCTTTGTTTACATCTGTTGACGTGTATTTTATATGAGAAGTTGTTGAGTTTTATTTGTGTTTAATTTTTTTGGGATCGTTTACAAACATTCAGAAGAGATGAATCACTATTTTTTTGTATCCTATTGTTCATCTTGGGCAAAAAAAAACTCCGAATATAGCTTACATACCTTCCCGAAAGCTGGACAATTCAAAGTTGGGAAACAAGGAAATGATGGACAGAAGAAAGGCGTGGATTCATAACTTGAAGATTGAAAAAAAGTGTCTGAACATAAGAGAGTTGTTCTTTACAGTTAACTGAGTAATTATTTTCCCTGCAGTATGTTTGTGAATTTTTCCATATCGAATTATACCAACTGATGATGTGCAATTTTCAGCTAACCGAAAACGTAGGATTTTTGAAGTCCAATGCTATTCCAACGAAAAATCTTCCACTTTTATCAGAATCTGAACCTGAGCCATCATCCAGAGATTCTAGATGATTGTATTTTCTTTCATGTAACAACCAGAGATACTATTAAAATAATAATAATAAATAATGTTTATTTGCACAACCAAAATAACAGTTTATCATAACATCAAGAAAATGAGATAAAACTTGACTCTATAGCTAGGTAAAAACTGTAATATTCAATTATATAGCCAGGCAAACAGAGATTCTATACAAACCAGCCTCTCAGAAGTCCACCATACTTTTAGGAGAGCTGTTATACGTCTGGAAAATTCAAAAAGTATAATAACTCATTACGTTCAAACCATTCAAGCAGAGTATTCATGTTAATTGTTGTTTTATTTCATGTTGTTTCTTTCAGTTTTGTTGGTAAGTACTTAGTTTTGTCCATTATACTCAAAACCTCTTTAGTAGGTAATGAAACTAGACATTTCTGAGATGTTTTCTTGGAACTTTTGAAAGTTTTTCTACTTTTTGAATAAGTAGGTGTTCTATGATACAGCCTTTTCATGATGTATACATAGTTCCTCTAACCAATTAATTTATTCGTCTTCTTTATTTTATTATTGATTTTCATGTTCAATGATAAAAACTCAGTGTGAATTTCCACTTGATGTCGGTAGGTTATCTACTGTTGAACAGAAATAATATTGTCCTCAATCGAAAAATAATAAACTACTGGAAAATACGAAGTCCAAAAAGAAACACAAATTACGAAGCTAAACTTTCGAAAACTCAAAATGAAATGAACGTATATACCATTACCAAACAATGTAAACAAACCGTTAATGGCCCATGCTGTAGTACCGATAATAGCCGTTCCGGCGCTACGATCTTTATTTCAGACGCCAATAGGGGTATTCACTCGAAAATACATCGATGTTTCTATTCGATGTAAAACATGGGAACCTTGTATTGATGTTTTTCGATGCATCGAAAACATCAATGTTTTTTCAACATAGAGTACCTACTTTTTTATGTTTCTTTAAATTCTAAGATATTGTGAGTCTGTTTGGTAGTATTGTATCAGTAAAATATAGCTTAGTGAAAAAAATATATACAAATTAATAGAAGTGTTTTATCACAATAAATAATATTTATTTAAAAAAATTCCTTTCACAAAAAAGACCTATTGGCGTCTGAAATTAAGATCGTAGCGCCGGAACGGCTAATATCGGTACTACATCATGGGCCATTAACGGATTGTTTCAATTGTATGTAATGGTATTTACGTTCATTTCTTTTTGAGTTTTCGAACGTTTATCGTCGTAATTTGTGTTTTTTTGGACTTTGAATTTTCCTGTGATTCATTGAGGACAATTTTATCTCTGTTTAACAGTAGATAACCTACCTACATCAAGTTGAAATTTACACTGAGTTTTTATCATTGAACATGAAAATCAATAACAAAATAAAGGGGAAGATGAATAAATTAATTGGTTAGAGGAACTATGTATACATCATGAAAAGGCTGTATGACAGAACACCTATTTACTTAAAAAGTAAAAAAACTTTCAAAAGTTTCAAGAAAACATCTCTGAAATGTCTAGTTTTATTACCAACTGAAGAGGTTTTGAGTATAATGGACAAAACTAAGTACTTACCAACAAAACTGAAAGAAACAACATGAAATAAAAGAAGAATCAACATGAATACTTTGCTTGGATGGTTTGAACGTATGAGTTATTATATTTTTTGAATTTTCCTGACGTATAACAGCTCTCCCAAAAATACGGTGGACTTCTGAGAGTCTGTTTTTTTATAGAATCTCTGTTTTCCTGGTTATATAATTGAATTTTCCAGTTTTCACATAGCTATAGACAAGACAAAATAAGCGATAGGCCCTCTACAGTTTTATGTTGAAACCTCCTAGTAGGCCATTAATGCTTTGTTTATATATGTAATTCATACGTTGATTTTATGATTTCTGCTTGTACGTGATATTTTAAAGTCGCATATTGATAAACAATTGTTCAATTTATCAAAATGAACCATCACTGTTGCGTTCCCATGTGTTCCTCTTGGGTAAAAGTGAATAAAGAACTTAGTTTTCATATATCCCAAAAAAGGACAACGTGTTTTGGTGGAAACTAAATTAGGGAAACGGGAAGTTGTTGATCGGAGGGAAGAATGGATAAAAAAATTAAAAATTGGAAAGCCTGTGAGTCCGCACATGCGAGTATGTTCGTTGCATTTCTCTGAAAACGATTATTTTCATAGAGGTTAGTACTCAGTTGTTTTTTTGTGTTTCTGTATTACCTAATAGTTTTTGTTTGTAGGAGACGGATCTAAATTACGTAGATTGAAATTTAATGTGGTACCGTCTAGGAAGTTACCTTTGGAAGACGAAAATCTACCTGGCCCTTCTTCTAGAACTTTAAGATTAGAAAATGGAAAACATAAAAAAACATTGTTACAAGAAGAAGCGGAAAATCCAATATTAGTGGCTGAAAAGTGCATATCTCATAATAAAGATGCTGATTTGGGACATACAGAAGAGGAAATGCAAGCTGCAGAACAATTACTAGGTTTTTTGCATTCACACCCCAACTATTGTGGCCCAAAAAGTTTTTGAGATTTTGGTGCGCAAGTAAATACTCCTGAGGTATTAACATTAAGCCACTCCATTAAAACTGAGTGAGCACTTAATAGTTTCACTGGTATAAACAATTTTAAATTATTACATTCCAATTCTCATTTCCACCTTATTCAGTTTGCGGCTTCCCTCATCCAATGTTGGTAAACATACCTTTGCAAATACCTAGAAATATACACTAACTATAAAAATGTTCAATGAATTTATCTAACACGACACACTGAATACCTAACACAACACCGAACAAAACACCAATACTAACAAAATCCTATAACACACTTAAAAAACGAAAAATATATTAGGGACTTAAAGCAGTTCTAAAAATCACCACTTATCCGTATACGTATCGCAAAGCGCATGTGCAGAAGCGATACGTGTGCTTCGTTACGTTACGTGGAACGTATCAATCCGTCACACGTACCTAACGTACGTATTGCTTTTTTGTAATCCGTGCTCTCGTTTTTCAACGACCAAACGACAAAAGTGATGTTGTGTGCTCAAAAATCATAACCTTATTAACTATTTTTTAGTAGATGTCAACTCTCACTATTTTTTAGGTTAAAAATTAAAACACATGTATGGTTACGTTGCGAACGCATTTGCTTTATGTCTCTTTTTGATTAATCACGTATCTCCGTTACGTTACGTATACGGATAAGTGATCTATTTGAAGAACTGCTTTAAGTCCCTACTATAAAATTCAGGAAACTCCTACGCCATGTCATATGAAAACGAAAGTAAACAAACTATCAATGTGGAGGACGAAAAAGTGACCGGTAGAGGCGCTGGAGTCTAACTCTTTTTCGCGTATAGAGTCAACTTTTATTTCATATTCTTTATGTTATGATAAACTGTTATTTTGGTTGTACAAATAAACATTATTTATTATTATTATTTTAATAGTATCTTTGGTTGCTACATGAAAGAAAATACAATTATCTAGAATCTATGGATGATGGCCCAGGTTCAGATTCCGATAAAAGTGGAAGATATTTCGTTGGAATAGCATTGAACTTCAAAAACCCTACGTTTTCGGTTAGCTGAAAATTGCACATCATCAGTTGGTATAATGCTATATGGAAAAATCCACAAACTTACTACAGGAAAAATAATTATTCTCAGTAAACTGTAAAGAACAACTCTCTTATGTTCAGACACTTTTTTTCAATCTTCAAGTTATGAATCCACGCCTTTCTTCTGTCCATCATTTCCTTATTTCCCAACTTTGTTTGGAATACAACTTTGAATTATCCAGCTTTCGAAAAGGTATGTAAGCTATATTCAGAGTTTTTTTTTGCCCAAAATGAACGATAGGATACACAACAATAGTGATTCATCTCTTCTGGACGTTTGTAAACGATCCTAGACAAAATTAAACACAATTAACCCAATACCAGCCAGAACTCAAAGAGGATTAAAAAATTTAATTTTTTTGTATAGACTGGTTGTTGAGTGTTCAGGAAAAACTGAACACTGAAATTTTAGAAAAAAATAAATTTCAATTCGCAGAAAAATAGCGTCCCAATTTTGGGACGATGGCTAAAAGGGGATAAAATAATATATTTAGAAAAAACAAGACAAAAGGGACAAAGCTGCTTTAATAACAAAATGTGTTCAATAAACTCATATAAATTATATACAGAACAAATTTTAATAAAAAAATTTTGGTATTTATGGGATGGTAGAAAGCAGATATCTTGTAGTAGTACATTGCATTCTCCACAAATTCTAGTATTTTTTTGTTCACAAAATGCTTATCTCCTTTTTTCTTTATAGAAATAACTAAATGACCCATTTGGTCATATCTTATGTCCACACTTGCTCTTCCTCCCATCAATTTGGACTTTTGAGGGCGTGGTCTCTTTTCCTACGTACTTCTAGAAGAGTAGCCATTTCTTGGTGATTTACAATCTGGTAAAGTCTCCAAGTATTTGTCACCGATATATCTAACACTTGGGTGAATAAAGGCCATCACCATTTCCCTGAACGAATTCTTGTTCGGTAAAGAGACACTTGCTTGTCTAACATATCTACTCCGCCCATATGCGAATTGTATTCTTGTTTCAATTTTACGATGGAGTATTGTCACTATTGCAAAGGAATTCTCACTGTTTGTGCTGTTTTATTTAGTCCACTTCACTATTTCTTCTGATAATGGTTCGTCGTCACTCTCAAACTCGGATTCGTCAGCAGGGTTAGAAGTAAACAATTCCATAGTACCTGCAACATCCACTATTTCTTCTCCTTCTAGGTCATTCTCTTCAAAATTTTCTGTATCTGTTAGAATTTCCGGGTCTGGAGGAATTATTGCTACAATAATATTTTCAATATCCATATCTTTCCAAAATTCCGGATCTTCAAATATGATGTCAATGTCACGGACAGTTAGACATTTTCTGCTACTCATAATTATCACTTCCAGCCAATGTCCCAAAATTGGGACAACAAAATTAGCAACAAATTGGCAACAGATAATGATATGAGTCAGTTCAATTCCGTTCCGTATCGAAAAAAGAGACTATTCAACAATAAAACTGCAATGGTATAATTATAATTTTCTCGACAGAAATATATTGAAATCACTATAACGTATGACAACCCCAATGCGCCAGGCAAGTGCCGACTTGTTGAATCAGTCTAATGTCTGTTGTTGTTCCTGTGAGACATCTGACTATAAATATATGAAGTACATACTTTGACCTAAATGACATTATCAAATACTCTAGTTTTCTGTGATAGCTTTGAAGGAATCTGGCAAAAATAGCGCGTCCCAAAAATGGGACGTTGGCTGGTGTTGAGTTAAAACTCAACAACTCCTCATATAAAATACACGTAAACAGATGTAAATAAAGCAATCTATGGCCCATGCGTTAGTGATATTCGACAACGGCAGGGGGCGTATTTCTTATCTACGTTCGTCAATAGGAGTCAAATTTGCTCGTTTATAAAAACAGATATTATATACAACTTAACACCAGTGCCAGTGATGTCTAGGCAGATTTTGCAAAAATGTTTGGAATGATTATTTTTTGGGTTTGGCTAAACTTTCTGGAACAATTATTGAAAAAAACTATTCGATATTTTTATAAAAATACTCGATGCATGGAATAGATAGATTCTTTGTCAAAAAGTCAAAACATGGAATCAAATCAACCCCGATGATCGATGATGTATTATCGTAACGTAAACATCGAATGGATTCGATGCATTGATGTTACATGAATTCCCTGATAACATTGCTATTATTTTGTTCTCTGCTCTGATGTGTTTGTGTGTGTTTCTGTTCTCTGTTTTCATAGATAAAGGATGCGTTCGGTTCAAGTCTGTTTTTGTAGATGAAAGATGCAATACTGAATCAAGTTCAGGTTTATCTATTAATTGAATTGAATTAAGGAAAAAGAATCAAGTCTCACCTGAATTCACAAGTATCATCTTGAAACAAAGTACAATAATAACCTCTTCAAAATCATACTTTCATTCCAAAAATCAAAATTTCAGTCTTGTTTCCACACACAATCCACTTGTAAAACATATAGTGAACAAAAAGTGTAAGCACCTGTTCAGCAAATATATTAAGGCATAAATTAACCACTGTATAGAATAATCCAAAATGTCATCAAACAAAGTAGAATTTGCTGTAAACATGACTGGCAATAACTGTGTAAAGGCAGTTGAAAGAAGTTTAAATTCACCACATATTCAAATTGTAAATATAGATTTGGAGAAAAATTCAGTCGTTGTTGAGAGTTCACTGCCAACAATAGAATTGTTGCAAAAGCTAGAAGCAAGTGGAAGGAAGGTTGTCGTTAAGGGTCTTGGTGGTACCACTGCGGGGGTAGCTCTGTTGGAGTCTGGAAAACCAGAAGTCAAAGGAGTTGTTAGATTTGTGCAACTACAAAACTCCTGTATTATAGATGGAACAGTAGATGGTTTAGAGACAGGAGATTATCAGCTTTCAATCCATGAGAATGGAGATATATCTAGAGGTAAGCTAGATATTACTAATTTATAAAGTTAAACTTAGTCTATCTAGTTGAATTGCAAGAACTTTATTATACTTTAAACAAAGAAGAAATGTGTACTTTTGATATACTTAATGTCTATTTGATTGACCATATATGGTTGATTTTTTATTGGTTATTTGAAAAAAGTATTGCTTTATTGAATTATATGAATCAGAACATTTTTAAACAAATTTAAAATTGTCTATGTACTTACATAGACTTTCATTGTATTCATTATCTCCTTTGACTAACCGGTTTCTCTTAGAAGCTTTCATAAAGTTCTAGTTGATTTTAAGTTATTATTAAGTACATATCTGGATAAAACAAATTACAGTCAGTCCCATTAAGATGTATGAAAATTATATTAAACAAAGAGTGATAAAAAATTGTGAAGAAAGGCTGTTAAGAAAAAGTGGGATAGTTGAAAATTTCAAATAAGTATTTGTTCTCCACAAGTGATTGTTTACTGAAGCTTAAAAATATTTTAATACCCCATATTCAACTTCCATAGATTTTGACTTGTAAGGAAATACGTATTTTTATAAGGCTCATCAAATTCTCTACACCACATTTTCTGGTTATCCGATGAACTTAAACTTAGAACTTATGCTATTACCTATTTGGTTTATTAGTTTTCAATTATTGGTATGGAATGAAGTAGGTAATGGCTAGAAAATGTGATACCTGTTGGCTGCTAATCATCGCAAAAACGTTGGAACAAATATTAGAGAATTTTTATAAATTTTGATCTTATAAGAGGAAAGAGTTTGAACGGTTGAGCTCAACAGATAGCAGCTTCAGATAGCAAGCTATTCTAATAATTTGAACAAAATGATAAGTATCTCATATTTCCTACTTTCAAGGTATCAACAAATAAAGTGAAACTACTTGGTAATACATATTTGTTCTTTTAAGATTAAATTGAAAAAAGACACCACAAGTTTTTCCTTCAGCCATATGTGTAATATTCTTTATATCCATACAATATTTGTAACATATACCTGTAATATTTTCCTGGGAGAGGTTATACAAGAACTAATAAAATATGAACATTTAGAAAGTTTATATCTATAAGTAATGTCTTCTTGAAAAACTCATCCATAATTGTATGGACAGGTACAATTATTGTATTTGATCTGCTATTACATGCAGTAATGGTATTGAAAAGAAATTACTTTATTATTGTGTATATTATATTAACCAACTTAAATATGAAGGACTAGAATCCTAATTCCACATGGACTTATTTGTTTATCAAATTATTGAATTCGATATATTTTGAAAGACTATTCAATCTGTACCACTCTTAAGAATGTCTTTAAAACAATGGATAATAATAAGCATTTAACTGATTTACTTGACTTAGTATGTTCATGGGGACAACTATTAGCACTACTTAGGTTCTTTCAATGTGCCAAGATATGTCTATCCTCTCAATTCATAGTTTTTGATCTATATACAACTAATTTTAAAAATTTCTCATATTCTTAGTATGAAGGATAATCTAAAATAAGCTATGAGCTGTTGTATTATATTATAATTTTAAAATTTGAATTGAAAAGTTGGAGATTCCATTGTGTTTCCTTATATGTTTTCATGCATTAGAAGCTGTTGCCATTTGCAATATTCTTTTTGGATAACTGACAATGTTTACATGTATTCAGTAATTCTAGAAATATAATACCTACCTAACCTAATTGAATGATATATTTATTCCTTGCTGTTCTTGCATATTTGAGAACTTTTTAATTTAAATCATGAAAACAATACTTGTTGACCATGGTCAATTTCATACATTACATAAAGTGAACAAGGAAAATTCTCTAATAATTTAAAAAAATTATCAAATAACTTTCCAAGGGAGCTGGTTATACGTATTCCTCAGCTCTCTTGGAAAGTTTGATAATTTTTTAAATTATTAAAGAATTTTCCTTGTTTATTTATGTACTTTTGAATTTGCCTGGCTATTCATTAGTCATTATCAACTCGAATACTTTTTATTGAAAATATTTGTTCTTTAAGTGTGATTTGTTGTCATTCATTTAAAGCATCTTTTTCCAAACATGCGTTAGTTTCTGCAACCCTATGTAGTGCTTGATCTACTATCTTATCATTCAGTTTGTTGTTGCAACTACCACATCAGCCTGTTAACTCACAAGATGTAATTTATTTTTTTATCTAATTGTAAATGATGTAACTTATCAAATAAATCAAACTTGGTGAATATACTTTCATAAGGTAGAAGACAGGTTTCTGCCCACCTGTGTACTAGTGAGATATCACCATTTATAGGCCCCTTATGAATGCCTAGTGCATGTTTCTTAGCATGGCTGCTGGGCTGGCTCCTTAAGGACAGGAAATGATGGTCTCTCGAAAAGAAGGGAATATCTATACTCTCACAGTGATTTAATCTAGGATTTAATACAAACAATGATGTCTTCTGGGATAAAGTTTTCTGTAGATAAACTCGTCTGCTATTCAGAACCCAGGTGAAGACTATTTCGCAGGGCACAACATGAAAAAATTATAGTTTATCCATTATAAAAAGATACAACAATCATGAGAACATAAAAAAACTGAATATAGAGTTTCTGCAACATAAGGGAGCTAGGACATACAATAAATTTAACTGCATTCACCAGCATTTGCAATTGAATAAACCCCATTTGCTTACTCTAACTGAAACTCAAATTAATCCAATATCTAACACCACATACCTCCTGGGTATGAATTACATTGTAGTTAGTATCAAGTAGCAATTGCGTTCACGTTCGATCGGACCACTAACAGGATACCTGCCCGTGCTTATACATCTAAATCAACGTATTGTCCAACCTGAATCCGTGAATAGCGATCTTAAGATCATTTATATCTGGGGATCTAATAATTTGGTTGCTTTTGAGGCGATTTAGACACAACCCCAGGTTTTCAAGAAGAAGTTTCTCGTGCATCCTCAATTACTATTGGAAAACCAAATTATTAAACTAACCAATAAACTTAATCTTTTGGGAATTGGTGTTCTTTCCAATTTAGCCTAGCATCAACCAATTGAAATATTGCGCTTATTCTCTGAGTTATGTACCTGTCTGATTAAATTCAGAAAAAATCAGTGAAGCTAATAGACGCTCAGCTTCATTTAATCGAACATCGGAGGGAGGTTGCCGACTTGTGTCTCTTTTACAGATATTGTTGCGGCAGGTGTTCTGCAGCCATTGCTCCCATTATTCCACTAGAAGCAACCGATGTGTATAAACTCGCATAAAATATAAATTCCCTCCAACGGAAATTTATTTAACCTTTGAGGAATATTCCCATTTTCAAATATTCCTAATTGGGAATATTCTCTCCGCCCATCACTATGCACATCTAAGAACATCATTATACCAGACGGCGTTTCTGATCCGAACAGCAACCTTGGAAAGTCTATCGTCAGAGCTGTTTTCTGTTTTCTATGACTTGAAGTGGTTCAAATCCAGCATAAACAGCCATTTGTTGAAATCATTCCGGAACGCTTGTAAGTTTTCGTTTTTCACGAGAATCTCTAATTAAGTATTGTTTTCTAAAACTAGACATTTTGGGCAACTTTCATGAACTATTTAAGTTATACTCTAGTCCTACTAACGATTTGCTAATTTAAATCGGATAAATCAAGACTGTCTCATTTTACCAACTGGCCGAACATTAGGGGCTCTGATAGAGTCTTGTAGTACAAAAATATCGAGCTGGTAGATAAGATATTAATCTTATTTTTAGTCGTATTTTCCCTAAAAATACATGCCATTGCAGTGTATCGAAAGAAAGCAATCAGGCGCGGGCTTAGTTTTTTTAATCCGTTTAAGACCTACTAGACTGTCTGATTATATATATATATATATATATATATATATATATATATATATATATATATATATATATATATATATATACAATATATATTTTTTTCCTGGTACATACAGCGGCTCCCATCTAGTCAAATGAGCTGAAATTTGGTAACAGATTGTTTTCGTTGCAGAACGAAAGTATCAAAATTTGGGTAAATTTCTGCAACCTCCGTACGTAGATATTTCTAACTTCATATAAATAGCATTCCAGCAGTTCACATCGCACCAAATGAGCTGAAATTTGGTATCTGAAGTAGTTTCCGAGGCAGAACGAAAATGCCAATATTTGATTATATTTTTATAACCGCCGCCATTTTTACGTAGATATTTCTCTCCACAGCTTCTGCTGAATTCAAACAAAGTAAGGCGAGAAGATACAAGTGAAGACGGATGAATTATAAATTATTCTACCAGCAAGGTTTGCTTCCATTAAACTCAGAAAAGTGTGTCGTGCTCAGAATAGGAAAGAACCTTCGCACCGTACCTTGTTGATGGTCAACCATTACTTTCGGTGTTCTCCTTCAACGACCTCGGAGTGATCGTAAACAGTACCTCAACTTGGTCCGATCATATTACATCGATCTGTAAGCGTGCGAACTCGAAGTTATTTCTTATTCGGAAGTGTTTCTCGCGAATCTCTTTTCGGTCGTTCTGTAGACTCTACACTACTTATGTGAGACCAATTCTCGAGTACGCCGGTCCAGCGTGGTACCCCGACTTGGCTCGCGATAGGGCTCTTCTGGAAAACGTCCAGAGAAGGGCTACTCGTATGCCCTTTGGACTGAGAAGACCCTCATACGAAGAAAGACTTTCTATGGCTCAATTAACTTCCTTCGAACTTCGCCGCCACCGTGGTGACCTGATTATCACATTTAAAATATTAAAATTCAATTTTGGAAATCTCGACATGATGTATACCGTTAATCGCGACGAACGTCTCAGAGGTCATCAGTTCAAGCTCAAGAAGGAAAACTTTTCTGCTAGGTCGAGACAGAACTTCCTACCAAATAGGATTTTCGACAGCTGGAATAATCTCAACGAAACCATTGTATCTGCTTCATCTACAAACACATTTAAAAACGGACTGGACAAATTTCTATCGGGGTAGATAATGGTTATTTTCTCATTTTATAATATTGTATTTTCTTTTCATTTTGGTCTGTTGTAGAGATATTTTATTTTCATTTCTTTTTCAAATGTACATACTAGTAGGTTAATTATTCTGTAATTTCTCTATTTTTGGGCATAATAGGGACCTGTCCCTCTGCCCTTATCAATATGTAATAATAATAATAATAATTAATTCTACAAGTTGATCAAATAGTTGAAATCAATAAAAAAATTAAATCTAGTTAAATTTACACTATGAAAAACCTTGGCAAAGGTGGACGAACCGTCAACATTGAATTCGGGGAGGCGGAGTAATGTTTAAAGTCATACACTGTTTTCGTTGAGGGATAGGAGGAGGAGGAGTACATTTATAAAATAGGTTTATAAACGAAATAGCATTCAACAGCAGTATTCGACTGCTCAAAGTAATAGTGGAAAAATTGTGTTAGGAATTGGAGATTTTGAAACAGAAAATTAGAATATATGAACTATCCAGAATATTCCAACGATTGAAAATCAAATAAAGATGGTTAGTTAATTACAAATAGAACTTACTCAATACAAAAACAAATTAATTTTCGACTTGGAAGCCAAATGGTTGTGTTTGGGAAATTTTGAATATAACCAGTTGAATAAGATCATGGAAATTGAGCAAGATTTTCAGTAAATAATCGAAATAATTGTATTCGTTTTTCGGCAAACGAAATCCTATTTGACAATCGAAATCAGTATAGACGAAGTCTTTACCTTCTTCGTCAATTCCACATTAAGTTCATGCATCATTTTATTATGGGCAGAACTTCCAAATTATTCAAGAGAAGAATGTTGTTATTTAATTGGTCCTCCTCCTCAACAGGCAGTAGATTATGATGTGGAATATTATACGTCTGCTCCCCCTACTGCTCCTTCTACAGCAGAAGAAGACGAAGGTTTTGATGAGCAATATTCTATGTAAATTGCATATTGTAATAAGAAGTGAAAATAAACATATTCATGAAAAACATGTTATTTATTCATTATTTTATATTATCAGAACGTATCCAACTATTTCTAGAATTATCTAACCCTAACCATTTAACAAACAATTTTTTGTCTTTTCTAATAATAACTTTTTCAACCAAGAGAATGTCTTGATGTTTCACACGTTGCAGCTCCATTTCATAGAATCTTCCCGAAATTGGTTCGTTGTTTTCATCAACAGATATTCGATTGGATTTGTACTTTGAACTTAGAAAATATTAGTCAAGTATATGTTGAATCCCTTACTTCCCCTAAGCCCTATCAACAAGAGGGGGAAATATTTTTGCCTACACATCATACGTGTATGAAAACTGAGGAGGAGGAGGAGGATGAGAATATGCAAGAAGAAGGATAGGATTCAGATACAACAATAATTCTAACAGGATTGGATTTGGAGGAGGAGGTAGCCGCATTATCTTCTTCCTCATTCGAGAAAAGTAATGGTCAATGTTTTGATTTGGAGGATGAGGAGGAGGAATAGGGGAAGAAGGAAGGGGATAAATCACCGAGGGCTATGTGGTGCATAGAAGAGTATTACTTTCCAGAACTGTCCTTAACAAAAATAGAGTACATTCGTAATCAGAAATTTTTGATGAAGGCCAAGGGCTGCAGCATGGTCAATCCATCCTAGAATAGCTTTCACATATTTTTCGTATCATAAGTTCAAAGATTCAAGAAATTCAATATAGAGTTCAAAACTGAGCTGTTAGCAAAGTAAGCATATTCACAAATACTTATATCTATACAGTAATCTATATCTATATAATTTTCATTAATTTTAAACATTGAATTTTCTATCACAATCTATAAAATCACCACCATTCATATTATTAGATATCAAGTCATATGAATACAACGAGTAATGATCACTTACGTACAAATTATTTTCTGGATTAAGTTCTAACAGATTAATTTTTTTTTTGACGTGGCAGTCGCCCTTTTTGCTTTTATACATTCTTTTCGTCTTCGGAATTCTCAGTTATGTATTAATATATTTTGGATCGAAGACCTACAAAGTCTAACGTTATAGAACCATTGTTTTCATCTTTCATTTTGCCCAGCACCTTCTTATTGACTAGTAAGTTAAATATGTTGAATTCTGGGTATTTCGACGTATCGAATATGTCTATGTCCAACCTTATGTTTTCATGAATATCGTCTACTTCAAATTTGTATATAAGAGGGTCTGTGTCGGGATATAACAATTAAGCCTATATCTAAAATAGTGAATCCTACGTAAATTGGTTTATTGAGGGTAATTTATAATCTATTCCAGCGGTTCTCAAACTGTGGGTCGCGACCCGCAGGGGGGTCGCGTGATGTGTCCAGGGGGGTCGCGGGATAAGGAGGAAAATCAAAAAAACAAATCAGAAAACAAATCAGTCATAGCTGTAGGTTTTATTAATAACAAAATGTATAGGCTACACAAATTTGTAATACACATACAAGTTGAAAAAGGCCTAATACTATTTAATGGGAAACAAGGTGAGAGAAGATGTCAGCCAAATAAGCAAGCTCAACCAACCACTTTTCATCACTGAAAAAAGTGGAAAGTTCGGGTTTACTATCAACCAAAAATAACAACATTTCTGACTTTAATCCAAACAGCCTGCTTAATACATTACCACGGGATAGCCACCGTACTTCAGAAAACAAATCAGTCATAGCTGTAGGTTTTATTAATAACAAAATGTATAGGCTACACAAATTTGTAATACACATACAAGTTGAAAAAGGCCTAATACTATTTAATGGGAAACAAGGTGAGAGAAGATGTCAGCCAAATAAGCAAGCTCAACCAACCACTTTTCATCACTGAAAAAAGTGGAAAGTTCGGGTTTACTATCAACCAAAAATAACAACATTTCTGACTTTAATCCAAACAGCCTGCTTAATACATTACCACGGGATAGCCACCGTACTTCAGTGTGAAATAAAAGATGTTTATGCAAGGCTCCTACCTCTTCACACAAGGTATTAAACAACCTACTTTGCAGCGGGCGACTTTTGATGTAGTTCACTATCTTGACAGCTTCATTTAAAACTTGCCGTAATTCATCTGGCATTTTCTTAGCTGCCAAAGCTTGCCTATGTAAAAAGCAGTGGACCCAGCTTGCATTCGGTATAAATGATTTCAACCTGGCAATCAAGCCACTCTTCTTTCCCGTAAGGGCCATTGCTCCATCACTACAAATGGAAACACATTTCTTCCAATCAAATTCAAAAGGTTCAGTTGCTTGAAAAAACACCTTATAAAGACTTTCACCTGTTGTATTATTCGGCAGGGGCTTACAAAACAAAATATTTTCATGAATAGCATCACCGTAATCGTACCGGATGAAGCATAAAAATTGAGCACGGTTGGCAACATCTGTTGACTCATCCAACTGAATTGCAAAAAAAGTACTTTTAAGTACTACTACTAATCTTTTATTTGCTTCTTTAGCTGGTTCTGAACATCTTCAGCCATGTCACATATTCTTCTTGAAATAGTATCATTTGATAACGGGATTTTTTTCAATTTTTCGGCATCTTGAGGACTGATTATATTTGAAACCATATCAATTGCAGCAGGAAGAATTAATTCCTCAGCAATTGTATGGGGTTTCCCTTTTTTAGCAATCTTGAGTGCTACCTCGTATGAAGCTTTAAGAGCATTTTTATTAACATTAACAAGATCTGTAATGTTTACCTGTTGACTTCGAAGGGATAACAGTTTTCTTTGGAAAAATTCCACTGGTTTGTCTTTCAAAGCAAAATGTTTAGTTTCAAGATGGCGTTTCATTTTCGAAGGCTTCATGCTTTCAGCTGACAACACTTCACTACACACCACACATTGAGGTTTGTTTGCCAGTTCAGTGAAACCGAATTGTATGTACGACTGGTCATATTTGCGGAATTTTGTCTTTCCGCACCCACTAGCACTAGCATCACTACTTGACGACGGTCTTTTCAAAAACTTATCCATTGCTACTTTTTCTAACTGTATTTGCTCGCAATACTACTCACAAAGTACACACACAGTGTTGAGTGATCGACTCAAGAATCCAGACTGTCGTGTCGTCTGCCGGGCACCGGCTAGCAGAGAGTGCGCGCGCAAACAGCTGTGACTGCAGTCTATTCTAGGCCCCATGAGTCATCAATGCTTTGTCCTTGTTCGTGCTACGAAGTGAGTTATCCCACTTTCTCTTATTATAAAACAATTCAAGTCCAACAATTTGTATTTATTTTTACTAGTTAATAGTATTTTTATGGATAAAACTTAGCCAATAGTGTTTTTTTTTCATTTTTGTTAATATTTAAAAATAGGGGGGTCGCCGAAATACTAGGTCTAAAAAGGGGGTCGCAGTGTCAAAAAGTTTGAGAACCCCTGATCTATTCATTCAATAATAGCAAAGTCTTCTGAAAAAAGTACTGAACTAGAAAATTAGGGCTAGAAATTAAATTACATGCAAACCATTGGCCGCCCCAGTTAGTGACATCCGAACATCTTTATGTTTTCTCTTATATAAGAGTGTAATAACTACAACTCGTAAGTTTTCAAACAGGTTTCGTGAAAATTCTCAGATCATCTAAATAAGACGAAAGTTTTTCAATAGATAGTCATAAATCTGAACGAATCAACGTTCCGTAAATTTAATTAGAAAATGAAATGTATTCATATTTATTGATTGGTAAAACATTTCCTTGAAATGATGGAGCTAATAATTCTTCAATTATGAAGTGTGAATCGTACCTGGCTAAATTATGAAAACATACGGGGATAATGTGAGATTCTTGATAATTCAAATTACAAGATTGATGGCTTGGACCCCTGAAGTTGTTTTTGATTGCAAATGAAAAAGATCTCTAAGTTTTATATCGTTTTCTTTGGAAGGTTGTCCACAAATATGTCATTTGGTACTCTGTTAAAAATCACCGTCCGAGATCGGATGATTTATCTTCAATTTTTCATCGACAAATTTTGAACTCTCGTGAAGTTCACGCATAAACCATGCCACTCAATCTTCTTCTCGATGAGATTGGAAGCGTGACAAAGAAGCATCAGAAGAACAATGGAAATAATACGCTGAACGCTTTATGATGTTGATATTTCCGAGCTGAAGAATGAGAATTTTCACTCAACTTTTCATTACATTTTCCCAGATTACTTTCAATGTCGGCATAGTTTGTAAATTTAACCTTTTCCGTATGAGAAAAATCTTTTTCAAATATTTTTCTGATTCGGTAGGAAGTTTAATTGCAGTTTTATTATTTAAAAAACACCCGGATTTATGATTCTGTAACAAGGTTTTAGAAGAGAAATGATTCATACATCTGAAACAAAAGTATTGCTGTTGTTTGTATTTTGTTACTTGAATTCTTAGTGAATATGACTCATTTTTAATCAGCACGAAATGATATAGATGATCTCCGTCCATATCATCATCATCATCACAATGTCTTGGTAGCATTAAGAAGTTAAATTCCCTTGTGATAGAATTCCTACTTAATAAAACTGGTGAAATCTTGTTTTCTCACACACGAAAACATTAATAGATAATATTGTTCATTATTTCAAATTTAGGGGTATACTTTAATTTAATCGGGAACTCAATACCTTCGTATTTGAGCACATTTGAAAAATAAGGATAATTATCAATATAATCAAGATCCATTCTTCCATTAAAATATAGTTTGCACAGATGAAGTATTCATTAGCAGTGCTGGAATTCTTAACAGGCACTACTGGTCTGATATGAACCCTCGCCGTACCGTCGACGTTCGATCTCAGGGACGCTTTGGTTTAAGTGTTTGATGTGTTATACGTGGCAGTCGTGTTTTAACGTATCATATATATTAAGAAAATCTTAATGACCAACGGAACTACGATATTTTAAATCAGAAAATTATTGAGGAATTCATGGACAATCTACACTTTGATACAATTGAGGCACGAAATCAGTTTTTCTAACATGATGGTTCACCGCCTCATAATATAAGAAACGTTTCAGAATTGTTGAATACTAATTTTGGAAATAACTGGACGGGGAATAATAGTCCAGTGAGGTGACCGCCACGAACACGTGACTTAACGCCATTGGATTTTTTTTTGAGATATATAAAAGACAAATTGTATGAGAAAACCAGTATGGATATAAATTAACTTTGACAAAATTTTATGTAGGTATTCATATTCATATTCACAATGCAGTTCAGAGTATTATAAAGAGATATAATTATATGTATCAACCATAATTGAACCTTTAGTGCAATTTGTATTGTTTTTTTATAGTTGTAATGTCTTATAAAATTAGGTATCAATATCTAATTTTTTGTTATTAGCTTGTTGAATGATCCGCAAGTAATAAGATTTTCTTTTAATCTCTTGAAAATAGCTTTATTAGGTTGTCTTCTTTCTGGATAGCGGTTGAAATATATCTCAGATGCAAAAGGGAAAAAATCCGTTCCCACCAAACCACAGCCAACTATGATTCCCAAATTTCATTGTTGTAAACGAAGAAGCTGATTATCCCAGAGTTAATTCATCCAAACTCTGATATTAGCTGAACGAAAACCTTTGAAATTTCAAATAAAAGGTATTTTATTATACTAAATCGCCAGTTTTTTCTATATTTAGAAATTCATTGAGAGCGTCCACTATTGATAAGTAGAAAACAAATACCAACAACTTAGCGGTATCATTTAACGTTAAGTCAGATACTTCTGATATAATTCTCGTAGTATTTAAAAATTAACAGTGGTTTCTACATCTTGAGTTATATGCATAATTTCATTTTTGAATTATACACAGAATATTTTTTTATGGAAAATTTCATGATAAATGGTTCTCGTTACTTTTTATGGTGAACTTATGTAAACGATTAAGTAGTAATAGCTCAATCACTCTAATTTATATTCAATATTTGTTATAGGATGTGATAGTTGTGGTAATACCTTCAATCCCAGTGGACTTGAAGGAAAGCCGTATGGAGATTTGGGCCCAATTAAAGCAGAAATGAACGGACGCTCAACATTCCGATTCGAAAATAAGGTTGTACAATTGCCAGAGTTGATTGGCCGATCTCTTGTAATATCTCAACCCTGTAAAAATGGTGAGAAACGTATCTCATGTGGCATTATTGCAAGATCTTCAGGTCTGTTCGAAAATCCAAAAACAATATGTGCTTGTAGTGGGACTTCAATATGGGATGAAACTGAAGATCCAAAGAAGTCTTCCTTATAGGAAATATTTATTCAGACAATACTGCTTGTATGTGTATATTCTTGTTGATTTTGTAACTTTTATAAGATGATCAAGATAAAGGTTATTCCACCCCACTATTGTTGTCATTACTGTAGCTATAATATGAGTATACCGGGTGTAAATGAGTGATGGGCCACCCCTATAACTTTTTAATGGATTCTCCGATTTTATTGAAATTTGGGTGGTTTATCTCAAACATAATTTTGAATTTTTTCACATACGAAATCAATATGGCTGACTTCCGGTTTCACAGAAAACGATATAAAAATTAAAAATTCAAATGGAACACCCTATATATTTTTATATATTTCAATTCTGAGGCTTCAAATACATACATTCCATCTGTCAAATGTCAATTCTAGCGCCGTTTTAATTTTGTTTTTAAGTTTGTTTTTTTTATCGTAGATGGCTGCGACGTCGTCTAAATCATAGATAATTGATTTAAAATATCGACCAAAGTAATAATTATTTCAAAAATTCATTTTCGTGAAGTTTGTTAACGATTAAATTCATTTTCGAACCAAAACTCAGTTTTTTAAATAGAAACATACATGGGCCACCCGGTATATCAAAAAGCTCCTTAAAATTCCTTCAAAATGATTCAAACATCAGTTTTCTCAATTCCTAAATAACGAAGTAATTATTGAAACTATTATTCTTATTAGTTCCCTTTGCTCCTGAGAAAAACAAAATTGAAACGGCGCTAGAATTGACATTCGACAGATGGAATGTATGTATTTGAAGCCTCAGAATTAAAATATGTAAAAATATATAGGGTGTTCCATTTGAATTTTTAATTTTTATATCGTTTTCTGTGAAACCGGAAGTCAGCCATATTGATTTCGTATGTGAAAAAATTCAAAATTATGTCTGAGATAAACCACCCAAATTTCAATAAAATCGAATAATCCATTAAAAAGTTATAGGGGTGGCCCATCACTCATTTACACCCGGTATAATACTTGAAATATATAATCTAGAATATATAGTGTACAGAAATAAAACTTTTTTTATTTTACTATATTTATTATCACAAAATAGTTGAGAATATATACATTCATTGCAATTTCTTCCATACGACCATCAACCAGCATAAACTTCTGAATACCTAGTAGTTGATTTGTCCTATATGTGAAGGAATGTATAAAGGTCAGACTAGTCGACCGTTTAAAACAAGATTCGTAGAACAACAATAATCGTTTTCAAAACATAAGAAAACATAAACGTTTTCAAACCATCGCCGCGATAATATCCAAGGGTGGTTGCACGCGGCAAACAAAAGAAGAAATGAGCCCAATTGAATTATTTAGTTCATCACAAATTTTCGAACTCAAACGCTAATGTCTTGCTGAAAGACCAGATTGACTTGATTTATTCCCCTATATTTAACATATATTCCAACCGTAATGTATTTCTAGAACTTTTAAATTATCAAGTTGAAAATTCACATTTTCATGCATGGTCGTATGATGGAAATTGCAATAGTAGTACATATTTTTTTATACTAAAATAAATTATAGTAAAATTAAGTTTGGAGTATGGAGATATAAAAACGGTTTTTGAAGGATTTTTTGCTCCTCCAAATTGAACCGAAGGGTTGAAAAAAAGTGAATCAAGTTAATGCTAGTAAAGTGCCTTCCGGCGATATAAAATATTTTTCTTTTAACACCACCATGTACCAAAGAGTTATAATTCTCAAAACTATCTGAGGATATAGTAAAGTGCCTTCCGGCGATATAAAATATTTTTCTTTTAACACCACCATCATGTACCAAAGAATTATAATTCTCAAAACTATCTGAGGATATAGTAAAGTGCCTTCCGGCCATATAAAATATATTTTTTTTAAACCACCATGTACCAAAGAGTTATAATTCTCAAAACTATCTGAGGATATCCATTGGATAAATTAACTAAGAATTTTTTTTGAAGAGTTACAGGCAAGTACATCAAAATAAGAATTCGAATTTCGAGATTTCAAATACCTAATTCTCTTGAATGGCCAAATTTTTCCACATGTCGCATAGCTGTATCTGAGTTCATACAAGAATTAGGAAAATAAAGTGACAAAATCTGACACATATCTATCAATTGTGTCATTTATTTCGATAATTCCTGCCATATTCAGTAATGAAATTGTTGAATTTAACTACTATATTTTATATGTTTCTGACGGGAGTATTAGCAATCTTTCGAGTTCCAAACGGAGTTAATATAAAAGATTATATAATAGCGAACACAAAAATTAATTATATTGAATCGAAACATTCGCACGTGGGCATCCGCCGTTTCTTCAATGTTAATATTGCTAGTGAAACATATACAATTGTAATAAAACCCAATGCAATAACATACCTTTATGATAAATCAAGTGAAGTTGTAGTGTTCAGTAAAAATCTCACCTTGAAAAGGAATATTTCTGAATACTCTTCTTGTATTGTGAACGGCTACGTAGAAAATTATTTCGGTAGTAGTAGTGTCGAAGGTTATTTACAAAACGAAGAATATTATGGAACCATTGTGTTTGGAAACAAAAGTTATTATGTAGCAAATATTAATCGATTTCAGGAAATTGCCGTTTTGTATAAGAATAAAATTGAATTGAATGCTGTAGTTTATGATCAAGATTCTATATTGTATAAAAATCATACTAACTGGTTCAAAAGATCTATTGCCTCGTCAAATAACAGTTCAAAAACTGACGAGGTAGTCTTCAGAGAATTCATTGCTGAAAGGTAGGTACAATTCGAATATATCCTACCTAAAACGGATCTCTTAAGAAATTCTAATTTTAGGCATATTTGCTCATTGTATCTCCTATTGGATAATTCGTTTATAACTGTAATACACAACAATGATATTGCAGCTGCAGTTGCTCAAGTAATGTTATCTGTGAGAGAAGTAAATTCACTATTCAGAAGCACAGATTTTGATGAAGATGGCATTCCGGACGATATAGGTTTTGTGATTAAATACTTGGTAGTACTGGAAAGTGATGAAAGTCCCCAAAATTATATGCCTCCTTACTTTACACAACCTGTTAATCCAAGAAATTACTTAGCACATTTCACTCAGTATGCAATTCTTCAAGAGGTGAGTTTTTCATTCGATAATTTACCTAATGCTGTCAAAATAATAGAATATTCATGAAACTGACAATTCTTGTGCTGCTTCATCTCAAACAATAGAAGTATTTTGAAGATTATACAAAATAATAATAATAATAAATGAATTTATTCCCAACAGGTTTACACCCAATTACAGAGAAAAATAATAATGATAATAGAAATATAAATACAAATATATATATGCATAATAGACTCTTATGCTAACATAAAATTATTAGAATTCTATCAAAACCCTAAGCAAATAATATACAATACATAATCCCATGTACACAACAGAAATAAATTTTAAAAAAAACATCATGATACCTCCGTTCGCTGTGTCAAAATCACTGATAGCGCATCAAAATATATATCACATCGATTACAACACCTATCATAAACATTACACATAAAATTGATAGGAGAACGTGACATAACATTTAATCTGCTGTGATCAACATAAAATGTATTACTCCGTCTCAGACCAGGCCTTGGTACGCGGATTTTTATCTTACTAAGAAGAAATGGTGAGTCAATTTTATTGTGCAGAATTTTGTACAGCAACGTTAGAGCAAAACACTCACGTCTCAACTGTAACACATCAATTCCAAGACTTCCGGTTAGGACAGAGTGGTCGAAGCCTCTCGGAGGGTATTGCCCATAACATCTGAAATACATATATTTCAAACACTTTCTCTGAACAGCCTCCAAGTCTACCACAGAATTATTGTACAGAGGAGACCATATTACAGAGGCATATTCTAGCTTACTACGAATAAAAGAATAGTATAGCGTTTTCATCGTGCCGAGGTTAACAAAGTTGTTCCAGTTTCTGACAAAATAACCCAGCGTTCTAGTTGCAGATGCCGTGATACGACTTATGTGCTCTGAAAAGGACAGCTTATAGTCAAAAACAACCCCTAGATCCTTGAACTCAACGCATCTATCTAGAATCTGACCATCCAGTGTATATATATATGTATATATATATATATATATATATATATATATATATATATATATATATAATATATATATATATATATATATATATATATATATATATATATATATATATATATATATATATATATATATCAGGGGCGGCTAGTCAAAGGAGGCTAAGCCTCCTCAATAATATTCCGTGTATCACTAATTTATTATATTGAATAGTCAGCATTCAGCATATTCATATTAATCAAAATCATATTATTTTATGCACCTACCTTCCTTTCAACCTATATATATATATATATATATATATATATATATATATATATATATATATATATATTATATATATATATATATATATATATATAATATAATTCATTAACTAAGATAGAAGGTATTTACATTTACTGAAGTTCATTCATTTCAAGATTTGTGGCAACGCTGCGGAGGCTTAGAAAGGTAAATTCTCAACGTTCATTATGCCTGCCACAGAAGAGCAAACAACGGTGCAAATACTCCGAACGAATACTTCATTGCAATAGAAAAGCAAAACACATTTAAATGGCAACACCGATAGGAACCCAGTCTCATACAATGTCGACCAATCTCAACTATAGAATTTCGTGTGACATCGAGTGAATTCGTTGGAAAGCATTAATTGAATCCTAGTTACTAATGACCGACGTGTTTACTTATATTGCTCGCGTATTGTTTTAAAATGAGTTTGGTTACTGAAGTTAATTTCAAAAATTTCAATGGTGACTTAGTGGAATATTTGTTATCCCATAACTTTAGTGCACTAAGTTATGAGGATAAAGTTTTGATAAAAACATTGCGACCTACCCCTGAATTAAACAATTTGGTGCAGCGTAACAGACAACAAAATCGCGGTTTTAATACAAGGAATTATGAGAGACATCCTTGCCTAACCGGATCACAGGTAAAAAATAAATTATTTTGTTGGCAGTGTTTACTTTTTACTGGTGAAAATGTCTCTGTTTGGGGCCGCTTAGGATTTGAGGATTTAATTCTATAGTTGAAAGTGAGGAATTTTTCACCGATAAAGTAACTTTAAATACAGCACGCGGAGTAATATCTTACTTACAAGATAAGGAATTTATATATATTTTAAACATCTTTAAATTAATTTTTGAACAAACAGAAATAGTTTTTCAAATCTTACAGCACAAGTTTTCAGATGTAATTTACTCACGAAATCGGCTCAAGTTTCTTTTGGAAAAAATTTCAGAATTTCGTGCAGAAGTTTGTTTTAAAAAACTATTTTCTGTATTTCAAACTACTGATGATACGATTCAATTTAGCCCAAAACGAAAGAAATTCTGTTTCGCAGATATGGAGCTTCACTATGAGCAAATATTTTATGAAATTTTGGATACTATTAGGGGTCAAATAGAAATAAGGTTCTCTGATTTGAAAGAACTGCATTTCTTCGACTTACTCAATAAAAATTTGTTTACCGGATTTTCGGCTAATTTTCCAGATAACCTTTTGGAAAATTTATGTCAAAAATACACTTTTTTTCATAAGGTGGCCATAAAAAGTGAACTGTGTGTTGTTTATAGTGACAATGAAATTTTGGGGCAAAATGAAAATCATGTGAGGACTATTAAATACCTTTTTGATAATGATTTGAATCAAGATTTACCCCAAGTTTATAAACTCTTATGTCTAATTGTTTCTATCCCGGTGACATCGGCTTCCGTAGAGCGCTCGTTTTCCACTCTTAAGAGAATTAAAACTTATTTACGAAATTCAATGAGCCAGGATCGTTTGAAAAATATTAGTTTGTTGTCTATTGAAAAGGAATTGGTAAAACTTTTGGCGAAAGACAAAAAATTTTATGAGGATATTATAGATCATTTTGCTAACGTTGAAGATCGCAGAATCCCGCTAATCTTCAAAAATATATAATAACTTTTTATTTGCTCTCACCAGCTGTTAACAAATTCGTTAAGTAGGTAGGTAGGTACCTATTTTGTGAAAGAAAAAAAAATTTGATGAACAGATGAATTGATTAATTGGCTGAGAAGAGTTTTTGTGAATATTGTAAATAGGAGTTGTAGGTCTCAAGGTAGACACTCGAAAGTGAAAACAAATTAATAGCTCAGGGTGCTTGTTTTACTTTGATTTTCTTTAAATTATAAGGCGGTTGACCTTGAAATCCTAAAAATTTTCGCCTATGGTGTATTTTTTAACACCTCTTGTAGCCTCCTCAATCCAAAACCTCACGAGCCGCCACTGATATATATATATATATATATATATATATATATATATATATATATATATATATATATATATATATATATATATATATATATATATATATTTGTATATATATATATATATATATATATATATATATATATATATATATATATATATATATATATAACATTATAAATTAAGTTTCTTGAAGCAAAAACACAAATTGATTCACCTGCAAACAGTGAATCGACAATTAAATGCCTATGCTTCACTATCTTTTATAAGCTTCTCAATTAATTAATATTTTAAGAATTTAACAATTCACAAACTTCAAATTGAAAGTTTATGTCAAAATCAAATTGTTTCTCATGACTATCCAGTAATGTCATGTACACAAGCTCACATCTCCCCCCTTTAAAATGCTTGTTTTATCAAACTAAGCATCAATCATCAAATGATACAGGAATAAGCTTTGTGACGTGGTACAGACCCATTGATCGACTTCCATGTTTTGCTTTGATCTTATACACTGAGTCCGATATTTTATGTTCTATCTCAAACGGACCTATCCTGATTTCATCAATTTTGCTTCTATTTAATCTATTTCCGTTCGTCACATAAACCATTTCTCCTTCCTCAAAATTGTAATTGATTCTGTGTTTATCGAATCGAGCTTTGTTATTCTCATGCATTTTCTTCGTCCTGAGTAGTGCTATTTCTAAATCTTTTACCAAATTTCCGATGCTTTTGTTTTTTTCTTTTAGTTCCAAATAGGTTTTGAATTCTATAGAGTTTAAAGCAGGATATTGATCAGAAAGCAATGTTTCAATTTTATTCTCTTTAGTCATTTTTTCCATCAATTTAAAAGTCTTTAGCATTCTGACTCTTTGAACATAGAATATCGTCTTTCTAAGATGCAAATTGCCCAAGTCCATTTTCGATGAAAACAAAGGTATTAGTGCCTTCTAGTGACAAACGCACAAACCAATGATCTGACAGCGGCCCAAGTCCCTAATTTAACGTTTACGCGCCATAATTCCATAGAAAGAATTTTGCCGAAGTCCGCAGTATCTAAAAATAAATACGCATTTTGCCCAAGTCCCACATTTGTAATGAAACTATAACCGTTGCATGTGAATGAAACGTGGTGCCATTGTTAGTGCCTTTTAAAATTAAATAGGTAAGTGAAACTCATTATAGAAATATTGAAATAAGTATTTGCTCAATGCTTTAATAGTTACAGTATATAATTGGCTCAAAGTTTTGATGATAATCTCAAAACCAAGGAAGGCTATTGCTACATTTGGCACGAAGGACAAGGGGGACTGACAGCCAACATTTTCACATCAATATTGTATAACTTCGTCAGAAACCATGTAATACACGAAAATTAAGTTGTAAGCAAGATTATTTTTTTATAGTGATGGTTGTACCTGTCAGAACAGGAATGCATTGCTCTCAAGTGCCCTTTTAAACTTATCCCAGGAAAGTAAAATAACAATTGAGCAGAAGTACCTTGAAAAGGGGCACACGCAGATGGAATGCGATTCCATGCATTCAAGTATTGAGAGGAAACTCAAAAAAAAAAATTATCAATGTCCCAGCTGATTACGTAGAAGTATGCCAATCAGCTCGCCTCAACCCAAGACCATATATTGTCAAGTACCTGGACTATACATTTTTTTAAAATTTTGAGAAAATGCAAGCTCTCAATTCCATAAGACCTGGAAGGACAACAGGGGATGCAGTTGTCACTGATATCAGAGGCCTGAGATATAGCCCAGATAGATCCATCATGTTTAAAATTCGCCACTCAGAAGAATGGAAACCTTTACCCTGTCGCATGAATAAAAATAAAACTGTTTCATCGTATGATGCCCTACCTCAACTTTACGATGCACCTATACCAATTCAAAAGGAGAAATTCCAACATTTAATGGATTTAAAGATGTCTTTGAATGGAGACTACCATGCGTTCTACGATAGGTTGTCTCACTTATAAAATGTAAATATTAATACTATCGTTGAAGTTATAGAAGTATTGAATAAAGTTTTCCTTTTCAGAAACCTGAGTATTGGTTTTTATTAATAAAATAGATGATAGTACGAATTAATGGTTTAAAAAGTGTTTCATTGGTTTTCTGAAAATTGAAAATGGCCCAAGTCCAAAAATAGTCAAAATATATATAATGCAAATTGCCTATATCCATTTAATAGTGGTAAAAAAATGAAAAGTTCAATAAAGTTACATAAATAATGTAAGTAATAAGTTCATATGAAAGACAAGAAATGTTGAAAGATATTTAAATTTGGTTTGCTTCTAATTAAAATTCAAATTTACAACGTTTTTTAGCTCTCCTGCAAAACTGTCATTTTGTGAGTTAGGCAATTTGCATCTTAGAACGACGATATATGCAAATCTTGTGAAATGGTCTACCAATAAATGCATATATTTCTTAGTTGATCTTTGTCCGCCGAATCCACCAACTGTATCTAATGACATTATTTGAAAAGGTCTTTCAGCTGGTCCTAGATGAGACATTAATACATATCTTCTGTTGAGTCTTGTTTTATTTTTTATACATATTTCGCAATTCTTGCAAATCATTTTAATATTCTTCGAAAGGTTAGGTGCTGTATAAAATGGTCGTATTTTTGTTTCTGTTTGATTTATTCCTGTATGACAATAATTTTCGTGGGTTTTCTTGATCAATATTTTACTAAAGTCTTCACTCAGTATTATTCTTTTATTTTAGCCTCTATTTTTTTATAGTAAATGTCATTTTTCATTATAAAATCTTTTTCATTTTCTTTGATTAGTTGATTTTGTTCTCGATCTGTTTTTATATCCTGCAAAGTAATAAAGTTTACTGTTTTTAGATTATCTTCATTATTTTCATAATATTCATAAACAGGATTTCTGCTCAGACAGTCTGCTTCTGCATTCTCTCTTCCTGGTTTATACATTATCTTAAAATCATATTGTGATAGGTAATGTGTCATGTCACCTAATTCATCATCCGTTCTATTCTTCACGTTTAAATTTTCCAATGGTTTATGATCTGTTAGGACAGTGAAATAATTACCCATTAACCAGTGTTGCTAAAATTTCAAACTTTCTTTGATGGCTAGACATTCTAAAAACACTGCCTTTTTCTGCTCCTGTGCCTTACTCAATTTTTTTAAAAAAAAGCTACTGGTTTTGTTCACCATTCGATTGTTTGTTTCAAGACAGCTCCTAGACCTTTAATACTGGCATCAGTGTAAAGAAATATTGGTGCTTTAGGGTTGAATATCGCTAGAACTGGTTCCGAGCATAAGTTATTTTTGTCATTATGCTGTCCAATAAAATTTTGATTCTTTTCTAAGTAAATTATGTAAAGGATCTAGTACTATTTTAACATTGGGAATGTATTTATGATGAGAATTTATTTTTCCTAAAAATTGTCTTATTTGTTTTCTGAAATTTTCTTGAATTGGGAAATCTCTTATAGATTTTAAATTGTCTCTGGGAGGTGTTATGGTATTATCTTTTATCACATGTCCTAAATATTTAACCGAACTAGCTGCAAACTTACATTTCGTGAATTTTAGTCGGAATCCCTCATTTTGATTGGCTTCCAGTAGTAGTTCTAGATGTCTTATATGTTCGTCGAATGTCTTTGAAAAAATCAATATGTCGTCAATGTAGTTAACAGCAAATTCTGTTAATTTGTATTTTCTCATTATGTTTCCCAAGATACGTTGGAAAATAGCTGGAGCTGTTTTCAATCCAAATGGTAAACAGGTCCATTGGTAGTGACCCTCTTGTGTTACAAATCCTGTTTTGGACCTGTCTCGTAACCTTAATGGGATAGACCAGAAAACTGAATTAACATCTAGGTCGTGAAAAATTTGAAATCAATTGTTTTCACCATTAAATCTTCTATCAAAGGAAATGGTTGAGATTGAGGAACAATTATTTTGTTCAAATCTCTAAAGTCTATACATAATCGGCTCCTTTTCCCTTCATCTCTTTTAAATGCTAACGTAACGGGTGCCGCGAAAGGACTGTGAGATTCCTCAATCAAACCATGCTTCAATAATTCTGATACTTGTTTTTCTATCTCAATTTTATCATCTATTGTGCATCTATATGGTCGTTTATAACAATACTTTTCTATTTGCAAATCAATGAATGCTTCATAATTTTTTACTTCACCAACATCAAACTTATCTTTCGCAAAAATTTGTCTGTAATTTTCCAATAACTCATTCGTTTGTTTCTTTTGGTTTCCATTCAAGTGTTCAATATCTGCTGTAAATCTGTCTGTTTCTATTCCCTCATTAAAATTTACTTCCAATTCGTCCAAAATATTATCTATGTCTTGTTTGTGCTCTTTTTCACTATAATCATTATTCTCTTCAATTTGACTAATACCTTCTTCAGCCTTATTTTCATTATTTTGCTTATCTTCTTTATGTACCTGGATATTTAAATTCCGATCATGGGTCAACGCAAATTTCTGTATGAATTATCATATCATATCCAAAATTCTCATTGTCGAATATAAATGCATTAATATTATCTTCTTTTCCCAGAATTTTCGCTTTCAATTTAATTAATCCTTCAGTTTTACCCCTTTCACTAATTGTTTTTATTGTGTTATAAAAATTGTCTTTTTTCGTATTCTTTACCTGTACTAATTTTGAATTTATCACTGTTATACTAGAACCTGGGTCATAAATACCTTTAGCTTCCAGTACATCATTTAGTAGTACTTCAACTGCAATTAGTGGGGGGAATTCGAGTTTTTTGGATGATGATTATCCACTTCTACTTCTAGTATAGCACCTGTATTCACTGTTTTTTTCCGATCTTGCTCATTTCTTCTCTGTACCAGCAGAGACTTTGAGGATGGTATCTATTATTTTTACCTTTATTGTCACAAATTCTGCGAGGTTGATAACAATTTTTCACTTGCGATTCTTGTTTTGTGCTCTTATTTATAGGGTCAACATTCCTATTAGTGTTATACTTCTTCTTTTCAACTATATTTTCATGACCTCTTAACCCATTGAATAAATCTTCAGAATTTTTCAAATTTTGTCTATCTATTTTCTCTCTCACATATATTGGTAATCCAGACGCAATTAAGTTCATTACTGTTATATTGTCTATATCTTTATTTGTTTCAAGCAATAATCGCTCTTTTTTTAAAGCATAATCTAGCAAAGAGGCATTCAAATATTTAAAATTTATTGCGTAGACTATTAAATTCCATCCTTTATCTACGAAAGTTCCTGAAAAATGATTTTTCCGAACTTCCCATTCAGAGTCTAATGTATTTTTTATTAACATTGAGTTGTACCAATCTTTGCCTGCATCGTCCAAGAAAAACCTCAACATCTCAATTTTTTTTAATCTTCTGTGATTTCCAATCTCTTACATTCAGTTTCATAAGCCAGTGATTAACATTTACCCTTTTTCCATTAAATTTGTCTTAAACAAAATTACCAGCAACATGGCCCAGATTTTTCTTTATTTTATTAGAATATTCTTCTTTTACAGACAACTTTTCCAAAATTTTTATAAGGTTCTCATCAGTTTGTTTATTGTGTATGCATTGTTCATCCTTGTTTTGAACTTCTTCAAGAAGGTATTCTCCAATTGCCATATTACCATCCTCATCTTTGTATAATTTCAACATATCCTCACTCAAGTTGAAATAAACATTCCTTCTCTGTCCTCTTCTTTGAAGTGTTTTTACGACTCTCTTAAATTCTGGTAACTTAGCTAATTCAGAATGATTTTCCAATGTTTGTAAGTCGCTTGGAATTTGGTATATCTTTTTATCTTAATCAGTTATGGAACTCAGTCTTATGACATTTGATTTCTCATTCTCTGCAGCTACTAATTCAAAATGGAATCTCAGCTTTGCCATTTGTTTGTCGCATGTACCCAAATTGTCGATTTATAAGATTATAAATTGAGTTTCTTGAAGCAAAAACACAAATTGATTCACCTGAAAACATTGTTCTTTTATTATTCAACAAATTCAATGAAATTAACAAACCTGAAAACAGTGAATCGACAATTAAATGCCTATGCTTCACTATCTTCTTCAATAAGCTTCTCAATTAATTAAATTTTGAGAATTTAACAATTCACAAACTTCAAATTGAAAGTTTATGTCAAAATCAAATTGTTTCTCATGACTATCCAGTAATGTCACGTACACAAGCTTACTTATATGAATATATATATATATATATATATATATATATATATATATATATTATATATATATATATATATATATAAATCAAAGTTCAATTTTATGCATTGACAAAAATTCAAATAATTTGAATTTATAATGAATAAGAGTGCTTTTATTTTCATATTGAAGAGTTCAATAAACATTCAGCAGATGTCTTTTTTAGCTAGCATAATACTTTGTGAATATTTAAGTCTTAAGGATGTCCCACTTCTTATACCAAGTTACATTAAAATGTTTTATATGTGATTTGTACCGCCGTGAAATCTGTCTTCAAGAGAAACATTTTTCACTGACGACCGCCGATATATGTTCAACTGAAAATATTAGAATTTATTATAATCTATAGAGGACGTATGTAAAGTGTGATATATCACAAAGTTTTTTATTCATATTTTCCCAGAAAATAATAATTACTATTATATAATTATTATAACTATTGCAGCTTATCGGAAAGTAACATTCAGGTGCGGGAGTAGTTCTTTCATTCCTTGACTACAATTTCCGATGTCTGATATATATATATATATATATATATATATATATATATATATATATTATATATACATATATATATATATATATATATATATATATATATATATATATATATATATATATATATATATATATATATATATATATATATATATATATATATATATATATATATATATATATATATATATATATATATATATATATAATTATATATATATATATATATATATATATATATATATATATATATATATATATATATATATATATATATATATATATATATATATATATATATATATATATTTATATATTATACATACATATATATAGACCAGGAGATGGTCACACAAAATATTAGGTCATTTGTACCAGTATGGCATTCTTCAGGGGTCTAATTACGTAAAGGCAAAAAGGAAAATGATGGTCATAGCGCTGGTACCGGCGGCCCAATCGCGTGGGCGTTAATTGAACGCGTCGGATAAATAACGAGTGTCTAACGATTTGTTCCACAAAAATGCTTGTATTTTCAGATAGTCGAAAAAAAAAAGAAGTAGGGGGTAGCGTAATGCCATACTTCTCGGGTGTGACTCACAGCCCGCGATACCGACGCGAATACATTAATTTAAATAAAACAATTCAACCATTTGTACCAGGCTAATTTTTGCATAGCTCATTATCGTCGAGTAGCCATTCGCGAAAATCACCTTGCCATACTTTTCCGACAGTTCCCAATGGCCGCCAAGAAAGGAGTTTTTTTTTCGCCAAACGATTTGTACCAGTATTGCATTAGAATTTTTGGAAAGTATTTGACAAGATGTGACCGTTATTATTTTGCCCATACTTCTAGTAGGGGGAAAAAGTGCTGCCATACTTGAAATACTAATTTATTTGACACGTTTTAAAAATACGACTGTAAAATCATTTTTTACATCATGGCATCATTGTATTCTCTTCGTTTGGATGCAATTGTACCTAAAAAAATTATTTTAGATTGTAACCATGGGGCGGACGACTGTCGGACTTGAGCTAAAAGGTGTAAAAAAAAATGTTGACGATTTGTACCAGTATGGCATTTGGATTTCTGGAAATTATACAATACAATGCCACCATTATTATATTTGTCATACTTCTAGTAGAGGGAAAAAGTAGCGCCATACTTGAAAAACCTGAAACCTAAAAAAATTATTTTAGATTGTAACCATGGGGCGGACGACTGTCGGACTTGAGCTAAAAGGTGTAAAAAAAAATGTTGACGATTTGTACCAGTATGGCATTTGGATTTCTGGAAATTATACGATACAATGCCACCATTATTATATTTATCATACTTCTAGTAGAGGGAAAAAGTGGAGCCATAATTGAACAACCTGATTTTTCGACACGTTTTCAAGGTACAAGACATAAAATCATTTGTTACAGTATGGCATCATTGTATTCAGTTCATTTGGATAAAATTCAACCTAAAAAAAATTATTCCATACTGTAACTATGGGGCGGAAGACTGTCACACTCGGTGACAGCCGCAAAATATTATACAACATAACATCTGCTCATAAGACAAGATTGCCGCCACCTGGGTGTTTATATTTCTATTCGTTAAACCTCAAACTTACAGGAAAAATTAGTGCCATACTGGTACAAATTGTTCGAATTACGAATAAAATCTTAGGATTTTGAAAAAACATTGTTCACATTCGCCACCTCCCACAGGTATGGCATTATCAGACTTCTATTTATAATCATACAGAGAACTGTTGAAAAAGTTTCAGGGTGGTACACATCGTTTGACGAAAAAAAATTTACTCCTTTGCAGTGGTATGGTATGGCGGCCATTGGGAACTGTCGGAAAAGTATGGCAAGGTAAATTTCGTGAATGGCTACTCGACGATGATTAGCTATGCAAAAATTAGCCTGGTACAAATGGTTGAATTGTTTTATTCAAATTAATGTATTCGCGTCGGTATCGCGGACTGTGAGTCACACCCGAGAAGTATGGCATTAAGTTACCGCCTACTTCTTTTTTTTTCGACTATCTGAAAATATAAGCATTTTTATGGAACAAATCGTTCTACACTCGTTATTTATCCGACGGGTTCGATTAACGCCCACGCGATTGGGCCGCCGGTACCAGCGTTATGATCATCATTTTCCTTTTTGACTTTACGTAATTGGACCCCTGAAGAACCGCCAAACTGGTACAAGTGACCTAATATTTTGTGTCACCATCTCATGGTCTAATATATATATATATATATATTATATATATATATATATATATATATATATATATATATATATATATATATATATATATATATATATATATATATATATATATATATATATATATATATATATATATATATATATATATATATATATAATATACGACCTTCGTGAAGGAGCTCTGCTACTCATGCGATTTTATTAAATATGGACTGAGCTAGGCGCTCAAACTAACAACATAATGTTTGAGGTTATTTAGTATTAATTTTAATTATGTATTTTGGGAAAATTCTAAATAATTTTTTATTCCCTAGGTTTGTCTTGGCGTACTATTTACTGCCCAGTCTTTCAAAGAAAATGTCCTTGGTATTAGTTATAGCGCAATATCTGAATCAGATGTGTCAAGTGATATCATTGGTGGAATTTGTCAAAGACCCTTCGCATTTAATATGTTCTCTCTCAATGCTGTTGCTGTGAGCTACATTTCAACAAAGGGTCTGCACATTAGACAGAGTACTCTGGACACTTGTTTGGCACATTAACTGGGTCACGCTTTTGGGTGTCGTCACGATCAGTTATCAGATCCAGGTTATATGAACGATTATTTGATGTCCCCCCATACTTTACCTGGAATCACTACGAACAATTTTCAGTTTTCTCCAATCAGCAAAAAGCATTTAGTAATAACGGTACCCAGAAAAGGACAATGCTTGATCGATTCTGGGGAATCTTTTTGCGGAAACGGTGAGTTATGAATATAGCTATTGTTAAGTTTGATCATTTTGCTTATGAATCCCTCATAAGCGAATGGCTATGACAGTTATTTTGTTGACTATTCCACAGCAGTTGCGAATTAATTTTACATATTTTTTAACTAATTAAAGACTTAACTTACTATTGTTATATACTTCATTCGATATCGAAGCTTGTTATCGAAAGTCACTAAAGATATAGGTACCTACTTGCTTCATCGAGTCTTAGCCTAGTCGAAATAAAATATACAAATAGATCTGTCATTGTATAACTACTGTTACCTATCGTTATTCTTATTGGCGCTGTAATTTTATCATCTAAATAGGATGTATATTTATAGTAGGCATATAATATTCTAGTTGTTTCATAGCAATTATTATTTTTCGTACATATTCCTATTATCCGTACTCCTTTTTTCTAGTGAAGAAGAAAGTAGAAATAAGGATTAGGTGTTTGACTTTGAATAATATAGCCCAAGAGTCAGAGAAAAAAAAGTAGGTTCATAACGCAATTTTCTACAGAATGAATTTTTTTTTGGAAAAGGTGCAGGGGTGCCTTCTAATGGTAAATCCAAGTTGGCGGGACGTGGGGGCGTGTGCGTCAGCCACCTTCTTGGAATACGCGTTTGATTAAATATCTCGTTAACCGTGCGTCGTACGACAAGAATAGTGAAATCATTTTCATAGATAACCACATTTCCAATCGCTTTTATACGAAACTATTTTCTGTCTAATGCATGCGTTCTTATTTATAGCGCTCGAAACTTTTTTCAGTATGGTTATTGCTAAATATATAGTTAACGGTTAATGCTACATTAAAAATGGTGGTACCTAACCAAATTTGTAGAATATGAAATTTGCTATAAATTTCTTTGGAAACTTTTTGCCGTCACATTTATAGTTAAAGAGCTATAGCGCTGTAAATGTCGAGTCGACGCACAATAGCCAATAGCCAAAAGGTTATAACGCAGTATAGGTCGTATGGGATAGTTCCCATACGACCTATCTTTGTTTACGGAAGCAGGAATGTGGCACGGTACCAAATCAACAATCTATAAGTGTTTCTCCTAGCTGCCAGCCACTACGAATCTTGGGTCCAATTGGATGGTAGTCGTGGACGGCGGATTTCTTTTGCAACGAGTTGTGTGGGATCTCAACGTTTCGTTCCTGACAATGTCGTCAATTTGGGTACAAAGTCCTCCGAACGCCTTCGCTGATCTCAGACACACTACTCTGTGGATATTATTTTCACCTATGATTGCGACAACAAAGCAGAAGAAGTTTTTGGCGAACGAAAGCAATAATAATCAGTTTACTGCAATGCTAAAAAATAAATTTCAACAATCCGGAATTCACGTCGAACAAGCTGGAAAAGATGCTGACACGCTGATCGTGCAAACAGCCATTTAAATGTCCACAAGATACGATTCAGTCATCATCTATTGAGGACGTATATCTTTTAGTATTGCCAACCGGATTGGCGAATGAATAAATTCATATTTTCTTACGCTAGCCTGGAAAAGGACGCGTGCCGGAGACATTAGACGGCCATAATTGTCTCGATAGCCGTTATAGTAAAAGTGTTCGGCACAACATTTTATTCCTCCATGCTCTCAGTTGTTGCGACACGACATCAGCGGCTTATAAAATCGGGAAAACCAAATGTCTTCCAACGTTCCAAATAAGGATTCTCAACTGAAAGCTATGGAGTTGTTTGCCGAAAATAGTGTTGGTCCGAAAGTAATGGCTCACGCTGGCGAATTTTTTTTCATTGCGTTGTATGGTGGTGACAAGTCGGAGTCGTCTATTGACTCGCTTCGATACAAACGCTTTGGGAAATTGGCGAATAAAACAAAGCTGAATTTATCACTTCTACCTCCAAGCCGAAATACGGCACGCTCATTCGTTCAGAGTTTATCACCAGGTTCAAACTTGGCTTGGGTTTCACCATGAACCTGACAAATGGGATTGGCAGCGAACTTCACATGGGATTGAATCAGTTCGAACTGCTATGGCTCCCACACTGTCAAGTTTATTGCAAATTATATCGTGCAAATGCATCAAAAATTGTGGGGCTGCCAGTGGATGCCGAAAATCTGACCTAAAATGTTGCATTATTTGTTCCAACTCTAGTGGACAATCATGCGACAATGTGCCAGACGTATTGGACGATGCAATCGGAAACGATATAGAAGAACCAACCTTCGATTCATGTCTTTTAGATATTATGGCGGAAGTAGAAAATATATAAAATATATATATATATATATATATATATATATATATATATATATATATATATATATATATATATATATATATATATATATATATATATATATATATATTTATATATATAATATATATATATATATATATATATATATATATATATATATATATATATATTTATATATATATATATATATATATATATATATATATATATATATAATATATATATATATATATATATATATATATTATATATATATTTATATATATATATATATATATATATATATATATATATATATATATATATTCAAAAAGCGATGAATGTACCTTCACCATCAAAACATACTCACTTCATAAAATAACGCGACACTTTTTGTACGAAAATTAATGTTTTAATGAATGTTTATTTCCAAAAATTAATTGCCTTTAAGTGAATTCAACTCTGTCACCCCCATATCCACCTTCTTCTTCTCATTATAATAATAACAATTATCATTATCATTATCATTATTATTATTATAATAACACTTTAGGCCGTTTTATGCTTCATTAAATGTTTTCCGTATACTACGCGCAAGATTGCCACCATTTTTAATGTATAATTCGTCAACTATATATTCCGCGGTAACCATATTGATAAAAGTTTGGTGCGCTATAAATAAAAACGTATGCATTCTACAGAAAAAAGTTTCGAATAAAAGCGACAGGAAATGTGATTATCTATGAAATTTTTTTCTCACTATTCCGGTCGTACGATGCACGGTTAACGAGATATTTAATGACACGCGTATTCCAAGATGGTGGCTGACGCACACGACCCTGCGTCCCGCCAACTTGGATTTACCATTAGAAGGCCCCCTGAACCTTTTCCAAAAAAAAATCTTTTCTGTAGAAAATTTCAGAAAAAAGTACCCGGCTCTTGTACCTGATAAAGGGCTGGGAAGCTTAAATGGGGAATAAGATGTGGAGGAATCAATTAGGTACTTGTATATCAGAAGTTAAAAAAATAGTTGATGAAAAATTCTAAATTTTCTAAAAATACTTTTATGGCGATAGGGTTATACCGGCTGCACAAACATACATAATAAAACTAATCTTCATTGACAGAAATGGCATATAAAAATTTTCTTTTTTCCCCCATGGGTACGTTTAATATGTGCGGTATCTGAAAGCGAACAAAAATTGCGAACGAATTTCTATGGAGCAATGAAGGCCATAGCCTTTATACCTGCTGGAGTTACTCCAAAAAAGTTTTCTCAAAATACACTCATTATTTGAAATACCTAAACTTACGTGAGATGCAGGTAAACTGAGTGAAATAAAGCATAATTCAGTTCCTATTTACACATAAAAACAATTTCTACAATTTAATCGTAATTTAAATATGCTGCCTCAAACAAGTCCCTTTCTTATAGTTTCTCTAATTTTTCAATACAGCTTGCTCTTCAACTGACTAAACGATACTAGCTATTCTTGGTATTTCGATATGCATGAACAGGCACATCACTTTGATTCTGTGTTTGAGAGGGAGAACCCAGAGTCCCAGGATTCCTCCTGGGGCTGGTTTTTCCCCACTTGACGCTTAGCTGTAAAGTGTATATGGCGAAAGGGTGAAGAGGTCTTGCAGTATCTACATGGAAAATATGTTATGAAATTATGATGTTTTGATAAACTGTAGGTTTTGATAAACTGTAGGGTGTTTGGAACGAGTCAATGCATTTACATGCATCTTAGTGCTTGCATAGACGGACCGCTTGGAGTTGACAGCTTCAAACGGTCGGTGTTGGACAATCTGCAGTTTCAATACAAAATTGATATTCGCAATACAAAAACCTGCAGACTGTGCAACAGCGACCGCTTGTAGCTGTCGGCAGTGCCTGCTACAATCAGCCTGTCTATGGACTAGCACAGTCCATTCACGGACCGCATTGAGCTGACAGTTTTTTTCGGTCGGCGTTGCTCAATATGCTATTTCCATACAACTTTTAGAGCGGTCCGTGTATGGCGAACATCTTGAAACTGCAGATTGGCGAACGCAAAAAGCTGTCGGTACTGACTGCTCAATGCGGTCCGGTATGGACGGGGTAACTAAGTGCGTCCATACACGGACCTCATTGAGCAGTCAGTGCCGACAGCTTCAAGTGGTTGGCGTTGAACAATCTGCAGTTTCAATACAAAATTGATGTTGGCAATACACGGACTGCTGAAAAAAATTGTACAGAAGCTGCCGTTTGCGCAACGCCGACTGCTTGAAGCTGTCGGCACTAACTGCTTAAAGCGGTCCGTGTATGGATGCACTAAAGGTCACGCAACTGTAATTCAGGGCTATTACCCTTTCAGACAGCGTTCTATTGTAGACTGCATAAACCAACGAGTAGTGGGGCAAGAGTAAGAGGTTATACATTTTATGAAGACATGGATTACAATTACCTATGTAAGATTCAGAAGTATTGAGTTAGACATTGAAGAATTATGTTATATTCAGAAGAGTAAAGTAGAACTATAATGAAGATATGAGTATTTATAATAATGTGTATAGATTTTATCTAATAAGATCAGTGAAAGCCAAGCGACTTATTGAGACCCTAACTCGGGTCATCATAGTCTGCTACAATATTATTGTTCTTGAGTCATTTAATAGGAGTAGATGAGCTGGAGATCAATAATTGATAAAGGTCTATCGATATTTGGCATTCATAGTTATAATTATGATTCAGTTTGCTTATAAGTTGAAGAGCATAATTCAACAATAATTTTTAGCGGCGTTAACTATAATAACTGCAAAGTTTTTTCGGAACGCAAATCCCTAACGTTCATTTCTCGAATCGAATTCAATCATATCGCCTACGTAATGATACTTCTGAAATTCGCAAAGTTTCGTATTTCCTTTGAAATTATTTAACATCTATTACAGATATATGTTTTACAGGTATTCTAGAAGATGGGGAAGAATGTGATTGTGGAGCAAAATATATATGTCAATCAAAAGATCCATGTTGTATTCATAATGGTCAGGTTGGAGCTTGTCAAATCAATAGAGCTTCTGGGTTCCAATGCCACCCATCTCAAGGATTGTGTTGTTCTTCAAAATGCAAATATAAACATCTTGAAAACATTGGTGTGGTACGCTGATAGCTATATTGTATTTATCAATCTTATATTTTTATTAAATCCTGACATATAAATATCAAGGCACTGAATTACCTGCGTTTCGAATATTTTGTTATTCATGGCGCAGCGCCTATCTTTTCGTTATGATATCATGTCAAGGTGCGTTTTGACTGTTTTGAATAGATGGAATCTTTCAAACAAGGATAAGGAGATTAAGTTTTCTTTGATTCAAATAGTTTCAAGATTTTAACATCTATTCAAAAATTCCGTATCTACCTACTTCCATTTCAACTGTTATAGAAATAAGAAATTATTATAAGGTAAAAAGCTGAATGCTTGATATACTTTTACTAACGAACGATTGCTTCTTACATTGGCTGCTTTATATTATCTTTTCATGAATAAAAAACAAAAACTGAAAAATCATTCTAATGACTATCAAGTTTATTCAAACACAATTTTACTGACAGTATAAAAGTTGAATAACTAAATTATAACTATATTGAAAAAAGTCTATGCAGATGAAGATATAGATTATTTTAACTACTCTTTTAACTCTATCGATTGAAACAAAATTTATAGAATCGTAAAGCTTTAGTGATGATTTGACAGTAGTATGAAGAAAAGTTTCGTTCATTATTTTTTGTGTTCTATTTTATGTTGTTTTTCTATAAAATTTCAAATCTATTAACAAAGATGTTTTTTCAGGATTGCAAGATGATAAGTAAACAATGTCCTTGCGGTCCTCATGGAGATTGCCAATGCGGCCTCGGAGGAAGATGTTTCGGCTCGAAATGCCAAAGTGAAGAGTGTGCCAGAATTGATGCAAGGGAATGTGACTGTCCAACATCTCCGAAGGTTGAATCGTGTTATATCTGCTGCAGAGAGAACCCTGGAGGAAATTGCTTGTCATCTAAAAATTTAACACAGATGAAACTTGATATTGGTTTAATTACTATCAAACAGTTACGTAAATTTAACACTATAAGAATATTGCCTAAAATGACTGAGTTCGAGAAGTTTTGCAAAGAAAAAGAATGTGTTACTTTGGCGTTTAAGACTTCAATCATCGGAGACTATTGTCTTCACTGGGGGCAATTAGGAGTTTGTACTTCATCTGGATGCAAGGTCAAAGAAAAGGAATCATTTGAAAAAGACGCAATGACTAGAAATTTGAAATCTACGCCATGGTGTATCTTTTATAATATATATTTAGTTTATTGTTTTATACTTATATTAGTAATATACTAAATTACAGCTCAAAATTTTTTCAGTACTATATTACATTAATTACATTCATTCTTATATTGACGATGGTCAATATTTAATATATTATATAAAGTAAAAAAAATCTTCAATAATTTGAAAAACCAGCTTCCTTGGAAAGTTGTTTGATGAAATTATTGAAGAATTTTTCTTGTTCACTTTATGGCATCGCGCAATGAATATAACTAGCTCCCTTGGAAAGTTATTTGATAATTTTTAGAATTATTGAAAAATTTTCCTTTATGGGGTCGCGTTATACATATAACCAGCCCCATTGGAAAGTTATTTGAAAATTGTTTAAATTATTGAAGAATTTTTCTTGTTCACTTTATGGCGTCACGTAATGCATATAATCAATTCCCTTGGAAGCAATAATTTTTTTAATTATTGAAGAATTTTTCTTCTTCACTTTATGGCTTCGCGTAATACGTATGACCAGCTCCCTTGGAAAGTAATTCGATAATTTTCATAATTATTGAAAAATTTTCCTTGTTCACTTTATGGGGTCGCGTAATACATATAACCAGCTCAATTGGAAAGTTATTTGATAATATTTTTAATTATTTAAGAAATTTTCTTGTTCACTTTATGTAACATCACCTTCAATTCCAGAATAAGTCTCAGCTAGTGAAGCATTCACTATTCGCTATATTCAGGAAAATTGATTAGTGAAACAAAATAACCAAGATTTAAAGCAATGAAGATGCCTGGTCTACTGGTATATATTTCTAGTTATCAAAACCAAAAGTCGAGTTAATTGATATACTCACACGGAAGATGAATAACTGCTTGATTTTTAAAAATTGGATTCATTGTTATTGGCATTATTAACATCTGAATATTCCCAGAACTCGTGTACATTTACATCTGTTGCATAGGTGTTATTACCTGTTCTTTTCATGTTTATGGAATTGTTGAAATCAATGTTCACATAATCCACTTCTGTGGTAGGTAATTAAACATAATTGACCCTTTGTGTTAATTGTTTGTATACTCGTCGGATACTGAATTGACATTAAAAAACTGCTTTCGTCAAAAGAACATGTTTTTATAATTTAAATGAGATTTCTAAAATATATACCCAGGAAACATGCTGTAATAGAAAATCATCTTTAACATATTGATAATGCCGTAATTCTGCATAGATATATTGAGGGCAATAGTTATCAATTTCATCTAACAGCCTTTCTCATACCACAAATAATTTATCTTCATGCACATTCAGTAGCAAATATCATGTGTGGAGTCAGAGCTGTGACGAGCAATGAAGAATAGTGCTTCGAGCACTAAGCACTTGAAAAAAAAAGGCTCCCGGTCTCGAGCACTAAGCACTTATTTTCACAAAAGGCTTGCTATTACTAAGCACTTTGTGAAAGTAATTTGACATTTCGAGCACTAAGCCCTAAGTACTTTTTTAGGAATTGTTGAAATAGAGGTTATTTTAATCAGTAAAGAAATTGTAAGCTGGCATATGAGTATGAGATTATTGACGGGTGAGAAGAGATGCACAGGGTGTTACGAATTCGATGCTCACTATGAGCTGGTACAGAACTATACAGAGTGTTTCATTGGTAAATGAACATACCTACGACAACCTGAGCTAGAGCTATCCTAGGCGAGTCCAAAAAATCGATATAATATGATAGGTCTAATCAATTCCATAACCGAGTTTATGCACCAACAATTTCAATTCCTCATAACTTTTGAACCAACCAGCATAGTCGGTTGATATTTGGAACGTATGATTCACTTCCACAGGTCGACCGATTTACATTTAAATTTCCAGAAAATTCCAGGTCCGTATTTGAAAATTATGGGACTTCTTCCAAGCGGAGATTCAACACCCTGTATATTAAAAATTTTGGGATTTGATTGAGATATTTGAAAAGAGCAGAACATTTTCAATGGGGTTCAGTAGATTTTATTGTCCCGCACGTCATTTTGCTCGAAGAGAAGTTCAGGGAAAGATCCAATTGAATATTGGGATTCCACTAAACTCTCAGAAAAATTGTACATTGTACGGAGGGGGACTTACGTTCCTCGGGATTAAAATCTGTTGCCCTCTGTAGTTAACATCCTTATAACTTCCTTGATACATAAATAACTATAAGCATAGGCATTCTCACACGCCATTTTTGAACAATTTCATAAAGATCATTTAATTTAAATGATACAGAAACAAGATATGCTTCTGTAATCTGTGACCTACGAACATTGATATTAGCTAAATGACACAGATTTTATTGAAAATAGGATAAAAAAGGACCTGTGTAGAATCTTAGTATTAGTATTTAATCACCTAAGTGATGATTAATATATCAAATAGGAGAAACCCTTATGGAAAGCACAGAGTATTGAAATATTCATTATTTCATATTAAAAATCCCATGCGTATTATTCATATTTCATCAGAATATAGGTACTGAAAAAACTATGCGATTTAGGTAGTCGAGTTCCATGCCCATAAAAAAATCCAAAGTTTTCATTCAATGTATTGACTACATACAAGTAACATTATAAGTAATGGTGTACAACTCATCAAAATGAAAAAAAAATCGAACATCCCCATTAGCTTTTAATAAAATTAAGTTTTCGAAGTTCCTGTCACTCAGAGCACGACGTCTTGGTGCATTTACTATAGACGCAAATGAAAACAGTCTTTTAACAGGAGCACTTGATGGAAGGGGGTATTGTATTTTATAAATAATGTTTTTATTGACTTGACACTAACGTGGGATGTTTATCACTGGAATGATATCAACACACGATCATAGCGCCGCCGCATACGCATATTCGTGTTACGACAAGTTTGGCTCAGGGCTTAGTGCTTAGTAATCCGCAGAAGTGCTTGGGAGCACTTCAGTGCTCGGAAGCACTTTTGGGATTACTAAGCACAAAGCCTTTTGTCGAAGGACTTCAATTACTAAGCACTAAGCACGGCTTTTGAAAAGGGCTCGGAAGCACAGTGCTCGGGAGCACAAAAGGGCTCCGAGTGCTTTCACGAGCACAAAGCACAATGCTTTGGCACAGCTCTGTGTGGAGTATATGTTAATAGTCGCCATCCAAGCATATTAGCTTTTCGTTGAATTGCAAATAACCGAATGCACTTAACAATAAGGTAACCAATAAGTTTCTAGATTATCATGTTGGTTCACGTCCCTTCTAGCCAGCAGAATCTTTCTTCAACCATATTTTTCAAAAATTCTACTTGAAATTCAGGTCAAGAGGTACCTTTTAATGATTCCAATATCCAGAGTTTGATACCTGAAATAACATGTTGCACACGAAATATGTGATTCATCTGAAAACAACCAAACTACTGGAAGTTGGTTGGTCCTGAGCTTGCATCGCTGCTCTGCCGACTATTTCACCTATCTTATGAGCAGATCACATTTCCATACATATGGAAGATCGCAACAGTCCAGGCAATACCAAGATAAGAGAAAAAGCGCGAGCCTAAAAATTACAGCCTAATTGCAGTACTACCAATTTTGTCCAAAGTGATGGAATCTGTCATTAATTTACAGGTTGTAAAATATCTCGTACAGAATAATCTCATAAGTGACAATTATTATACTAGGCGAGCGGCGTACCCCAAAAAAGAGAATGAAGAACCCATAACTTTTTGTTGACCGACAAAATTTGGTACCAAAATGTTCGTTGCAAAAATCTGCACAACTTTTCTTCATGAAATTTTTCGATTGGAGTGGGGGAAAATTGTGTTTTTCGAGAAAAGCTTTTTTTTTTCAAAAGTAATACGCGCGCGGATTACGTTTCAACTCGCTGTCAATTTTTTGCCACTTTTATATATTGAAATGAAATTTTTACGGTTTGATCGTGATATTAAGTACTTTCAAAAAATGTTTGGATTGATAACCAAAGTTGACCTGTTTTGATGATATATCTATATATATATATATATATATATATATATATATATATATATATATATTTAACGAATAATATAGTTTTAAGAAGTTTTTGGCAAAATTGCAAGAACTTATGTTGCAAAGAACGAAATCTATAGCACTTCGAATATACTGCGCGCGATTGTCGTTGATCTCGCTATTAATTATCCTCTCACTATCTATCGCTAGTAATAAATCAAATTTTTATGTAACTATCTTCTTTAAAAAAAGGATGAATGTTTTAAACAAATTTTACAAACCTTTATTATCATAAATTTTCATTATTTTTATACATTTTTTTATATTTTTGTATAATAAAGTTATAGAAAAGTAATATATACAAAGGTAAAGAAAAATAATATCATTTATTTGTTATTATTCATTGTCCATGGAACAAAATTCATTATTTAGCTCTAGATCATCACATGCATCCTCATCGCATTGGTTTTTACTCATATTGCAACATGATTCAGAACAAGAGCATATATCACAACAGTATAATTCAGATGCAAAACATGGGCACACAAAGTTTGTACATGGTTTATTTCCTTCGAAATAATTTGGAAGTAACACTTCATCTTGTTGAATCCAACCATAGTTCGTTACTTCAAAAGATATAATTCCTGACAAAGATACATAGATCTTAAAATATATTGTTTTAATCCTGATTCCGACGGGGACAGTTTATCTATTAGGAGTATTTTCTTCAATGGCTAAACAATATCAAAGGGAATTTATACAATACCTATTAGCTTTTGATTTTTTTGAAGGGTCATATGCTGAAGCTAGGAAATTACTAACCATCTGTATAGCTTACTGTATCTGTAAATTTGTCAAATTTGAAAACGTTCGTAAATCATTCACACTCATTTTTTGCAAAGCAGCGTACGCCTTTTTCTTTACAATGGAGAAGAAACTTGAAGTAGTATTACATCCACTTATAGCGTGAAGAGGCAGAAGTGAATCAGTGATGCTTGAACCAAGTTTGTTAGCCAAAATATGTATTTTGCGAGTGTACGTTCAAACGACAATCGCGCGCAGTATATTCGAAGTGCTATAGATTTCGTTCTTTGCAACACAAGTTCTTGCAATTTTGCCAAAAACTTCTCAAAACTATATTAATTGAAACCTCATTTTAAAAATTTCCTCGACTCTTTTATTCGACAAGATGAAAAACCCGATTATTATATAGTTACGTAACATCAAAACAGGTCAACTTTGGTTATCAATCTAAACATTTTTTGAAAGTACTTAATATCACGATCAAACCGTAAATGTTGCATTTCAATATATAAAAGTGGAAAAAATTGACAGCGAGGTGAAACGTAATCCGCGCTTGTATTACTTATGAAAAGAAAACATTTTTTCTCAAAAAACACAATGTTCCCCCACTCCTATCGAAAAATTTTATTAAGATAAGTTGTGCAGATTATGGGTAGGTGTCATAATTTTGGGCGTACGCCGCTCGCCTATACGTTTCGAACTTGTCGTTCATCGGTTGACTTGCTCATTTATGTCACAGATTGCGGGATATGATTTATCGAAAATGATGCTGTCAGTAGCAGTGAATTGGCATATCTCTAAGGGGGTCGACGGAGTTTGGCACAAGGTTGTGTGCTATTGAAGTATACGAGATCGATCTGTTGAGTTTCGGGTTATAATTTATAATTGATCGCTTTTAATACAGTCTCGCTACTACTCCAGCCATTAGCCGTTTCCCATGAAATTTTGAGAATCAAGGTCGATTTTCTTGAAAATTGGGATTTAGGTAGTACTTATATCCTTTTTCAAAATCTATATCCTGTGCCAAAGCATGCTTTTTCTCTAGGGGTAAAAGCAACCCCTTCTAGGGGATGTAACTTTTTTAAATTGAAATAGCCTCGAAAATCGAAAGATTGACCAATTCTAAGCAACTTTCGTTTGATGAAGTTTTTTTTGTGAAAATTACACTTTTTGAGTTATAAACGATTGAAACATTGAAAAACCGCATGTTTTTAATCTTTTTTCACAAAAACTTGAAAAGTTCTCGCCATAAGAATCATTTGAAATAATAATGAAGCTAATGAAAAATCAAGGAGATTCGTTTTTGAATTACCTCTTCAAAACCAATGATGACTGAGATTTAACAGTTACACCCTCGTCATTACCACACTAATTGAATTTAGGAGTTATTGATATGACCCATGTGATTAATTCATTAAATTGAAAATTGCATTTACGAACGAAAAAATGCACTTTCCTCAAATAAACCGAAAACTATTCATGATTTGGAAAAATGTTTCAGACGTTAATTCGAGGGGTTTTCTTACTAAAAATTCTGATTTGTTTTTAATCTTTCTATTATAAAAATATAGGGTGATATGTTTTTTCAAATATTGCATTCGCGTACTAATTGTGGCTCATCCAAGCCCTTTCAACCCTTTTCAAAAACAAGGGATGAAAAAAGTTTAAATCGATGTGACATTAAAGCCCTCGGAATTTCCTACCAACTGCATTTTGAAGCACAGGGACAAAGACAGAAAAATTCCTTATCCATGTGTATGTATATTTATATATATATATATATATATATGTATATATCTATATATATTATTATATATATATGTATATATATATATCTATATATGTATAAATATATATATATATGAATATATATATATATATATATATATATATATATATAGATATATATATATATAGATATATATATATATATATATATATGAATATATATATAGATATATTAATATAGATATATAGAAATAGATATATAAGATTATATATATATATATATATATATATATATATATATATATATATATATATATAAATATATATTGATCAGCTTTTATATTGAAATTGATTTCAATATACAAATATAATCGGTGCGGACAAGTAGGAGCAGAACGAAAGAGTAGGAGAGAAAGAAGAATATAACAGCGATATTGAGGTGTAATGTTCATAAATGTTCTTTTTTTGGATGATATTTGTGAAAATAAAGAATTATATACGGTGTAAATGAATATTCATCATTTTCTCTCATGATTAATGTAAAGAAAATAAATCCGCCATTTTTATATTTTTTGTCGTAAGGGGGTGCTCCCACCCTAGACAAACCCGCAGAAGAAACAGAATCATTCTATTAAGGCCTCAGACAACTTCTAAATTACACTAAACCACATGATTTGAACATCATCCAAAGAGATTTTAATGCCAAATTGGGTAGAGGAGAAATAGGCGAGGGAATAGTTGGCCCCTGGGGCCTAGGAGAAAGAAACATCAGAGGAGATAGACTAATACAATTCTGCCAAGAATAACAGTTTAAAATCACGAACACTTGGTTCTCCTTGCCTTCAAGAAGACTGTACACATCGAAAGCATCACAGGACAGACCTGGAAACATTGTTCGTAACCAAATTGACTTTATCTTAGTCAACAAGAGATTTAGCACAAGCGTTACAAAGGCATAAACTTATCCAGGTGTAGATGTGCCATCTGATCATTATCTTCTGACGATAAACCTAAGATTGAAAATAGCCTTGGCAAAGGTCAACCAAAGCCAACTTAAAAAACTGGACACCTCCAAACTTCAACAGGAAAATATTAAATCTGATCTCAGAAGAGAACTAAATCAAAAACTTAACCGTATAAATAACAATAAAATAGATCAACACCCACTAGAATTATGGGAAACGGTTGAAACTTCCATGAGGAATGCCGCGACTGAGAAGTTGGGATATCAGAAAAGATGTAGCATAAAGAAGTAGATGACCAGCGAGATTTTACAATTGATGGACAAACGTAGACAACACAAATATTTTAATCACGATGAGTACAAGGGACTAAATTCACTAGTAAGATCTGAAATTAGAAAGTCCAAGAGGAAATGGTTAGAAGAAGAGTGTGAGAGCATTGAATACCTACAACAGACCCATAATACTCGTGCAGAACACAAAAAAATAAAAGAAGCATCTGGCGTCTATAAAAAGCGACCTCCAACAGCACTTACCGATGACACGAACAAATTTATAATAAAAAGTAACTGTGGGAAGAATATATTACGGATTTATTCGCTGATGACACTCACGAGGAACTAACAGATAACCACTTAAACAATTCATTATCTGGACCACCAATATTGAAGGAAGAAATAAGGAAAACTTCAATGGAAGCAAAAGATCAAAAAGCTACAGGACCAGACGGAATACCAGCAGATGTCTCGAAACAGATCAATGATGAAAATATCGCCGTCTTACACAAGGTGTTCAATCATGTTTATGATACAAGAAACTTCCCCCGAAGCTAGTTAAAATCCAATTTTATGCCGCTACCCAATAAAAACAACGCCCGAAAATGCAAACACCATAGACTGATAAAACTCATACAAATTTTAAGAAAAACTGACATCGACGATCGACGACAACGATGTAAGATGCATTGAGAACTTATACTGGTGTAATCAGAAAATATTACAACACAGAATATTACTACTGAATATATCAAAATTCGTAGGCGCGTTAGACAGGGATGCATTTTTTCTCCGCTGCTTTTTAATCTATACTCCGAGGCGATATTTATTGAAAAGATCAGGAAATGGAAGTAAAAGTGATCGGAGTACTAGTCTCGAATATTCGATATGCATATGACACTGTCCTTATTGCTAATGATATGGAAGAACTCCAGCTGATGTGTACCCGTTTGAATGACGGTAATCAATACGGGATAAATATGAACGCCAGCAAGACCAAATTTATGATAATCGGCAAAACAATTATATGCAAACGCTTAAATTCAGTTTGATAATCGCAATATAGAAAGATTAACACAGTATAAATACCTGGGAATTTGGCTACACACAGACTGGAATTCGGAAAAAGATATTAGATGCAGAATTGAGACGGCATTCATGACATGTTCTTAGAAATGAGGATCTAGATATATCCCTTCGAATTCGACATGCGAAATGCTATATCTAGAGTCGTGGACTATGAAGGCAAATATGATCAATGAAGTAGAGGCTTTCGAAATGTGGACTTACCGATGCCTGTTAAGAGTACCTTGGACAGACAGGGCAACCAATGAAGAAATATTAAGAAGAGTCCATACAAACCGATAATTGTTAACAACTTATTAACTTAACGACGAAAAAAGGCTAACCTTGGTCACATTTTTAGACACGACAGATACTAGTTGCTGCAACTAATTTTGGAGGGGAAAATAGATGACAGAAGAGGAATTGGAAGAAAGCAGATGTCATAGGCAAGAAATATTAGAGAGATGACCGGAATAAGAACGATAGAAGAACCTGTCAGTGCAGCCAGAGACATTGATCAATTCCAACATGTGGTCGCAACATCCATTGAGAGGATAGGCAGCTTGATTGATTGATCGTAAGGGGTGGCTTTTATAAGAAGTGAAGTGTTAAAAAACAAAAATTTCATGTCACTGATGAAATATTTTCAATTCAATATAAATACACATTTGAAACATCTATAACTGTAAAATAATGGGGGGATGATTTATGAGGGTTGAAGTGTCATTTCATTCAAATAAAGTGTAACTCAAATTTAAAATGACGCAATTTTCAATCATTTCAAGTTATAATAATTATCTTTAAAATTAGTTTCGAAACTAACCACACTCAGGAGATGATTTACAGGGATTGCCTTTGTATGATAAATCATAAACTTGTAAGAGAATGTCAATCTACAAATAATTAGTGCAAACTTTATTTTAACCAAATACATACTGAAATCTGCGATTTTTCAATAGTTTTCGATAGGGGGTAGTTTTCACCCCTAAAAAATTGAAAACACAGTTCGGCACAGGGTACATTTCGAATGAAAAGGTAAGCAGAGCTTAAATCCAAATTTTCATGGAAATCGGCGTTGATTCTCAAAATTCCACAGTTTTACAGTATTTTACCGCTAGTAGCTAGATATCATATTTTAGTCAATAATTGTGCCTTTCGTTTTCATGAATAATCACGGTTGCTGTAATTGCATTATTGGTTTAGTTTTACCGGTAAGCTTGATTCCTTCCTGCTTTTCTATCATGATACAGGTAATAATGTTTGACTTCGAAAATAGCTGTGACTCAAAATTGTGGTAGGTTAATCCTTTTTAGTTTAGTTTCGCAGTTAGTTATTTCATGGAAATAACCCCAAATTATATTTTCCTATATATATATATATATATATATATATATATATATATATATATATATATATATATATATATATATATATATATATATATATATATATATATATATATATACACTGGCCAGCAAAATTAACGCACACTAAAATTTTGGGTCAATTTCAAAATTAATTTTCGCGCGAACTGCTGAATCGATTTAGATAAAATTTTTTTTCAATGTAGCTTAAATCTTCAGAAATGACGTTATGCAAAGAGAGAAAATTTAAATTCGAGTTTTAGGCATATACTGGGTGTTTGAAGAAAAACTAGTAAAATGCACAACTTTTGTCATATTCTGTGGGAATTCCCATCAACAGTATTAGGTGTCTCTGTAAGTCAAAATATAGCCCCATCTTTTACAAGCATTTTGTTTTTTTATTCACTTTTTTATCTTGCTTATTAAATGAAATACGGAATTTAATGTAAAACGTAACAACTAAAATTTATTTTAAAAAAATTTGAAATAAAATCTTAAACATTAAAATAAAAAGTCAACATCGGGTGTTTTCTTCCCTATTCCTTATAACTGAAATCGACGACCCATATTTTGAACCAGACGTCTAATTTTTGCTTGATCTATATTTGTCCATATTTCCCACATAATGTTTTCTACATCGTCCCATAAATGTTCTGTAGCGTTAAGGTCTGGACTACCTGGAGGCCAATCTAGGACCTCGATATTCACCTGATTTAGATAATTTAGTTCTATTTTCGCAGTATGTGGTCTGGCATTATCTTGCATTAGTATAAAATTATCTCCAATATAACCAGCCATAGGGACCACATGCTCTGACAAAATTTCGTCAATGTACTTTTCGCTATTTAAAGGTGCTCCATGCAAGGACATGATGTCTGTACGAGCTGCCAAAGAAATTCCGCCCCAAAACAGCACAGAGCCTCCCTTAAATAACTCGGTTTAGCGAATATTATTTTGTGAATAACGTTCGTTTGGCTGTCGAATAATTTCTGAGCTTCGATCCTTGCTGTAGAGATAAAACCTCGTCTCATCAGTGAACAAAACTCGTTCCCAATCTTCAGCAGTCCAGTTCACATGTTCCCTAGCAAATTGAAGTCTTTTTTCGACATTAAATTCCGTATTTCATTTAATATGTGAGATAAAAACGTGAATAAAAAAACGAAATGATTGTAAAAGATGGGGCTATATTTTGACTTACAGAGACACCTAATACTGTTGATGGGAATTCCCACAGAGTATGACAAGAGTTATGCATTTTACTAGATTTTCTTCAAACACCCAGTATATGCCTAAAACTCAAATTTAAATTTTCTCTCTTTGCATAACGTCATTTCTGAAGATTTAAGCTACATTGAAATTTTTTTTTATCTAAATCGATTCAGCAGTTCACGAGAAAATTAACTCTGAAATTGACCCAAATTTTAGTGGTGCGTTAATTTTGCTGGCCAGTGTATATATATATATATATATATATATATATATATATATATATATATATATATATATATATATATATATATATATATATATATATATATATAATTTAAAATTAAAGTTTTACTGGTTTCAGGTCACTTTATTAAAAAACACTAATTTTTGTTTATACGCGTTTGGGCTTATAATGCCATTTTCAATAAACAATACAAACTAATAACATTAAATTTTCTTGTTGAATAAAACAGTACAATACATAATTCAATCTTGATGTCTGGATATATTTGAGTCTTCGATTATGGGATGTTATCAGACCAGGTTTTCTTTTTTATGTTTCTCGCAAAATATAATATATTCTCCCAAAATCTCTTCTGGAGTTGAAAGCGTTGATTTCTTCTTTTTGGATGTTAATAATTTCTATAATATTTCTCTTGTAATGATTTTTCTCTTGTGTTATTATTTCTGGATTTTTGAAATCAAATTGATGAACTTTTTCAATTGCGTGTTTTGCGAGTGCCGTGCATTTTTTATTCGTCTGGATTGAATACTTATGTTCATATATACCTTTATGTTGATATTGTTTTGTATTCCCAATATATCAAGCGTTGCAATCTCTACATTCGATTTTATATATAGTGTGTGTTCTGTTCTTATTTTCCACTTCAGGCTTAAATTTAGTGTATATGGACTTTGTCGATTTATAAGGTTGACGACTTAACTTTATGTTATATTTGTTCAACATATCTACTACTAATCTTTTCTGATAAGTCGGAAATATATTCTATACAAGGCTGAAGGACCTCAGATCGATGGCCATTAATAAACGTTTCTCTCTCTATTGTACACCCACATAATTACTATTATTCCTTCCTGCATCCTCATTTCTTCTGTTATTATAAATTTTGTGAATTCTTTTTTTGATTATTGGTTCGTAAAATTCACTTGGGTAGGAGTTATTTTTAAGTAAATTTATAACTTTTTTCAAATTTCTTGTCTAAAATTGCCATTTGATAATATGGATAGCTCTATGTGTAAGTGCATTAACAACACTTCTTTTATATTTTTTCGGTACTAATGATTTGTGACTCAAATATCTTTGTTACCAAGTGTCTTTGTTGAACCAATTAGTAATGATGGAGCCATCGCTTTTTTTGATTAATGAGATGTCTAAAAAGCTTATATTTTTCATGGAATGAATTGAATGCATTCAACAAGTCTTGTATATGTTCAATTTTCACTGCAGTAATGCAATCATCGACATATCTTTTTAAAAAATATGGTTTGTTTTTCAAGTTTTCCAGCACAGTTTGTTCAAGTTCTTACAAAACTAGCAACTGTTGAGGAAATAGGTGAACCCATTGCGGTTCCTTGAATTTGGGAATAAAACAATCCATTTAAAGAGAAATATATTGAATTAAGACAACATTCGATGGCTTCCTTGAATTCCACTGTTTGTAAATCTGTCTGCAATGTTATACTACTCCATTTTTTTTTCAATTATTTAACAACGCAAGTTCTACCATTATATTTGTAAACAAAGAAACAACATCTAGTGCGCAAAACACGCAATTGAAAAACTTCATCAATTTCATTTCAATAATCCAGAAATAATAACACAAGGGAAAAATAATTACAAGAAAAATGTTATAAAAATGATTAACATCCAAAAAGAAGAAATTAAAGCTATCAACTCCAGAAGCGACATTGGTGATTTTGGGAGAACATATTATAATATTTTGAGAGAAACATAAAAAAGAAAACCTGATCTGATAACATCCGATAATCGAAGATTCAAATATATCCAGACATCAAGACTGAATTATGTATTGTACTGTTTTATTCAACGTGAAAATTTAATGTAATTAGTTTGTATTGTTTATTGAAAATGGCATTATAATCCGAAACGCGTATAAACAAAAATTAGTGTTTTTTAATAAAGTGAACTGAAACCAGAAGGTCAGTAATAAACTAGACATTGCATATTTATATATATATTTATATATATATATATATATATATATATATATATATATATATATATATATATATATATATATATATATATATATATTATTTATTTTTTTTTTTTATATATATATATATATTTATATATATATATATATTATATATATATACCTATATATATATATATATACAAATACATTTCCCGGTCGAGATAAGAGGCATTGAAATTACAGCTTGTTTTTAACAAATATTATTGTATTTTGTTAAACATAGAGATATCGAACATAAGGTATACATTTTATTGTTGCTGAAGAAGGAGGGCTGGCCTCCGAAACGTCCAATTTATATGTTTTTCTCTCAATTTTCATAAACACCTGTAGTCGCCAATAATTTTTGAATTAATATACTTACTTTATGAAATCGAGTCTCAAAAAATGTTCATTTGTATATATATATATATATATTTTTATATCTATATATATATATATATATATATGTATATATATATATATCTATATATATAAATATATATATATTTGTATATATATATATATATATATATATATATATAATATATATATATATATATATATATATATATATATATATATATATATATATATATATATATATATATATATATATATATATATATATATATATATATATATATATAATATATATATATATATATATATATATATATATATATATATATATATATATATATATATATATATATATATATATATATATATATTTAATTGTGTTCCGACCAAATATTTGTATGATTATTATATATTTGTTTCGAAGTATGTAGAGCTGTGCTAAGTATTCGCTCTAGCGAATATTGCTGTTGTAACCAGGACAATCAGAATCCGATACAAACATGACCTAAAATAAACTTCGTGTTAGAAAATCGTGTCTGAAAGTGGTTTTTCAATTTATTATTCATCAGAGTGTCATTCGATTCCCAATGGCCGAGGAAGAAAATTCGTGGGTTTTTGATTCCCTTGTGTGTTTTTTGAATGGTCCTATTTGGGACGCACCTATTCAAAATTTCATTGAGGAAAAGTCTTTGAGTGAGTACAACACTAATTTTAATTATTGATTCACTTATTATTCACATGAGAATTGTTTTTGTACACACAATTTTTGACTGAAAAACAGATTTTTGTTTGGCACTGTGTGTTATCATAAATATTAGATCGAACATAATTCATTGAATGGCGAGCATTAGAGCAATCTGTTGCTCTTTCCAAAAATATTACACCATTTATGGATTGGATATAAAATATTTCACGACTGTTTCAAATCCAATTTATCTACACCTATACATATCATTCAATGAAAAGAGCATGATCATTCTACCTAGTGGAATCGATATAGATGACAAATTAACTGATCCAATCACCATTTGTTATATATTTTAATTCATATATCGTATCCTGTAAGACCGAAATTCAACTTACATTTTTCACATATCTACACATTGACTCATTTATCAACATATGTTTCGAATATCAATATTTTTTATTGGGTGTTACTTTTTACACTTTCTTCTGAAAATTCCAAAACTAAAGAAGCTATTACTTTCAAGATGCAAACATAACTGGCTCTGCTCTATCAATATAATATTATTATATTGATTTCAAATAGAAACAAACTGAAGTAGGTAACTAAACCATTGTTGACTATAGGCAGGGCAGGATTAACCATGTCCGGGCCACTAGGCAATAACCCTGTCCGGGCCCCAGGTCTTTTCAAGTTGATAAAGAGATGTAAGTAACTTCCAGATGATCGACTCCAGGTATCCTGTTACTTCAAAGTCTTATGTGATATTGCAACATGGTTACTTTGACTTGATGCTGTAAACCGGTAATACCGACATCTTTCACAATGACGGATCGGTTACTAGTGTTATTACCTAGGACTAAATGGCAAGGTCGCACCAACTCCTGTATGAATATACCGCCTATACCTACCAACATGGAATAAAGCGACGAAACTCGTCCAACTTTTTCCAGTGAATCAAAACATTATTTCCAAGCGTATTCCAATCTATGAAGAGCTATTTTCTCTCATTACTCTTGGCTTTTTGCCATTTGACCTTGCATGTTTCACAACTTATTTAGGGCGATAGCCGACAGCTTCTACAAGACATTGTAATTTTTTGGTGAGTTTTGATTTTGATCGATTGTTTCGTTGCAAGTTTCGCAGAAATGACGAAAGTGTTTAATATTAAAGAAAAATCACACATTATATGGAGATTATAAAATGATGAGTCAAATGGGATATTGCAAAGGAATGCAGAGTCTCATAATCTACAGTATCAACGTTATTTCATGTCGCAAACATGAGGAAAATGTTTAATATTAAAGAAAAATTACACATTATATATGGAGATTAGAAAATGGTGAGTCAAATGGGGATATTGCAGAAGAATGTACCTACTCTCATATTCTACTCTACAGTATTAACGATTTATAATAAATAAAATAAAAGTTTCATTTGAAAACTTAACTTTTTGAAAATTAAACGGTCGAGGACATCTGAACATAAAGTTATAGCAGAAACTTTATTAACGAGGTTTAAAAGCAGAGGAAAAACAACGTGCCGATAATTGGTCTGATGCTTTAACAAAGAGTCAACGATTTCGCTCGTCTGATGAGGAAAGAAAATTTCGAAATTTTGAGTGCTCGTGATCTTTATTATGTACAACATGTTTCAGTGCTCGTCATTTAAAATTGTATGAATTTTTATTAGTATAGGCAGGGCCGTCGCGTGGTTTGTTGGCGCCCGAGGCAAGACTTTCTTCGACGCCCTCCTCCCTCACTACGGTAAAACGTATAATTTGTTTTGTTCCAGTTTTGGTTCAGGGGTTGATACCCTAGCTCTTTAGAGCCACTCCATTATCCACCACCTATGGATCCGCCGTGTTCCGGGCTGGAAAAACCGGCAGCCATAATAAATAACAGCATCACGGACCACCCAACCTCCCTACTATATATTTTAATTGATATATAGGTATATACATATATATATATATATATATATATATATATATATATATATATATATATATATATATATATATATATATATATATATATATATATATATATTCAATTAATTTTCATACGGTCTTTAATTTTTTACTCTTGTTCTTGGTAGGTAATTTTTTTGTAGTCTACTTAGAAAATTTAAATATTGAAAGGAATTCGCCTGACTTTTGCATGAGCAAATGTTGACAGAATTTCTTTGAAGTCAAAGTTGTTTGCAGTGTCATTTTCTATTGCCAGAATGGCGAGAGTTCAGCCTATCTTGTGCCATGGTAGAACGTATGGTAGTTTTTATAAGTTTAAGCTTACTACAACTTCGGCACTGGCTACCGTCACGGATATTGTTAGTAGCACTCTTAATGCAACCCATAAATTTGTAAACAAATCTTTGCTGTTTTTTTTTATTAGACACAAAATTTCTTTTGGCGTGACTTTGTTGGCCCTTTATCTAGAATCGAACCTAGATGTAAAAGTTCAAGAAACAGTTTAATTCCGTTTATATCTGGTATCTTGTTCCTGTTGTCAGTTAAATGTCTTTCAAGATCCAAACAACATTTTTTTAGGTCGTCTGGAAGTTAAGTAACATTATACAAAAATCCGCATACTTGTTGATGTTGTTTCAATGCAGTTGACCTCTTCTTGAGCGAGTTTAATATATTATTCACTAAATGATAAAAAATTTATTTTTTTAAGGTTTCTTCAGGCGGCGTGTTTATTTCTTCAGAAGACTCGTACAAAAATATGCGTTTTGTTTTACCAATGTTTTTCTCGGGGAAAATTGGTTCAATGTCAAGTTCAGCAGCAATTTCTTTAGCGGAGATTACAGCGTTCACGTATCCATTATCTCTAAATCTATTTAAAAACTCTAAACACGTATTGATCTTTTCAGAACATTCACTGAGGTCTACCTCTTTCCCTTGAATACTCTTACTGACCAAATTAATTTGAAAAAGAATGTCATTCCATAAGATCAGAGTTACGATGAAAGAAAAGTCTTCCATCTGATTTATCAACGAGTGAGCTTCAGATGCTGCTTGGGGGTCATCAATTTTGTCGCGTAACTCAACCAATGCATCCCTAACTTCAGCGTATTGGTGTCTAACAGCCTGAACAGCACTTATACAAGCTTCCCAACGCGTTCCACACACTTGCTTCAAAGTAGGGCTTTCGTATGGTCGCTTATTACACACCAGTGCTTCGTTGAACTAGAGAATATGGTATCTACATCCGTAGACTTAATGGGCACTCATCCATGCATACATTGTTTTATTCCGAGACCAATACAGTCGTCTAAGTGCTCATAAAATAGAACCATACAACGATAAAACAAACTCTTAAAATATTATTTTTTTAACCACGGCGGCGCCCAAGGCGACCTCCTTTGTCGCCCACCCACGCGAGGGCCCTGAGTATAGGTATCTAACATTGTTTTTATTGTCATCAGTATTGCCCTCTCCTTGAAAAATAATTTAAACAATTAGGAACAACAATAAGTACCTATAAGGTAAAAAAAACGCCACGTTACTTCAAGAGTAAGTATTCCCTCCTTATGACAGAAACAATTGTTTATATACTGTGAGAGTAGGTATAATACCTACTATTGTTCACATTGGATCAAGTAAGGTATTATGATGGAATGCTGTTCAATAATTATTAACATTGGGCCAACGGCGGATCCAGGGGTGGGTCATGGGGGTCATGACCCCCCCTGAGCTGGTTCCAGGACTTAGGTGGACCACTAATTGAACATAATGATTTTATTTATATATTTTGTCTCCATACAGATTTTATGTAACTACATGCCTTCAATATTTAATTAATTCAATATAATATAATAACTTTTCATTATACTTCTTTGAAATCACCTTATTTTCATCTATATTAGTAATATTGTAAAATGGGCTTTTTCGGGCTAGCGCACGGAAAAAAATTGAGAATAAGCATGGAAACGAAGCATACATGCCTAACACTGTATTGTCAGAATTGTTTATTCTCTGTCAATCAAATGTATGCCAACAAAATGAACGCAGAAAAAAATCGCGAAACTCCTGATAATATCCTAGAGCAAGCGGCACAAGCGACCGCGAATTTATTACCAGTAAAATCCAGGTCGAGATATGAACACGAATATCAACTTTTTACAGAATGGCGAAATCTGAACAAAATCAAAACTGTAAATGAAGATATTCTTCTAGTTTATTTTGTCGAAAAAGCTAAATCTATGAAATCTTCCACGTTATGGAGTCGATTCTGAATGCTAAAGTGTTGTTTGGCCATAAAAGATAATGACATCAACAAATATCCAAAAACTATTGCTTTCCTAAAGCATCAAGCTGTAGGATATATTCCAAAAAAGTCCAAAGTTTTGACAGCAGAACAAGTAACAAAATTTTTATGTGAAGCTCCAGATGAACAATATCTGCTACCAAAAGCAATTTTAGTGTTTGGGATCTTTGGTGCGTGTCGAAGAGATGATTTAATACGTTTAAATTTAGACGATGTGGTAGATAACGAGCGCTTTCTTGTCGTGTTTTTACGAGATGGAAAAACTCATACATCAAGAAGTTTTACCATTACGAATGCAGGATGTACATTTGAGCCTTGCACAATTTATCGTAAATATGCAGCTCTACGACCTAAAAATATGAACAGCCAAAGATTATTTGTTGCATATCGAAATGGAAGGTGTTACAATCAGCACGTTGGATGCCATACCATCAGTGGTGTTTCGAAAATTGTTGCAGAATACCTAAAACTAGAAGAACCCAGAAAATATACCGGGCATGGACTAAGGCGTTCTTCGGCAACCATGTTGGTGGAAAGCGGCGCTGATTTACTCACTCTGAAAAGACACGGAGGGTGGCGTTCTTCCAATATAGCAGAAGGATATATAGAAGAGTCTATACAAAGAAAAACTGAGGTATCGCGTAAACTGTTTAACCCTTCTCACTTGCAAAATACAGCAACTGTATCATTCGTTCGAGAAAATCAAGACATTTGCGAAGAGTCTGCTTCAGTAACTGCAGTTTCACAAATTGAAACTCCAAAAGGACTGAACCTGTGCAATAATACGAATTGTACAATGAACATAACCATTAATAATAATTCAAATTGAAAACAGTATTTGTTAACTCTGCTTTGATAGTATAGTTATAGTTAGTTGATTTTCAACTCTTACTCTAGTAGTTCCAAGTTTTTTCATTCCTACAACTGTGAAAATAAAAATGTTCCAAGTTTCTTCTGTGTCTTTTTTATGTAATATTTTATTATTATGTTTTGATTTTCAACGAAGTATAATAAAAAATATCGTTCATTACACGTCCAGAAATGATTTTTCCGTGCTTGCATGACTTCATTTTTTTTGTCACACGCGCACGGAAAAATCCCTATTTCCAGATTCGTAATGAAATATACTATTGTATGATGGCAAACGTTTGGGAACGAACGCATCGAAAATTTGAATTTTACCGCGCCACACTTGTTTGTTGGAAACCCTTGTCGTATCACCTCTTCACTTTTGCGGAGTTTTGCGTTAACTCTAGCTGTTATGACAAATCATTCACCACGGTTATGGAACACAAATAAGCTGCCTCATTCCGTGCGTGATACCAAGCTAGTTAGTCGAGTACTTAGCGTACGCTGGCTAGTATTTGGGAGGTATCGGGTTCAAACCCCGGGGCCGACTGGTCTGCCTTGAGTTTTTTTTCGTAGGTTTCCTCATGGTAAGGTAAGTCACTGCTTGCAAACTTATAAGGCAAATGCTGGGCCACTATTAATCCTCTGAACCCTACCCACAATTCCTATGTTTCATAAATATCCCGTCTCACCTATCCTTAATGCACTTGTACATACAAGTGTATCCTCTGATCTGGCTGAAGGAGTTAATCCCAAACTCAAGCTGCCCGCCTCCCTGACACATACTTCAGGGAGGAATTAAACACGTGTTTATCCTTTTCCTTTCCTTCCGTGCGTGATAGTGCTTCTCTGGATGTCTTCAAGAGAAGATGACAATATGTATGTGTATATGTACAAGTTATTATGTGTTAAGTTTTTCAAGTGTACAATGAAGAATAAATATTTTTAAGTACAGTACTTACGTACATTAATAAAATACCTACTTTTTACTTGTATCTATTGTTATCAAAATTAAATTATAAGTTCTTGACTTGACCACGACTATGTGACCCCCCCCCTGGCGCCAAAGCTGAATCCGCCCTTGCATTGGGGTTTGCGATATGAAATTAGTTTTTTGTTTCTAAATGATTCCGAAATTATGTTCGATTTATATTTAATCCGAGTTAATGTAAAGTGTAAAGAATGAATTATTGAGACGTTTGAGTAACGGTACTGTTACAGTAGGTATAAGATTATAAAATGCACTTCAATAATTATTGACATATGCTCGCATTATGAAATTCAAATTTTGTCTTCAATGATTCAAAAATAATCTTCAATATTGAATATTTATTAGTTATTCACTTATTCCCACTTAATTTGAGAATAAATAATTTGTTTTTAAAGTGTACTCATACATAAATTTCTTAATGGACTATCAAGTTTCCGTGGTGTAGTGGTTATCACATCCGCCTAACACGCGGAAGGTCCCCGGTTCGATCCCGGGCGGAAACAATACTTTTTGCGATTTAAACAATCGTTTACTCTATCAATATGAGCCAAAATCAATTTCATACGAAAAATGAAATGCGTTTTTTTTATTAATACAATTCAATCAATAATAGTTTAGAAGCAAGAAAAATAGTAACTTGATAAGTGAAGCAACTCGTTTTTTATTAATAAAATTGTATTAGAAACTATTCATATGAATGACAAATAGAAATTTGTTACCTAAGTCTAATCCACTCTTGAATTTATAATTTTGTTCACTCACTACGACCATATAGGACTATAGGCAGTACTTATGGAGATTCAATTTTTTACACAAAACAATTCAACTTGCTTATCCTTATATAAGTAGATAGGAATTTATTTCTCTTTAAGTGGGGAAAATAGTATGAAGAGCATCTCAGTGTGGTTCCGCGCACAAAAATGCATGGAAGATATTAGTCACCACCCATCACAATGGCATTCGATGTTTCAAACCACTCAATAAACATGAAATTCAAAATTGTTTTGTTTGGAAACATCATAAGTACTAATACATCACCACTCCAATTTCTGCAAATTCCCAATTTCTTACCCTAATCTGAAAATGTATCTTTAGACCACTAAATACAAAAACGGTGTCGTGGGACAATCGTTTTGAGAATAAGAGCATATGTTTTCAAGAATTAGAATAAAGTGTTTATAGAAGGATTTATAAATTACTTCGAAAGTAAATAGAAACTATTTAAAACAAAAATTTTTCATTGTATTATTAAGACTAATTACAACGGATTTTAGTAATTCTGTATATATATATATATATATATATATATCTATATATATATATATATCTGAATATATATATAGGTATATATATATATATATATATACCTATATATATATATATATATATATATATATATATATATATATATATATATATATCTTTATATATATATATATATATATATATATATATATATTATATATATATATATATATATATATATATATATAATATATATATTATATATAGTAAATATATATATATATATATATATATAATATATATATATATATATATATATATATATATATATATATATATATATATATATATATATATATATATATAGGTATATATATATATATATATATTATATATATATATATATATATATATATACATATATATATATATTAAAAAACTCGATTTTATTAAAAAGTTGACGTTTCGCCACGACATTCGTGGCTTTATCAAAAAAAAAATATATATATATATATATATATATATACAGTGGCGCACCCAGGGGGGAGCCATGGGGCTGCAGCCTCCCCCGAGATTTATAATAGTAACAAAAGAATTTGAGGAGTAAATGTTATAGTACAATAGGTAAATATATGTATTGTTTCATATACAACATATATGTAAGTTTATATTTAATGAATAATATATTCCATTTCTTACTTAAATGTTACATTTTGATGCAGCCCCCCCCGAAACTCAGTCCTGGGTGCGCCCTTGTATATATATATATATATATATATATATATATATATATATATATATATATATATATATATATATATATATATATATATATATATATATATATATATATATATATATATATATATATATATATATATATATATATATATATATATATATATATATATATATATATATATATATATATATATATATATATATATATATATATATATATATATATATAGATATATATATATAGGTATATATATATATATTTATATATATATATATATATATATATATTACCTATAAAATTAGTTAGAGCACATGGTTCATAATCCTTATGGGAGGGTAAACCGCTTCGTAACGTAACGCGTTACGGCGCCAGTTTGTCTGGCTTCCTTTTCTCTCACGCATACGGCAGCAGTAGGCAGGCTCCTCCTCTCTCACTCTAACCCACAGTGCTAGCCGTATTTCGGACCGACGCTGTTACTTTTATAGAATTAAATAATGATACTATTTATTTATTCGTGTCAGAAGCTTCATACAAAAGGAAATATAAATATAAGATATAAAATATACTAGATGTCTATCGTCACTTCAGACGTGAGCTAAACACTTTTTGCCCAGAAGCGGGCGAAGTCAATTGCCTTCGGCTTCGCTGCCATAAGGTCCTCTATGGTACATCTAGCGGGGCACAGCGGGCAAGTGTACATGTGTTGCGTGGTTTGCAGTTCTCCACACTCGCAGAGGTTGGAGTCCACAGGGTAGCCCCACTTATTCAGGTTATCTCTTGATCTCGCCATGTCCGTCCATACCTAGTCTATTTAGCGCCTTCGAGGTTTTCCATTTTTCGCCACCTCCTGGTGCTAGTTCTTCATTGGGCTTCATCGAGTGTTGGTTTGAAATAATAATAATAATGATACTAATAATGTACATACACAAAATTATAATGTATTTAAGAATTGTAACTAAGGATAAAATATATTTTAGAATCAATAAAATATTTTATTAATAAATACCCTTTAGAACATTACCATATTAATATGCATAAAATTTGAGTAATATCCTAATCTTCTCTCAAGTTAAACAATTTCAACATTGAATAGTTCAACTTGGATTAGTTTAAGTTATCACTTCTGTCGAGCGTCCCGAAACGCACGCGTTTTTTTGTTGTAATCATACGTAATTATAATAAATAAAGAATTCTAGCTTCAATATAAAATTACAACGAATACTTCTATACTTCAAAGAAGATATATCACATAGTTTTTAATTCACATATTGAATTTATTGATCTCTGAAACTCAACATGCATGTTGAAAGCGTTGAAAGGACAGCAAATCAAAACACATATCAATGTGCATAGGCTGAATACAGTTAAACATTAGTGAGTTACGCTTACATTAGTTTTTATCATTTTTAGGTCTATACTCCATTCATCTAGTATCTGGATGGAGTGTTACGTAACATAAGGAAATTCGTTCCAACAATATGTTGTCAACTGAAGCAATCTTTCGATAGTTAATGTTTGTGACATTTTCTCGAAAATATCACTTAAATTGTGAAGTTTTACCTAAGTAAATGAAACACTCTTTGTTACATATTCGAATCACTAAATATAAAATAGTGTAAATATATTCAAAAGTAATAAACTGGATATGATTTCGAGAGAGGTACTATTACTCAGGCTGAGAAAGCAATAGAAATATTAATACATAAAATCAAAAAAATCAGACAAAATTATTTTTAACTCTGCACAAGGCATAATCGGTTTATTTTTATGTCTTCAGGTTTCGCATGATCTCTCAAACACTTGGAATCACTTCTAAAACTTTTTTCATAGCAAATTTAATTTTCGTCGAATTTAAAATTACCTACTCAACCATTCTTATTTTTCAGTATTCGAGCCAAATGAGGACAATGCAGAAAATTACAGTAAAATTTATGATGAATATAAAAATTTGGTGAGTAAAAAAACCTTGAATATTCTTCTATTATGTATAAATATATACATATATATATATATATATATATATATATATATATATATATATATATATATATATATATATAATATATATATATATTTATATTATATATTATATATATATATATATATATATATATATATATATATATAGGAACAATAAAAGTTTAGCTCTGACAGGTTAATTCAATTAATTTATTATAAACGATTAAAAGTATAAAATTGTAACGTTTCGGTGGTACATCCACTCAGCACTCGATATATAAATCACAAACAACCTTAAATGTAACATACATACATATAAAATCAATTAATACAATAATTTTGTCAAGTACATCCACAATAAAATCAAACTTAATCAACTAACATAAACACATTAAAAACAAACCGTCTGTCATATGTATATATATATATATATATATATATATATATATATATATATATATATATATATATATATATATATATATATATATATATGTATGTGTCATATGACAGACGGTTTGTTTTTAATGTGTTTATGTTAGTTGATTAAGTTTGATTTTATTGTGGATGTACTTGACAAAATTATTGTATTAATTGATTTTATATGTATGTATGTTACATTTAAGGTTGTTTGTGATTTATATATCGAGTGCTGAAGAAGGTGGATGTACCACCGAAACGTACAATTTTATACTTTTATTCGTTTATAATAATTAATTAAATTAACCTGTCAGAGCTAAACTTTTATTGTTCCCATATAACGTAAACAGGTAACAAATTCTTATACCTACATCTATATATATATATATATATATATATATATATATATATATATATATATATATATATATATATATATATATATATATATATATATATATATATATATATGCGGAGAGAGTTTTAATTTGTTGCTTTTTATGTATGGGTTCGAACGTGATATAAGATGTACCTACGATGTTTTGTAGAATTTTAGAATTTTGTAGAAATTTAGAATTTGTAGAATTTCGGAAGTTCTCAAAGTGATGAATGATTCTCATTGGTCACTTAGATTATCAGGAATCTTTCTAATGACGTATCTGTAGTTGAAGTGATTATGTAGGATAATGTGTTTAAATTATTTGGTTTTGTAGAATTAGATGCTGAGGTAGATTTTCGTACGTGATGAGGATCGGGTACTACAGAGAGATGGAGGCTCAGAGCCGCCTCCATTTAATTCAGGTTTATTCATTGGTATTTTCGATTTGATTCTTATATCTCTTAAAGTTTCAACGCTTCTTAATTATAAAGATTAACAGTAGTTATGCTGTTCAATTTGAAATAATTTTTTTTTAATTATGGAGATGAAAGTAAACGAAAAAATCTTTTAATGCACTGAAATATTAATATAATAGTAATATTGTTAAAAAAAGCTATTCGATGCAAGGAAAAAGTGATAACTATTATAGTAGAGCACTAGGTGTATTCATTTCAGAATAGATTCACACTTAAGTGATGTGGCGAATACGACACAAGTGTATCTGCCTAGTGGTCAATTTTCGTTCACGGAAGGTGTGTGTTAGGGAGTTTGGGGTCTGCTTCAACGGTTTGTACCGTGGTTTGGCCTCCACGTATTCCAACCGTTCCACGTATTCTTGCCTCAATTTCAAAATTTCATTTTTGGGGGTTCTTATTGATGAAATAAATCGATGCACTAATTTATCTCTATCAGTCTCGAACGAATTATGCGCAAACATATATTATTGTCAATATATAGCCAAAAATTCATTACTCAATGGTTAGGTACTGAACAAAATTAAAATAAAATCGCCTTCTAAAACGAGTCTAAAATATTGTTCATTAGTTTTCTTTGAAACCACATTCATATTGCAAGTGGGGTCAGCCAAAAAATGTTAACTCAGCAAGAGGTTATATTATTCTCGTTTTCTAATCCTAAGCTAAATTCATGAACACTTAAACAAAAATGTATGAAGTGCATAGCAAGTCGCCAAATTTATTTTTGAAGTGGTTATCAACTTCAAAAATTTCAATATTTGGTATTTTCGGTACATGCCGAAGATATGACCAGATACTTTGGAAAATGTAAAATATATGTCCGTTTTCTGTTGGCATTTCTTCGAGAAGGCAAAAATCCCAAATCAAGAAGATTCACAATCACAAGAAAAAAAGATGTCCTTTTGTCCCATGCAGTTTTTATCGTAGATATAGTAACTTGAGACCTACAAGTATGAATAGTAGTAGAGTAGTACTTATTGCATATCACAATGGCACATGCTGTGCTCAACATGCAGGTTGCCATGCTATAAGTAGAACAACAAAACAAACAACAGAATATCTGAACCTAGAAAATCCTGGCAGAATAAACTGGACTCCGTTAAAGACGATCCTCAGCATATATGTTAGTCGAAAGCCGACAGAATTTGCTTACTCTAAAATGACATGGTGTTCGGCGTTCCTCGACTGTAGCTGAGGCTAATATCGAAGAATATTGATAGATTGAAATTTGTCGTAAATTGTTTAGTCATTCTAAGTAGCAAACACAATGTCAATGCCGGAAAACACATTACTACGTTTATTTACAAAAAAGAAAGCCTAACATGAATATTTCATTTGGTGAAAATTACAAGATATCGATGTTTATCCCTTTTGTTTGAAAATATCAGTTTCTAGTAGATATTCTTTTGCCTTGTTTTTTTTTCAAGAAGTATAATTAGAAGTTTCGTTCATTACATATTCATAAATGCTTTTCCCATGGTTGCATGATCGGCTTCACTTCAAAAAAGTGTCACGCGTGCCTGAGAAAATCCTATTTTCTGGATTCGTAATGATATATAATATTCCACTATGTTACCTAAAAGCAAAAGTCGACACTTCAGTTACTGATCGACTCGTAGATCGCTTCTCCGATTTTTCTACCCTTATAAAATATATAAATGAATATATATATATATATATATATATATATATATATATATATATATATATATATATATATATATATATATATATATATATAATCAAGCAAGTACATCTTGATTATACTACCATTGAGGAAATCGAATCAGCACTAGAACAGAAACTTGGTTTTCACAACTGCTGTAGAGTCATATTTAAGGCACTAAACAAACCTACTACTCTCATAAGGGTAGTCACTCATTCTAAAACGACGATAGATAAAAAACTTCTAAACGGACTACCTATTTTCGGTCGCATTCATGAAATTGAAACCTCAAAAATCCTAGCCCCAATACCAAAGTTTTCCACAAAAACTGTACATGATAGTTCAGAATGTAATTCCAAACCTTCCTGCGTCTCTTGCGATGAAAACTACAAGTGCAGTTCATGCCCGAAAGCAATTCTTCGGCGCTTCTGAATTCTCAACAGGACCACAATAGTTAACTACTGTGGTTGTGGAGTTTCTATGACAATAGCCACCTGTTCGTTTAATGAACTTTACGCTTGATACAGTGACCGCTAGCGGCATCCGCCGCAAATGCCACATATTGAAAAAACTTTTACACAAGCACAATATTTCTATCCTATCCATCACTGAATCCTTTACTTCAATAGGTATAGCATATTCCAATAAAATTGGGGTACCTCCGCGGTACTGCCCATCTAATGCACACACTTATCATTCAAGGACTAGAAACAGACAACAGCCAAACTTCAACTTAATAACAGGGATATAACAATATTTAGATACTATCATCCCTCGAATATAAATTCATCATAAACGCTATTATACTATGTGATCTGAACACCAGACACACCTTATTCGGAGATATCGTAACTAATCCAAATGACCGGATACTGTCCGAAACCCTGATTAACTTCAAACTTTGGCGTTGCCGTAACATTCATCTTATATTTTTCAACCACCTTGGAGTGTCAATAATCGATCACATTTTGGTCGCCCCCAATGTTATCCCATTTTTCGAAGAGTACTGATTGCCAAAACATTTCATTTCACCCAAAATACATACCTACCCTCGATCAGCAGCAGCAGATAAAATTGCCACTATCGAAACAGAATATAATATACATACCCTCAGCAAGAATACAAGCTCCCCCTGGGGTTCCTCAGAAGAACCCCTTGCCCACCTATGACACAAAGTGGTAACGTAAAGGCAGAGCTACATACCCAACGAAAAGTAGATAAGGAAGAATTTAGTTAATAAAACAAACAAAAACTAAATGAAATAATGATTTCCCTTGCTCATACGGTAGGCTTTACTAACAGTAGACCAATTGGACCCAATTAAAAGGTCCACGCCAACTCTCTGGTAGATTATTAGGTCCTTACAGAAATGTTACAGGAAAGTAAATTCAATTCCATATGAGCGGAAGAAGATTGCAAAGCCTTATAACTGCCCTCATAGAATAATGTAGCTAGAAAACATGTACCCCCCTCCACAAAAAAGATAATCATCATATGTATCCGTACTTACAACTAAATATTGATAAACTCATAAACATAACAACTTTTTATTTGCTGTTACTGATCCATAGATTTACTTTATTGCATACATCATTACTTCAAGCACATAAAAATATAATGCACATAGAAAAATTATTGACTTACCAGTTGACATTTCTTTACCGCCTCCTTCCATAATTTATCTAGCATTCAAAGATTTTCATAGTCTGATAGTCATTGGGATCTGGTCCCAAATAAGTGGTCTGTGAAAGCCAGAATTTATAATTTGCCAAACTGGTGAAAACTCGGAGTAAGAAATACTAAAATTTATTTTATTGTAACTTGCATCGCTTAAAGCATGGTAACTAGATGCTTGAGGCATAGCAGGTAGAGTCGCGTAGAGAGACGACCATGTTTGTCCATTCTGTATTATCTCTATGTGTTTGTCTCCATTTGAAACTATGTGATTAAATAACCGCTTGACACATCTCGATGCTACACTATGTTTCTACCCTCACAGAAGGATCTGAGTAAATACTTTGCTGATACTGAATACGCCCACCTCCAGAGAATGATTTTTTGCATATTTTTACTGAATGAATAATAATTAATATTTTCTCGATACGATGTATCACATGTACACCAATATTCTAAAGTTTCTAGGTACTTAAGTGAAATACTTAGGGAATTTAAACCCAACTGCTACCTAGATCTCGAAGTTAAATGAATTCAACAAGGAACTACCTATGAACTTATATGAACTTCATATAACTATTGAGACAAAGAGCATTAAAATTTATTAATTTGTAATGATTCGAAGAAATTTAGTTTCAGTTCATTTTTCTCTGTATTTGCTAATTCAAAATGAGAGTTAAACGAGTGACTTTCATGAAGTAAGTGCTTGTATAATATGAGTTTGCTTTTTTACTAACAAATCTACGCTAGTGTTCCAAAATTCTAATTCGAAAGTTTGTTAGAGTTCTACTACTATAAAATGTATCCCAACAACCCAATTCTGTTGGCCATTTTTTTTGTGAATTTTTGATTTATTTTTTATTAGTTTGCCATGATTATTTTTGTGCTATAGGTACGTAACGTTGATACTGGGTTGGTAAATCAGCGATTCAAGCTGAACGCTAGGGTTTCCGATATAAGGTAAAATGTTATATTTCAAGTTCTCTCTAATGCGTATAATAAACTTGTTAAATGGCTTTTTGGAATTACATTTTGTGTATCATGTTTTCTCTCGGTTCGGGTTCATAATTGGTGTTCAGGCTGCTTTGTTTGATACTAGTGTTTCATTATGAATATTAATTCATCAAATGTTAGCCTCATCATCCACAATTTAGATTAATTCAGATTAATTTACTTCCCTTTCAAGTATGAAAGGCTGAACATATCCACTATATTATTTTTTAATGCTCTGACAATACGACACAGATAAGACAAGATATATTAGGAGAGCTAGTGAACCATCTGACTAACCTGTTTCCCACAAAGCTAGAAAATTTTTAAAGAATATTTATTATTGGTCTATTAAGAAAGTACCCATCTGGCAGGCATCTCGCGGTTGCGTCATCATCCCTTAAATTTTTGAAAATGTAAAAAAAAAATTTCTCCTTTAAGGCTACAATTTTAATATGATGTAATTGACATATGTTTAAGTGTAATAAAAAATTGACAGCCTACTTTGATGGTTGCAAGTATGTGCCAGAATCAAATCAAATCAAATATGCTTTATTGTCTTAAAATAATACATTTTATTGACAAAGCCAAGAAAAATAAATAGTAACTAAATAATGTAAAACTTAAAATAAACACACATCAATCAAAACAATATATGTACAAACTAAACAATGTAATACCTAAAAATAAAAATCACACCACATTTCCATAAAAAAATATATATAAACTTCACAATAAATCTTCCTCAATAGAAGCTGATGCCTGTGCTATTCAATTTGGTCATATCTATCATTCAGTGCTCAGAAAAGTAGTCCTCTATAAAGTAATAAGGTCTATCAAGAAAATGAGATTTTGTTCGTTTCCGAAAATTGGTCAAGGAAGTTATAGATTTTAATTCCTCTGGAAGGTGATTGTAAATTTTTTTAGCATTGTAAATGATGGACTTTTTTGTTAATTCGAGGAAGGAATAGGGAGGCAAACATGATGTCCCGAAGATCTGGTGGAATACCCGTGCTGTGACACCAAGGGTACGGCATGAAAATACTTATGAATCAAGCACACAGATTCAAGTAAATATAAAGAAGGAAGCGTCAAAATTCTATTTTTCCTGAAATAAGGTTTGAAATGAGCCCTATTTTTCAGTACAAACATGTGTAACGAATTGCTCTTTTCTGCAATTTGAGAATGGTGTCAAGTTTTGAAGAATTACATGAACCCCAAAAGGGAAGACCATAACGAAGATGAGATTCGAACAATGCAAAATGGGCAATTCTTGTTTATGCCGTATCTAATTCCCTTGAGATGGATTTAATTGCGAAACAGCCACCTACGCAAGAAACAAAAAAAAATCCATTTTTTTTGAAATTGCATGTGGAAATTTAAGGATTTAATGATTGATAATTTGAGTTTCTGAACGTTTTTGTGATTTAGTTTTCATTTATGTTCAATACATATGAAACTTAGGACTAGCCTTTAAGGTAAGACTATGATAAAGTGGTCGTAAACTCACAAATTTGTCAATCAAATCATGAAAAACATACTAGTCGACCATGGTCAATTTCATACATTACATAAAGTGAACAAGGAAAATTCTTTAATAATTTAAAAAATTATCAAACAACTTTCCAAGGAAGCTGGTTATACGTATTCAGCAACGCAAAAACTGCATTCACAATCGAACGGTGAATTATAGAAATTGTCAAGTCACCCCGGCTCAAAATCTGCATACAGCTGTTTCGATCTTATTAGATCTCATTAGTGCAGCTTGTGTGACTCGGAGTAATTGAATACAAATCGTGACCAGGCTACTATCTGGATAACAACTCAAAGCACCCTCCACAAGGATATTGGAAACCAACAATTCACCGCTTACGTCGCTCTAACACGTACCTCCTGATATGAAGATATCTACTCAGGAGGTACGTGTTCGAGCGACGAATTTCTGCATTTTCAGTCTAAGCGGTGAATTGTTTTTTCCCAATATCTTTGGTGGGATGGCGCTCTGGATTGTTATCCGACCATTGTTACTGACCACGATTTGTATTGGGGAACAATTAGAGATTTGTTAATTCACTCCGAGTCAAATAAGCTGCACTGATGAGATCTAATAAGATCGAAACAGCTGTATGCAGATTTTGAGTCGGGGTGACTTGACAATTTCTATAATTCACCGTTCGATTGTGAATGCAGTTTTTGCGTTGCTGAATACGTATAACCAGCTTCCTTGGAAAGTTGTTTGATAATTTTTTAAATTATTAAAGAATTTTCCTTGTTCACTTTATGTAATGTATGAAATTGACCATGGTCGACTAGTATGTTTTTCATGATTTGATTGTTGTATTTTGCGTATTAAGCGACTAGAATATTCGGAGCGCGCTCTCGTGGGTATATCCAAAGGTTTTAAATCACTATGTTAGTGTGCCTTGGAATCATATACACCACTGTTGTAGAGTAGATATCTTCATATCAGGAGGTACGTGTTCGAGCGACGAATTTCTGCATTTTCAGTCTAAGCGGTGAATTGTTGTTTCCCAATATCTTTGGTGGGATGGCGCTCTGGATTGTTATCCGACCATTGTTACTGACCACGATTTGTATTGGGGAACAATTAGAGATTTGTTAATTCACTCCGAGTCAAATAAGCTGCACTGATGAGATCTAATAAGATCGAAACAGCTGTATGCAGATTTTGAGTCGGGGTGACTTGACAATTTCTATAATTCACCGTTCGATTGTGAATGCAGTTTTTGCGTTGCTGAATACGTATAACCAGCTTCCTTGGAAAGTTGTTTGATAATTTTTTAAATTATTAAAGAATTTTCCTTGTTCACTTTATGTAATGTCACAAATTTGTACCTATCACTCAACAGCATTAATTGATTCAATCATTTCTTTATGATCACTAAGCCATACTATACTTAGTTACAATGGACAAAGATACAGAGCGATATGTCCAATTTGCACAAAAAAACTAGTCAAAATTTAAATCATTTTCAACAAACATCGATATACTAGTTCGAATAATAAAATGGACTAAATTTCAGATAGAAACATAACTCTAGTAATATGATGGAGGTGCCTCAGGTGTATATGAGATTACATGAAATGAACAAGGAAAATTTTTAAATAATTTAAAAAAATTGTCAAACAACTTTCCAATGGAGCTGATTATATGTATTCTTCGACGAGAATTCTACATTCACAATCCAACAGTGAATAATAGAAATCGTCAAGTCGCCCTGACTCAAAATGTGCATGCAGCTGTTTCGATCTTATTAGATCTCATTAGTGCAGCTTGTTTGACTCGGAGTAATTGAATACAAATCGTGACCAGGCTACTATCTGGATAACAACTCAAAGCACCCTCCACAAGGATATTGGAAACCAACAATTCACCGCTTAGCTCGAAAATGCAGAATGTATTCTCCCGACGGTTATGAATTACCTTCCCGATGACAACTTTACTATCTTCTGGTGCATACTTTCAACCATCAAAGTAGGCCGTCAAATTTTTATTACACTTAAACATATGTCAATTACAACATATTAAAATTGTAGCCTTGTGGGACAAATTTTTTTCGACATTTTCAAAAATTTAAGGGATGATAACGCAATCACGAGAAGCCTGCCAGAACGGTAGGTACTTTCTTAATTTACCAATAATAAATCATCATTTAAAAATTTTCTGGCTTTGTGGGAAACAGGTTAGTCGGATGGTTCACTAGCTCTTAGACTAATATCTTTATTAGTGTAGTGAAGCTTGGGCAGATACAAAGTACCGCGTGTCTAAGTATGACCGGAGCTATGCGAACAACACCAACTAGGGCAATAGAGGTGATGCTATGCCTGTCACCTTTGGATATTTATCTACAAGAAGTGGCCTTGGCAACAATGGTACGCCTTGAGACTATTGGTATAAAGCCAGAAGTAGGATGTGGGGAGACTAGACGTCGCCTGTGACTCGAGGCTACCAACACGATGTCTCTGCTACAGGCAAATGCAGACAGCATTTCCCCGCGATTTGTTTTTGATAAACCCTACTCAATACACACAAACAGTGGAAATGAGACCTCCTATAAAGGAACGATCAATATTTTCACGGACTGATCAAAGCAAGAAAAAGGAGCAGGCTGTGGAATATATTCGAGGCACCTGCGATTTTAACTTGAGTGGACCATGGAAAAATGCGCCAACATAGTTCAGACAGAGCTAACGGGCATAACCATAGCCGCGAACGAGATTGCTCGTAGGAACATAACGAACAAAACAATTAAAATCTACACAGATAGTAGACAATCGTTACTGGCCCTGAAGAATCATAAAATAACTTCACAGTCACTATGGGAATGCCATCAAACACTTGCGGGTGCAGCCCATGCAAACCATATTATGGTGTGCTGGGTCACTCGAGATGCAATGGCAACAAAAAAGCTGACGAATTGGCTAGGAAAGCAGCCGCCCTGAACATATTCGGCCCTGGCCCTTCCAGCCTACTACCGCTGACAGCAAAGTCACAAATGATGAAAGAGAACGCCCATAAAAAATTCAAAAATCTATGAGATTAAGCGACACACCTCTCTGCAGAGGCTGTGAACAGGAAGACGAGACAGTACAACATGTTCTCTGTGAATGCCCCGCTGTCTTGTCACTCCGAGAATCCATTCTGGGTGAAAGGTGGCCACCTTATCCGCCTTGAGGGAAATCCCCCTAGGTATAATCACCCTCTTTTTCAAACGACTGGGATGGTTGGAAGCCTAGTCTGGTGATGTTCCCGGGGAGGATGCACAAAGGGTCCAATGGGGCCTAAGTACTGTGGTCTCGATTGCACTCCCGAAAATACAGAATACAGAATAGTGTAGCGAATATCCTCCCTTAAGTTCGTTACGTCTATGATAAATCATCGCTTACCGCAGATTCTCGAAAAATCTAAACCAGATAGAATGTAACATTCTAAAAACATATTTCATGTCTATTGTTAACCGTAGAAGATTCCCGAACAATAGAGAATGAACAGTCTGGAACGTTCTAGAATCTAGAAAGATCGGGAAGACGCAGGGGATATAAATAGACTTTTGTGCAAAAATAATTAGCGTATAAGTTACTAGTTAGTGTAATTGAATTTAAATGTACTGATAAATTAATTTACAAGGCAATAATTCGTTTAGTTCGTTAATAGATAATTGCCTATTTTTATTCACACATTCGAACTCACAACCATATAAAAACGTAACATTAAAATCAATATAAACACAGAAAACAATGTAAAGTTCCTTTCGTAGCTTATTCTAAAGAGTTGATGCTTCATAGAAATTAAGAATAGAACTTACAAATTACATAATTTTTTTATTAATGTATTTTCCGATTTTGTTTCAACAATATATAATTTCTTAAGGTTGACTTCATGTTGGGAAATTTCATGGAAGATATTGGAATTACTCCTTCACAATTCGAACATGCTTGCAATAGAGGTCATGACCGTCATTCAGTACGTTTTGACCAAGTAAGTATATTTAATTTATTTATGAATAATTGAAACAATAATGTTTGGATGATAAAACAAACATGAAAAACATTGCAATAGCAAAAGTATGCAATAGAATGAAAAGATTTTTTATGAGCAACTCGCGGGAAAGCATGACCAAGCTAGTGAGCCGAGTACTTAGGTACGCTGGCTAGTATTTGGGAGGTCCCGGGTTCGAACCCCGGGGTCGGCTGATCTGCCATGAGTTTTTCTCATGGCATTAAGTAAGTCACTGCTTGCATACCTACAAGGCGAATGCTGGGCCGGTATTATCCTCTGAACCCTACCCACACTTCCTCTGTTCCATAAATATCCTGTCTCAACCATCCATAATGTCGTGTATCCTCTGATCTGACTGAAGGAGTTCATCCCCATAACTCAAAGCCCGCCTTCCTGACACATACTTCCGGGAGGAATGAAACACGCGGAATTTGCCATTTTTACCGGAGATGATTTCAATAAAAGGCGAAAACAGCTACGAGGGTAAAGCGTTCTATAGGTCTGCAGTTCGGTTCAGAAACGCCCTCTAGGACCGTAAGGATGTGCACGACAAGTTGGTGTGTATTCTCTGCAAACCTTATAAATGGTTCAAATACCACTCAATCACTCTGAAGGTAAGACCAGACAGAGGCAACAGTTAGCAACTTTTGTCATTGATGTGTAGAAACAAAGTTGCCGCTTGTAAGTAGATGTTTTCGGTTGGTCGCCATTACCAATGTTTCTCTGTGTCGAATGTTAGACTTACCTAGCGTTAAACTTCAGAGACAATTGAGGAACAGGCGTCGACAAAACGTGACTTGCTGCTTATGCTTGTTTGGTGAGGACGGTTTGTCATCAGTCACTAGTCGCTTTCACTCACATCCTTAAAATGACCACCGCAAGTTAACTGATCGTTGGTAATCAAACTTGCCATGAGACCTACTACTACGTGAGCACTCTCTCGTGAATGAGGTCGCGTTCAACAATTTCCAAGCTTTTGTTTCATTTTACTCAGAACAAAGAAAGCTGCTCCAATTATTATATCGCTTTAATTCCACGTTATTGAAATTTATTACTCCTGAACAATATAATTTTAGCCAATACTTGTATTGACTAAAAAATTGTTTTTTTTCAATTCACCCCGGTTTCGATATTTGCGACGTTTCATGAATCTAGAAACCTAATTAAAAGCTGTTTCGAGTGTGTACAAAAAACAAACTAAAAACACAAATAGGTTTTTAAACAAAATATTTTATATTTTAATTTTGTATTCATATTACTACTCTCAGTTAGATAATAGTATTTTTGTTGGCAACAGTGCAAAATGGAAGGCGAAAAAAGATATTGTGGAAAACCTCTCAAAGATCATTCATATGGCATTGCAAGCCATGTAAAAACAATAGACAATTTAACTATTACAGTTATTAGCTATTTTTATTCACAAGAGAAAAAAATCACAAGAATTTTTTGACTACTTCAGAAGAAACCGTAAACATTATGCGAGATTTAGAATCTGAAATTATTAAGAGAGGAAATTTTTGACGGCTATTGAGTGAAATAAGCAAACTACAGTGCTCCAAAACAACACCTATATATTTAGATGGTACATTTTCCTATTCATTATTGTATAGATTATTTTACACAGTTATTTACTCTGCTTGACTTACCTAATGGTCATTATACACCACTAATATATTGTATTTTACCAGCTTATATACACATTTGAAATTTACAGTTTCAGCGATCACTGAGCTATAAAGCATAGATATCCTTGAACTGTGCGGACAATTCGGCGCATGTAGACAGTAGCTCCGTTTTCCGATTCATTTTGCTTCTCATTTTCTTTGTATGCTTGTCAACTTTGAGCAACAATGGCTAACATTTGGCAATGTTCTCGGGATTTTCTGATAGAATTTATTGCATTATACGAAAGTCTCTCATGCATTTGACGTGTCAAATCCAAAGAGTATAGTGACAGGGATAAAAAGGGGCAGGCTTATGAGAGTTTAGTGAAAAAATTCAAAGAAATTGATGGAACCGCCGTGTACTTCTGAGACGTCCCAGTCTTATTTTCTTAACAAGACAGAATGCCGAAATTGACCAGAGTAGAACGTCCTCCATGATGATGCCTGTGCAAAATATAAAGATATGTCTGCATTGTGTAGACGCTATAAAATTTGCAACGTATTCATTACGTCTTAAAACTGTGCAGACAAAAGGTTGTGCAAAACGTAGTGTCTGGACCGACCTTAACAATCGCCCAGTTTATGAAAGAGTTTGCTGTGAGAGCACAAATCCGTGGGAAAGTCCACTAAATATGTCGAAACTAGATCGAAGAGAACACCGCGATCAATTCGATGCTATCGAAATGAAACCTGCATTTGGAAGACAAAATCAAAAAATTACCATAATCGCAATAAAAAAATGCTGCCTACAACAAACTGGTCGAAAAATATAAAACTATCGATCCAAATGGCAACAGGGAGATAGTGGTTAAGAAAATATATAATCTTGTTTATTCTTAAATAATTATGCCAATCTTTGGTGCAAAATTTCAACCCATTTAATAAATTTATATGAGAGTATAAGACTTCCGTTTTAGAAGCCAATCCCTTACACTACGTGAATTTTTTCAAGCATATTATCATCAATCCCAAAAATGTAAGTGCATCTTCATTGTCTTCCGCTTTCGTTATTGTCGATGACACGTTGTCGATGACACGTTGTCGATGACACGCGAGCTTCCGTGTAGAACTGACAATTGACAATATCGACGCAGATATCGGTTGCGTATGGAGACACAAGGGGTATTCGATTTAACTGTGCAGTTTGAAATCGTTACGATAGTAGGTATATCGTTATGTGTGAAGGTATTGAGGCTTGAGGGGCTGCTGTAAAACGAGAACACATCGAGAAGCAGAAGAAGATGGGGCACAATAGATCTAATAAGGTCGCAGCGCATCGGTCACCATCCAAACCTACCAATACCAATATGTGTGTAGCTGGTCTAAAGGCCGATCCATAAGCTACGTTTTGCACAACCTTTTGTCTGCACACTGTTGAGATGCAATGAACACACTGCAATTTTTAGAGCGTCTACATGATGCAGACTTATCTTTATATTTCGCACAGGCATCGCCATGGAGGACGTTCAACTCTGGTCAAATGTTAAAAAAATAAAAGATTGGGACGTCACAGAAGTTCCATCAATTCCTTTAAATTTTTTCACTAAACTCTCATAAACCTGTCCCTTTTTATACTATACTCCTTGGATTTGACATGCCAAATGCATGGGAGACTTTCTTGTAATGTAATAAATTCTATCAGAAAATCCGGAGAACATTGCCGAATGTTAGCCATTGTCACTCAAAGTTAAACATACAAATAAAATGAGAAACAAAATTAATCGGAAAAGGAAGCTACTGTCTACATGCGCCGAATTGTCCACACAGTTCAAGGATATCTACGCTTTCTAGCTCAGTTATCGCTGAAACTGTACCGTCTTCGAGCAGGTTCCAAAACTGCGCACTTCTCCTATATACACGCAACGTTTTGTCTGCAACGTGTTGAACTGTGCAGACAAAAGGTTGTGCAAAACGTAGCATCTGGACCGGCCTTAAGAGTAATTGGTGTAAACAACCAAACTATGCATGAGTATTAATCGAAAATAACACCGCATATTACGAATTCTTCATGAAGGCCCTAGGGAAGAGTCTCTCGATTTATTCGGTCATAATATAATGGTCACATGACATTCATTTTAAAGAATGCATACAGTTCAGCTGTTATGATAGAACATTCAGAATTTATATGAATTGAGTTGACAGTTTGAACAGACAGGTTCTCCAACACAATATTTATTCAAACCTTAGCGAAGTTGCAGACACTAGATCTCAAACAAACCTTCAAGTCACAGGATAAGACAACGTTAAGAATAGGATACTAACTGAGTGGACAAATTTGTCTTCCTAATGATTATGTGGTCACATGACATTCATTTTAGAGAATGCATACAGTTTAGCTGTTGTGATAGAACATTCAGAATTTATATGAATTGAATACACTAGATCTCAAACAAACCTTCAAGTCAAAGGATAAGACAACGTTAAGAATAGGATACTAACTGAGTGGACAAATTTGTCTTCCTAATGGACTATCATCAACTTCCAATTCGAGCTGCAAAAGACATTTTCCGTGATGCAATTCTGGAAATGCAGAAATATGTTTTTACAAACTATTGTTGTTTCAGTAGTCTACATTAACTTCCAAGCTCCCACCGTATTTTTCCAAGCGAATATTTCTAATTGAGTGAGTTGTTCGATTGAAAAATAATTAGAAACAATATGGAGGTACTTATGAAATTTCTTGTTTTGTTATTTCCGGTAAAACCAGAAATGCATGCTTGATACGCATTTCCTCCCATCAGATAGTGGTTAATATGAACCAATCATACCAATAGGCGGAATTTTCGAAATATTGAACCATAAACTTTGAATTGAAGAACTCTATATGATAGTTGATCATTATGGAAATGTTGAAAAATTACATTTACGCTATTTGCTAACATAAAAATATATTTTAATTACGAACACATTCAGTGCGCCTGTTTCGGACATACGGTCCATTTTCGTGGAATATATCAAAGTGACTAGAATTCTAATAATTTATCAAATATTCTAACGACTGATAAAGGGCGGGCAAATATGTCGAGTTGAAGATTCAAAAAGGTTGCCCAATTGACTACTAGATAATGCTTTGCGAATTTCTAAACTTTCCGTGTAGGTAATTTAATTTCAAAGACTACGCAGATACGTAGAGTTTGCATTTCTGAAATTTCTGGGAGTTAATTTTATTTATGCAGTGGGTTGCCATACTAGTTTTTTTGATTAATATGACTTTGAATGTTCCTTATATCTGGTAGTAAATCTATTCTATCCGGTACATATCATTATGAGTATTAATACATTTATAAATGAAAAATAAATAATAAGAAAAAACTTGTCTAAAAACCACAAAATAAAAATAACTTTTATTCGACTAGTTTCGCCTTTTACAGCATTATCAAGACTGAATACATGTATTCAGTCTGTAGTCGAATGAAAGTTATTTTCATTTTGTGGTTTTTAGAAAAGTTTTTTCTATTCTTTATTTTTCATTTAAATATATGAACTGCCACAGAGTTGATTCATCGTCTATCGAATTTATTAATATATTTATATTAATTTCAGAATATTTTCCAACAAATATGGGCAGCCAATAACTATGAAATGTTTAAAAGAATGATGACTCAGCGAAATGTGGAGCTTCAACTTCAAGCCTTAGAACTTATCGAACAAAAATATGGAATAATGCCACAGTCATTTATTCCAACAAAGAAAGCCCATGCGATAGTCGAAAGTACACCACAAAAAGTTCAAGAACAAATTGATGTAAAAGATCATATTGAAAAAGTAGTTTTGGAAGAAGTTTCTAAGTAATAATATTTAAGTTATTCAGTTACTGGTAAATGCATAATGTTAATTTGCAGAAAATTCCCAGAAGGTGAACCGTCTAATGCGCCAGAAATTCAATTTTTATTGGAGGAAAAGGAGATACTAGAAAGTACCAGAAGTGAGTATTGAATTGAAATTTTTCGAGGAAAACCATTTCATCATGCTGAATTTTTTCAAGACAAAATTCAATCTGAAATTGTGAAAAACGAAAAAGTTTTGACAGTAGTAAATGACGACAAGAATGAGAACAAACAGGAGAATGACGCAAAGGACCCTGCTGAAGGTAGATTTTTTTCAGTAACAAAAAACTTATAATAATACCTAAATGATAAGTCATACGCTAATACAGAAATTTAAAAATCTATATATCTCAATGATCCAAACATGAAATATAAAGGCTTCAACGGTTCCCATTATGGGACAAAATAATAGAAATTATAGGTTTTTATTTTTATAGCCTAAATTTAAGTGCGTAGAGTAGTGTAGCAATCATTATTCAATTGATATGTCAAACTGGTGGAAATATATGCAGGATGCTGTTGAATTTTCGAAAATGGTCGTATTCCCAGCAAGGGCGTCGGCAGCCGGTGGTTCAGAGGGGGGCAGTTGATATATGGAGGATGGGAAGAGTATGAATTTTGAACACAGTTAAAAGCAAAGTTATTAATAATAGAACAAAAAGAATTTGGGACATAATATAGGATTAAATAATAAGAGAATTAAAAGAATTTGGAGGCAGTCAAATTATCCATTGACAGTTACAAGATTTTAATAATAAAGTAGTCAAGAGTTAATTAAAACACAGTCTTCGTGGGTTTTTTGTAAACTTTTCGACCACTTTGATATGAAAATCTTGTAAGTTTCCATTAATTTGTTTTCTGTGCACACTCATCATGGCCAGACCATTGAGGCGATATTCGCCATAGTGTTTCTTAACCAGGTTTTTAGTCTCCTTAGGCTGCTAAACGATCGCTCTACCGTACACGTTGTGCACGGTAGAGCGATCTGAATTTTTAACGCTTTTCCTGATTCAGGAAAGAAGGTTTTCATCTCTTTCAAGACATCAATAACGGTTTGATTTGTTGGGTTGGGTTTATTTCACCACAATCACTGCCACAGTTCGATTTCATTTTTTATGTTCGGTAAATCATAAAACTGGGCGATAGTTTCGCAAGTTTCCATGAGATCTTCGACTGACATCGTTTGCATTTGCGCTGGGTGTAGTTCAGGTAAAGCAAATGATGGAGTGTTTTCTTCAGCATAACGTACTTCAACGGATGTAATAAAAGAGTCCAAGTATGGTATTACTAACGACCTCTTCCAGAATTCTGAAGGATATTCTGCTGGGTGGTTACTTCGATGACATTGTTTCTCAATAATGCGCGGCATTGATGTGATGTCCTCCTCTAGTCCGACTTTCTCTGCAATAACAGTAGCATTCTTTATAATTTCATCTGTGACTTTTTCGGCATGTGCTTTTTCATGTGCTGCGAGGCCTTGACTACGTCCAAAGGTACGGATTGAAGCACGTTAACAACAGGTTCCATCAAAGCAAAGTATTTGGCTATCAAAATAATGCCAAGAATAAGTAATATTCCAGAAAAAGCTGCATGGAGTTGAAAGGCATTTTTTCGAGTCGCATTATTTCCTTCACGCGATAAGGTTTCTAAGGCATCCAATACAAGTATATAAGGAAAATTTTCCTTAAAAACTCTGATAGTTTTGTGTTTCTCACTCCATCTTGTTTCGCAGAGCTTAGAAATATTTGGTATCAACTTCCTCCTCAAAACTGATTCCAGAAAAAATCTAATAATATATTTCATGCTTCCCATGGCATTTTAGCGTGGTCAAAGTACACATATAGCTTCACGAAAGGAAAAACCTCTAGAAATTTCGAATTTAAGTATTCAAAAGGATTGTGCTTAATATAAAAGAATCTTTACAAAAATAGGTAAGCAATTTTCCGGAAAATTGTCGAGTGAAATTTTTTGTTTTTGTTTTTCCACTCTAATTGTTTAAATATTAAATACACGGAAAAATTTTAAAATAGAAATTTGTAGCTGATGCATTGATGTACAAAATATGTCTGAAAAGTTTTTCTGTAAATTGCAAAGTTTACGAGATATAATTGATTTCAGCGGAGGTCAATTCGTCGGTGCGCGCGAACGTTCCGTGAGCCGAATTTATTAATGGCCCGATTTAAAAGTTAATTATTTGGAGGTTGTAATGCACTGAAAAAAAAATAAACCAATCTAAAATGTAGAGAAAAATCTGAACTTTTAATTAAAAATACTTTCAAGTTTGAAAAAATAAATGTTCTAACTCTAAAATCCATTTATTTATAAAAAAACGAGTAGTAAAAATTCAATAAACAATTATAGTTCCTATTTAATTAATTATTGTCACAGCGAAAATTCCTCTTGGATTTAAGATTTCAAATGATCATGGAATATTATTGTTACAAAAACAAAGCGATCAATGTTTTAACTTTTAAATAAATGCTTTTTTAAAATCTCTTTTTTTACATGCTTAATTTTTCTTGTTTTTTCCAAACTTCATTTGATTATATCTTTTTTCGAAATTAATATATTTCAATGAAACTTTAACTATAAATACTTTGAAGTATATACATTCAAAACTATTATACAGATTTTCTGTATATATTAAATTTTTTAAATAATAAACAATTATTCACAATAAGTACTAAAATCAGGTGTCTTTTAGAAAACTTAACATACCTTTTTTTTAGTGCTCATTATGTTATTCAGATCTTTGCCAGTTTAATAATAACGGTATATAGAAGTGATCGCGATATAAATATACACACCTATGCCTCAGGTATGAAAGAGAGAGGTGTATACAATGAAGGGGAAAGAACAGGTAACAAAGCCGTTGGCAGCTGCTTCTACGCGCCGTCGGTTTGTGAGCTAACGCGCATGCTCTTACTCTGTGTATAAGCAGACGAGTTGACGTCTATACATATTAGAGAGATATCGGTAAAACGAATAGCGCATGTGAACGTTATTACGTCCTGCGGTATTGGTTTTACCTCAAGCGGTATTTTAGTTTTATTTAACAGTTATCGGCAGCGATGTTTTACCATGCCCTAATTCACCGAACCGGCGCTATTCGAAAATGTGACTTAAACTAGCTTTATGCTTTATTCTTATAATGTCTTTTGTTTGTCTTGTCAGTTTTTATGTTTTTAATTGAATTTGTGCGTTTGCCTTAGCCATATCCGGGGTTTTTTTGAATTATTATTGTTCTAATAAAAGACGAAAATTATATTTGTTATATAGATTCATTTTATTTTCAATCCTTTTTCCTAACTTCCACTAGAATCTCCGCAATGGATGAAGATCTTGAAGTGATAATTATTGGTGGTGGAAATGATCAAGACGTAGAAGCCGCTATTTTGATGAACATTATAAGGGATCAACAAGATGTTGATGCCCAACAGCATTGTTCATTAGACGAAGTTCCAGATGAAGACTGTAAATTTTTGTTTAGGTTTGAGAAGGATGATATTTACAGATTGTATTACGCTCTACAGATCCCAGAGTTTGTATTTTATTAGTTTACCATTACTTAAAAATCAAATGAAGGAATTAAAACAGTCGTACGTTCATATTGGTTGTAACAAAAAAAAACAACAAAGTTACATAAATTTAAACTTAAAAAAAAACGCTGCGCATGCCCGGCATGTTAATTTGTTAGGCGCTATTTCAAATACCGTCTGTCGTTATCCTCCGTGAATTAGGGCTGGCGGTAACGTTATTTAGGGACGTTGCGTTAAGAATCGAATCGCGCATAGGTTAAATGTCAAAATACGTATGCTCTAATACTGCCTGACGCTATTTGGTTCACCGATATCTCTCTATTAACTCATTAAACTACGTGGTAAAATCATCAATTATTCACAATGAATTTCTGAACCTGAAGTATAAAACTCCCGAAAGACTATGAGCAGTAACGCTTGCTTTTGGAAAATTTCGTGTAACCTTTAAGAAAATGTAAAAAGTGAAAAATTATCAAACCTATTTATCCACTTATATCATGGTCCTTAATACTTAGCCCATTGAATAATTATATTTTTAACTTTTATAATTTTTTGATTAAAAATATTGGACAAAAATATGATAGTTATAGGAGGTTTGCGTGGAAAATTGCTAGAATTTTCATGAAAAGCAAATTCAATGATAAAAAATGCCCTGGATATTCTGAAAAAATTAATCAACAACAATACCTTACAAATAAAAAATATTTATCGGCATAAATACTAATTGAAACCACAAATAAAACTTTTGGAACTTGCTTATTTCAACGGGAGCATGTGGAAAATCGTACGTATCTTATCGGAAAATCTAGTTACAAAAAAAATTTTCGAATAAATTTTTTAGATTAAATCATTATCTTTTAAGTACACAATGTTAGATACTTAAGTTGTTTAATTTCTTAATGTTTAGTATAGAAAATTAGTAAAAAAACGATTTTTTAGGAGAGATTTATGTGGAAAATCGGTGATCAGGCCCGTATCCAGAAATTCGTTTGGGGGGGGGGGGAGTGCTCAAAGACGAAAATCACCCAAAAATGTGGACTTATTTGAATAAATTCAGGGTAGGGCGAATCACACATCAATCTCAAATCAGTACGTGACGTTTAATCTATTATTGTTTATTGTGCAAGAAAAAGATGCAGTACAAGGTGTACAATAAACAGCTACTATGATGTTTTAAAGAATATCGAATGGAAAAAATTTTCAAATTTCGGGATTTCGGGGGGGCCCGGGCCCCTCCCCTGGATACGTGCCTGTCGGTGATAATTCATTAAAAAATTATTACAAAAAATATTTTTCACGTACTTGTAGCTACCTCAATTTGTAGCAAATTTCATATGAAACAATTTTTTCTACATGTCATTGTTCATTTTCTATCTTAAAATTAAAAACTTGAAAATTGATGATGTTTAAAAATACTCTCAGGAAAATTTGGTATATTTCAAAAACTAATAAAGATATCATAAAACTTTTCAGATAAATTTTGTAGGTAAATGCATTGCCTACAATTTTTGATTTGAACATTTTTCTGCATTATCATTATTTAAACAATTAGAGTGAAAAAATAAATAAAAAAGTTTTTCCGGAAAAATGCTCACCTGAGTTTGTAAAGATTTTCACATATTAAAGACAATCCTTTCAACTACCTGAATTTGAATTTCCAACAGGTTTTTACCTTTTGCTGCATATTACGGATATTTTGTGTAATTTTACCACGCTATTTCGAATTTCAGAAAGAGTGTTGAGATCCTTGAATACTAGATTCAGTTTGTGGGACGAGCAAAGAAATAACAAAGCTTTCGTGTATTTTTTGTAACCCGGAGTCTTTTCCGGACATTGCCGAACAACCGTCAAATCTAAAACCGAAGCATTTATTTGGATTCGATTAAGGTCTTCTTTTGTCAGAAACTCATTGGTGCTATATGCAATAGATTGCGCATCCAGTCCTTTCAGCTCAACAAATCCGAACAAACATTTCTTGGACTTCGTTGGTTTCCAAAATATCGCAGCCCTATCGATAATTGTTCAGTGCCAGAAATGTCAGCTGTTTCGTCATATACACATTATATGCTTCTGTTGCTTTTACTTTCTTCATAATATCTGCCCTAATGACCTCTCCCCAAATGCCGATAACTTCATTTTAAATTTCAACCGATCGATAGCCTGCATTCTTTTTTCCATGCTCAATGTGTTTCTTCTAAACCAAATCTACCGAGTGTAATTTGGGGGACTATTTCCCTCGTCTTAATTTCCACCAATCAGAAACGCGCAGCCGCCCCTACCTAAACCAACACCCCCCTCCCTGGGTACGCCCATGTATATATATATATATATATATATATATATATATATATATATATATATATATATATATATATATATATATATATATATATATATATATATATATATATATATATATATATATATATATATATATATATATATATATATATATATATATATATATAAATATGTATATATATATGTATATATATATATATATATATATATATATATATATATATATATAAAATATGTACATAAATTTTTTTTCCATTTTATTTAAGAGTTACCGAATAAAACTGCCTAGGTTGTTTTTATATACGGTAATAACATCGTTCAAAATAATAAAACTGCTTTAGCATTTACACCCGACTTCTGCATAAAAATTTGGAAGACAATGAAAATGAAAAAGGGGCCGATAGGTGTTAGTCAACCTTCAGAATTGGAAAATATACAAAAGGAACCACTGCGTAAGGAATGACTTTAAAAATTTTTTTTTACTACAAAATAAAGTATGCATTATGTATGAGTTATTCGATGTAGATAATTTTGCATTTCAGAAAATCCAGAAGTATCCAGTAACAAATATTCAAAATCACAAGCAGAACGAAACCATACTGCAATTTTATCTGACAACTCTAAAAAAAATGAAAACAAAATATCCAATATCAAGCAAGTGAGTTTAGGAAAACAGCAGTGATCAAATTACTATTTAGATAACTTTTCTTGTTTCAGATTGATGAACTTGAACTCAAGAAAAGACAAGAATACCTTAGAATTCAGAGGGATAAGCTGGTTGCTTTAAAGAAAGAAGAACGGTATAAACAATTCGGTAAAGCAGATTTGGAATCTGTTGTTAAAAAAACTAGACCAAAATCTGCCAGAGCTGCAGAGGCTATCTTAATTGGGGAAAAATCAACCATACCCACTCAAGAGCTTCAGCTCCGTAAGGCTTTAGCTGAGCGATTAAAAATTGAAGTTGTTGATAAAAATAAAGAATGAGGGCTTCATAATACTAAGACGTGAGAAGTGTAATATTTCACTGTAGGGCACATTTACTGATTTATAGGACCAACTTGCAGAAGATAAATGCACGTTATTTCCCAATGTTACTTTAATACTAAAATATATTCATCTTTATGAGCATACTATTAAATGTATGGAAAATTTTTATAACTGACGTCTTGCAGATAAAATAAAAACATATTCTCATAGTTAGCTTGATTTCAGTAAACCAAACTTGGAAAGTGTATCGTTGTTCGTTTTCTACACATTGTCCCTAATAAAAAATAGCAACTGACTCAAAACTCTTTCAACGTAAGTTAAATTCATATCAGTGATTAAATTCATGGCAATAGATCTATGGGAGATCTCTAGAGAGTGAATAACCTGAAGGTACTTCATAACTTATACTCGTTTCATTTTAAGAAGTATTTGTTCCAGTTTCTTTGTTGTCCAACATCCATAGTTACTATCTCAAACTATAGATATATTCTATAGAACATGGTAAGGTTCGGTTATCGATGAGCAACATGGGTTTTGCAAAAATAGATAAACAACGAGAAATTAACTAAATTGTGGAAGATATCGAGAGCTTCTAGTGTTGAGGTTAGAAAAAATCGAATGATTTTTTCACTTCATATAAACAAATTCTTTTTTCATAAGCAATCTAATGTTCCATAACGTTTTCACCTAATCCCATTATGTTTTGTTCATCAGGGTGTCTACTCAAGTCAGGATCTAAAATGCCCTGAGAATTACAGGATATTCCAGGTGATTTTATTTTTTCCCAGGTGTATCGCGATATAATTTTCCTCTCGTCCACTCTATGTATCATAGGTTTTTTTCGGTCAATGTCTTAGACACACGAGTTTAATACATCTTTTTGCCGAGAGAGTTTCTGAAAGAACTTGCGTCATGTGCAAATGCTATCAGACAATTAGGAGGAAGCATGCAGTGTGATGGCTAATCAAATTTGAAAAAGTCAAATTGGACACGCTCTCACAGAAGGCCGTGACACGCTCTTGTTATTGACAGGTTTGATGCTCGAAAAACTGAGATAAAATAAATATTCAAGATTGCCTTTATTATATATGAACTGCAATAGCATTCATTCATAAATTGCTAAGAACAAAAGATAAATGAATAACGTTACTGAATAAAGGCATTCAAATACGTAACAGATATCTCAATCAAAAACATAACTCAATATACTATGAAAAATAATACAATATAATATTGTCTTCAGTTTAATTTACTCTTATTTGTTTTTAATTACCGCAAATTGCTCATCTAAAACTGTAGCTTCGTTCTTGGCTGTTTTCAGTTGTTTAAGACAATTCTAGTTCTTTTATTTTCAGTGCCTTTTCTCTAGCTACACTTCGGTCTGGTCTTCTGCAGTTATCTTCAACTGACGAGCCTCCAGGGCCTTCCCCAACGCGCTCGAACATTTCTCGCACTGTGTACAAGAGCTTTAGGTACAAAATAAGTGGCTACTCCACCTTGATTTCGAATTGCGTCATATACCTGACGTTTGGCTATGGTAGAGTGCTCGTGCATGTTTTCGAAGAGGCATTCCTAGTTTACAGAAAATTTACGTTTGCATTTCCATGAGACAGGCAGCATAACAATTTCACAATAATTAGGAAATTCTTATACTTTTCTTTGAAAATGTCTCTCCAGAAGTGGTCGATACGTTTCTGAGATCGTGAATAAGATTTAACAGCTTCAAGAACTGTTGGAAGTGCAGCAAGCTTCTGCAATTTAATACTGGTTTCACAATTGCAGAAAGCAAGTTTGGAAAAAACAGATAATACTTGAAAAAATTCTCTGAAAGAACCAACATTCCATGAGAATTACATATTCCAGTAGAAAAAAAATTGCCTGAGATTTCCAGGTTTTCCAGGTTGTAGACACCCTGTTCATTAATGATGTCTTCAGTTTATCTCTTTTACTTATTAACAACTAAAAATATATGTCTAGATATCCAGATTTTACGGAGAGAATAAAATAAACATTACTTTACTTGTACACTGAATTGCAGTGACTACTCTTGAATGTGGGTGATAGTTATCTCACTTTCTTGTAGTTTATCTCTTTCTGCGTTGATTATGTTAAGCGTATCTTGGAATCGATACGAAACCATCTTTAAAGATCATATGGAATGAAGCCGAGGAATTTGTTGAGTAATTATACGGTGAAAATTTTGTGTTGCGTTTACCTAGAGCATGAATCCTGAGTTTGAGCGCCATCGAATAAAATAAGCCTAGATTATACACATACGTACATACACACACACACACACACACACACACATACATACATACATATATATATATATATATATATATATATACATATATATATATATATATATATATATATATATATATATATATATATATATATATATATATATTATAATATATATATTATATATATATATATATATATATATTATATATATATATATATATATATATATATATAATATATTATATATTATATATATATATATATATATATATGTATATATATATATATATATATATATATATATATATATATATAGGGAAAGTTAAAAATTTTCATATATATATATATATATGTATATATATATATATATATATATATATATATATACAGTGGTGGATTTACCAGCAGGCTGGAGCCTAGGGCAGCATATTTGGGGTGAAAATTTTTAACTTTCCGCTAAAAAAATTAAAAATTTTCAAAAATTGGGAAGTTATTGTTTTCACCCCGATTTCTGAAAATCGAGTTTTCTTCAGATCACTACGTTTTGAGGTACTAGAAAACCATTACGACTATTTTTACGATATCTCTATGACTGTATGTATATGTGTTTACGTAAACCTCTTATAACTTTTGAACAGGTCAGCCAATCGTAATAAAACTTCCCTATCGAACCGCGTCGATTGACCCAAAGAGCATAAAAATCGATTGATCCATTCCGGGAGATATCGTTGTCGAAAAATTTTCAAAGAAATATGAAAAACGGTTGACCCTGCCGTCCCAGTGACTTCGCACTATTTTTGGTCTCAAAAATGTCTTTTATATTAATATACAGTGCTTAAGAAATAAAGTAAACATACTAGAGCTATATGTACTTAAGCATGATATACACATTCTTGCTCTTTCTGAGACCTGGCTTCAACAAGATGAAGCCATAACCTTACCGGGCTTCAAGCTCATATCAGGCTATACAAGAAAATCACATATACATGGAGGAGTGAGCATTTTTGCTAGGAATGACATAAGCGTAAAGCCAATAGATGCTGAAGATCTATGTGTTGATCTTGATTGCGAATTCGCATGTGGCCGTATTGTAAGAAATGGGATTGTAATGGTCTGTACTTATCGTTCCCCGTGAGGTAACAGCGAACTGTATCTGAGTAGATTAGATGCACTTTTGGAGGAAAGACTTAACTATAACTCGAAGGTCATGGTCTTGGGAGATTTCAATTTTAATTTCAAAACTAATGACGGCATAGTGAGAGATTGCAGAAATATATTTTCATCCTATGACCTTATCGAACAAGTCTTTACTGACACCAGAGTAACTGAAACCAGTAGAACTAGAGTCGACAACTTGTTCACAAATCTACAGAAAGGTACATTTGTCTTGGAGATAGTGGAGCCTTTTATGTCAGATCATAAAGGTATAGTCCTGAGAGTGAAAAACAATGTAAAACCTTGGTCTGTCGCCCTATGACAGCTAAGGCTATTGACAACTTTAAAACTGAGGTCCTTAACACAAATTGGAATTTTTCTCATCATAATGCTCATGTCCAGGCTCATGATATGGTGAATACTTTGTCTGACATCCGTTTACGCTGCTTTCCTGAGAAGGAGGTGAGGATGGTGGGTAACAGTCACATTAAGAATATTGAAGATACTCAGAACTTTAAATATCTAAAATCCAAACTGGATGCTGCCCAGACAATGTTTGATGTTACTGGATCCAAAGAAAGTCTTTAGTTATTACATTTCTTAAGAAAAGAATATCGAAACATGATTAACACTGAAAAGATAAATCTTAACAACAGAAGAATTTTAGGTTCAGATAACCTTCAGAAAACAGCTTGGAACATTATAATTGACAGCTTGGGCAGAAGTAGAACAGCTTCTGATAGTGGTATATCTACTAATGACTTCGCAGAATTCTTCCAGGACGTTATACAAAATCTAATTCAAAACTGTAAATTGGCGGATGATGGATCTAATAGTCTTAATTTCGATGACTTTGTTAAGAAAATTACCCCAAATAACAACTCATTTTACCTGCATCCAACAGATGCACAGGAGGTCCGCTGGATTATTGGAAATATGAAGAACTCAGCGTCAAGGGATTGTTATGGTTTGAGTGCTGGTCTGTTGAAGGTAGTCGCTGATACCTTGGATTATCCAATCGCAGTTCTTGTGAACACATGTATAAGGGATACTGTGTTTCCGGATGTGTTCAAGATATCTAGGGTGTCACCAATTCATAAAAAAGGTGATTTGAATATACCAGCTAATTATAGACCCATCTCTATTATACCCCTGTCGGGCAAGATTTTTGAAGTTATCTTGAAGACACGTCTTTTAAATTTCTTTGAAAAAAATAACCTATTTAGCGCTAGTCAGTTTGGCTACAGAACTGGGAAGTCTACTATTGGGGCGGTCTGTGAGCTCTGTAACACTATATGGGATGGTTTCGATGATCAATCGATCAGCTCTGCTAGATTTTATGACCTGACAAGAGCGTTTGATACAGTGCGCCAAGATTATTTACTGATAAAACTTGAGAGATATGGCATTCGGGGTACTACTTTAGACCTCATCTCTTCATATCTAAAAAACAGGACTTACTATGTTAAATATGGTGGGCAGAGCTCTGATGCTCACACAGTGCGATATGGAGTTCCACAGGGATCTGTACTTGGACCTTCATTCTTTATAATTTATTTCAACGATCTACCCATCAATCTTGGCCAGACTGTAAAAGCCGTCTTCTACGCTGACGATGCAACCTACCTAGCCACTGGCAAAACGAGGCAAGAAACACTTGCTACCCTGGAACAGTCAGAGGCCATATCCAAAGACTGGTTTTGCATCAATTGTCTGACTCTCAATGAAACAAAACCCCAGAACATAAGCTTCTCTACAGCAAGAATCAATTACAGTGAGCCAGTTAAACTCTCGGGCGTTTACTTGGACTCAAAGTTGGATTTCGTTTTCCATACTGAGGATCTGTGCAAACATCTAGCAAAAGCGACGTTCGGAATAAGGCAATTAACGTTCCAGTTGGACAGCCAACATTTAAGAATGGCCTATTTCTCTTTGTTTCATAGTATACTGACTTATGGATTAATAGTTTGGGGTAACTGTAGTAACAAGGAAAAAGTATTTGTAACACAAAAAGGGTGATACGTATTATGAATTTTAGTAGCTCCAGATCTCATTGTAAGCCTCTATTCAAAAAATTATCGATTTTGCCACTGCCCTGTTGCTATATTATGGAGTGCCTTTTGTTTATTCATAAAAGATGTTTAACTCATGGTGTTTTGCGGCACAATAATATACACACATATTCAACTAGGAATAGTGATAAAATTTGCATACCTTTGTGCAGAATTAAGAAAACACAAAATATATACAGATATATCAGCATTAGGCTATACAATGCCTTGCCAAACTGCTATAAAGATTTAACATACAATATATTTAAGAAAAATATTCGCAACATATTGATGATGCATTGTTTCTATACAGTTGAAGAGTTCCTCCTGCACATGCCCTCCTGTACATGCGAGTAGAAAATTTAAGTTTTAAATTTATTTATTTTTTTTGTGCTTCTGTTTTCATAATTGTTATGTTGTCTGTAATTCTAATTCTAAATTTCGTAATGTATTTTAGGACAAGTGTAAAATTCTTGAAATTTTATATGAATAAATATCTATACTATATATACTTTCTCTAGTAGTATATATTAAGATTTCTATGGTTGATACTTATCTTGAAACCATATTCATCGAAACATATCAACCAGATAAAAAAACCATTAATAATATTTTCTAATATTAAAAATACTTATATTTATTCAATCGTACTTGCATAGTCGTTTTTACCTTCTAAATACAACTGGAATTTTTAATGAGACAGATTTAAAATGACAGCTTTTGAACTCATGATTGTTTACTACATATATTATGTCCAATATGACATATAATAAATTTTGTCTTTTAGCATAGCAATGTCTACAAATTGTTCAATTCCACATCTACATCAACATAATTTTAGAGAGCAACTATAATTTGCGAAGAAGTTGTCATGAAGACAAATCAGATTCAGTATTTTTAACATTTAAATGTACAGGAATCATTTTTCGAGTCCCAGATGAAAACTAATCTCAATTGTAGGTTCTTTGCATGAATAATTGACCAATGTTGAAACATATGTGCCAAAATCCAATTTACATTAGTAAAGTTAAAAATAAAAAATATGATACGAGTTCACCATTTTATTCTCATAATTGTAATTTCTTATTCTGAAAATCAATATATAACATAAATAAGTGAATAAAATTAATTTTTTCTTTAGACTATATACAAAATCATTAAGAAAAATACCTATGCAGACTACAGTTGTAACACTTCATACTGCTTTTCTTATCAAAATTAATTCAGAATTCCTCAATTCATAACATATGTAAAGTTGGATGCTTGTTTTGAATAAATCAGGAAAAATTGTAATCTCATATACATATATAATAAAACGAATCAAAAGACAATCAATATATCACATAAATTAATAAAAATATACTGAGAAATTAGAAAAATAAAAACAAAACCAACAGTACGAAGTATGAATTTATATTCTAAGCACTCCATTGACACTACACTCACTTTAGATGATATATTTGACTATGCTATCTACTTTTAGATACTAATTTAACTTAAACTACAATCCAAATTCATTTCACCTTGTTCTCTGAAATCTCGTACATATTTCAATGGTTCGCCCGTACATGTTAAAGTTTTCATTTGTACATTGTAAACAGAATTCACATTCATATTTTTCTACATAAAATATCAGAATTCGTTTTTTATATCATATATGTACATATATATATATATATATATATATATATATATATATATATATATATATATATATATATATATATATATATATATATATATATATATATATATGTATATACATATAAATATCTCACGTTGTCTAGATATATAAGTAATTCAACTAATATATAAATAGTTATAAAAGATAATGTCCTTTTATATCATGAAAATACACACTGTGAAGAATTTTTATAAAATTTTCTGACATTATAAGGTTGTCTCTCGTGGTGTGAATTGAAATCATTGTGACTGAGGTTTGAGTCTGAAATAAGAATAGGAAATTTATAATACTTATACAGACTATTACCAGGATCAATGGTGGACCAAATTATACTTTATGATGAACACAATTGGACATTAACTAATTGAAGTAAACGTGAATGTGTAAAGGGAAAGCACTTTTCTTTATTTTATTAATTACAATCTACACAAACAAGATCCAAAACTTTTCCGATTCAATTTTTTTGCAGTTCAAATAATCCGAAAAAACTGTTTTAGTAGAAAAATAAGTAGCTGTACTTACTACTACAGATTTTCAAAAATAAATGTACCATTTACTTTAATGCCATTTAGATATATTGAAAGTTATTGATACTTAGAAAAAATCAAATCAGATAAAATTTATTGAATGAACAGTTATGGTTCCAATAATAGACCTGTACATATAACTCGAACCAAGATAATCTATCAATTCATTTGAAGATTTGATATTCATTAAATTTAAGAAACATATATGATGGATTCTTACTTTGAGATCTTCAGAAATATAATTATTGTTCTCAAATGTTTGAATGAAGAGAACATTTATTATTGATCCATTAAATTCAGTATGTATTCCTCTTCTAGTGATATCAAATTCATTCAATATCCATAATTAATTTCATACAAATTTCAGGAAACGATTGAAACATTATGGTATGGTTCACCTCTAGATCTAAATCTTTCTTTGAAACAAGTTAATATGTTCTTCTATAGAACTTTTATGTTCTCTTAATGATAAACTTTGGGGAAATGCAGACCTGCGAATTTAAGTGATCAGTTCTCAAATCCTGACATTTCCTGAGAAATGTGCACATAGTACAAACAATTTATTATTACGAGTTATATGAAAGTAGTGAATAATATAGCAATTTTGGTATGTCTACAATCAAGTTAGATATAGTTAATTTCAACAACAGGTCACACAATACAGGTAACATAAAATATGACGCAAAATAGATTTAACAAACTCGCAGCCGAAGTTTTATATATTTGCTATGTGTACAAGTACTAACATGTGATCTGTATTGGAGATATTTGAAAAGGTCAGTCCTATTCAAGAAATAATGCAAAATAACTAAAGACAATAGGAAGGATTGTCAGATAACACTTACTGAAGGAAATCTGAACAATTATTGCAAATATTTTTATATCACTTATGGATTTGTTTCTTAAAATACTTGATGTATTCTCAATATAGTGAATTTTAACTATATAACCACTGTGTACATCCAAGTGCAATATATTCTGATATTTAAGTCAATATATTCATCAAAGGATTTAATAGTTATAAGCTTCTTGATACAATGAACTGTGATATGCTGATGAATATTCAAAAAGCTGAAGCTAATACGGCTTATAAATAAATGTGTAAATCAGATGGTTTTAGGTCCTGGTTTTTCTCCATAATATCAGAATTATGATATTTAATATTAATTTTCCCTGAAGAACATTTACAATGTACAAATAAAAGAAAGCATTCTACTAAATTATGTCCATTACATCAATTGGTAAAAATGAGAAAAAGATATATTCACACAATGAAAAATAGTCTTCAATTTCAATTTTATAGATACACTTATTAATTTCAGAAAAATTCAAATTGAACTTAATTGAAGTAATAGCAGTTTCCTGTAACAATTACTGGCGGACATGTAAATTTCACAACTTAAAATTCTTACTGTTTTATACAAAAGGAAGCATTTTGTTATAAAAGATTGTGCTTACCCCCATTCTGATCGGACAATTAACTTACAACATATACAGATTATTCTATCTGAGAAGGTGAAGAGTGTGGAATTCAAAAAAGAACGATGATTTATTGATGTTTCATCTTGATAAATCAGGGAATTAACCTAGAACTAATATTTCTTAGATACTGCTTGACTGGAATTGTGGAAAAGATTGATTGTATTTGACTTCTCATAAGGAATTATATTTTAAAAATTTTGAAAATAAAAACAATCATGAAGTTTATAACGATAGTTACATGATTTAATGAGAATGAATATATATTCGCCATCAATTCTCATGATTTATTTGCTAATTCCCACAATTATCATGAGAAAATGTAACATCACTTTTAGAATAAATTAAAAACATAAAATGTCATCACTTGTTTCCTCCAAAACAGTATGTATCTTATATTATATAAGTTATATATATATATATATATATATATATATATATATATATATATATATATGTATATATATATATATATATATATATATATATATTATATACATATATATATATATTATATATATATATATATATATATAATATATATATATATATATATATATATATATATATATTATATATATATATATATATATATATATATATATATATATATATATATATATATATATATATATATATATATATATATATCAGAACAATATAATTTGCTTGACACTGGCTTATTAATTGACCATTCTTATCGAACACTTCACATGTGATCACACTAGATGCCCTCCACTGATGTATGTGGCGTACGTACCACCGGCGAATCGTCTCCGCTATGACAGTCTGAGTCGTTTGCTAACTTCACCATATTCCTCATCCTCTTCATCTGAATCCCCACCTTCATAATCCACACGACCCTGAAACAATCAAATGATTTAATGAAAAGGTGGAGTCTGATGATATTCTTTATACATATATATATATATATATATATATATATATATATATATATATATATATATATATATATATATATATATACATATATATATTTTTTTCGTAATATTTTCTTGGTGTTAGGTCACATTAAATGATGCATTTCAGTTGTCGTGCAAATGATTGTTTATTGGCGTTTCGACCATTTTATGGCCTTTTTTTTCAAAATCTATAAACCTTAATGTAGATAATCAACAAATTGAATTTGAAACACAGAGAACAAAACATTTTTATCACATATACTTATCACAGTCAACGGCGTCAGTTATTTCTTATAACTTTCTCAGAAATAACTGACGCCGTTGACTGTGATAAGAATATGTGATAAAAATGTTTTGTTCTCTGTGTTTCACATTCAATTTGTTGATTATCTACGTTAAGGTTTATAGATTTTGAAAAAGGCCATAAAATGGTCGAAACGTCAATAAACAATCATTTGCACGACAACTGAAATGCATCATTTAATGTGACCTAACACCAAGAAAATATTACGAATAAAATATATATCAGGTCAAAGAATAACCAAAATTAAAAAAATACACATATATATTATATATATATATATATATATATATATATATATATATATATATATATATATATATATATATATATATATATATATATATATATATATATATATATATATATATATATATATATATATATATATATATATATATATATATATATATATATATATATATATATATATATATATATATATATATATATATGTATATATATATATATACAGGGTGATTCACTGTGGATGGCACATTAGACGTTTCTGGTGAACCATACTACGGATCACTGTGAAATTTTACTGGAGGGCATAGTCGGATATTCTCTACCCTACTAAAATCTTTTTGGTAATGCCGTGTTGCCACTTCTATTAGAAAGTAGTAGCAACTTTGATTTTTTAAATGGAACACCCTATATATAATATTATTTTTAGAATCTCCAACAATTTCCCAATAACTTTTCATGATACTTCCCTATACCTAACTGTTGCCGTTTCCGAAATAAAAATTATTTTCATTTTTTTTCTCCGAAAATCAAGATCTATTAAACCGCTGATATCTTCCGAGTTGAGAAATAATGTGATATTGAAATTTGGGTTGAAGTTTGGTGATACTTGAAGGCTACCTACACTTCAGCCTAATCTGCGTTACTTCAATACAGGGTGGTGAAAAAATTCAGTTATTCTGTTTGCTTGAATAGGCGACTGAAAGTTGATTATTTCAAATGGAATGCCCTGGATATTATTAAAAATTCGGAAAGCTGCTGGAATTTGCATTTTATATATATATATATATATATATATATATATATATATATATATATATATATATATATATATATATATATATATAGTTATATGAGAGACAGCCTGTATCTCCCTTTTAAAATGCTGAATTGTAGTTGTAGACGCTGCGCATAATATATATGAAATGCTTATTCATCCTTTTTAGCTAGAGAGCACAATTAGAATAATAAAAATGTAAGTTTGATTTGAACTCTCAACCTGTAAGCATCGTTCTAAATAAAATCGTTATTTTTAAAAACAGTTTCTTCGTGTTGAAAAATATAATTGGCGACGAGGATGGGATTGCTTCATTAATCCTTCGTGAAAAGAAGTGCATTAAGTGAATATCAATTCTTAAGAGCAATCCGAACTTTAAAACACATAAGCTCAGTTGTTATCTCACAGTGACGGCGAAATTAGGCAGTACCGGTCCTGAGTTCAACTGACCATTGAAGAAATCAACAGAGTGCATAGTCAAGGGTAGCGCCGAGGACTCCACTTTGGAATAACGATCAGAACGTAAGTTGCAGTAGTTAATCAACTTCCTGTTTTTCCCATGGTTTTCAGCCCAAAACCTACAGACTCCCTATAACACATAGTTGTAGCAGGTCATTAGTAAATTAAGAATTTGTTTTAAATTTTAATTATTTTAAATTGACTTTCATCATTGATTCTTTGGCAGACTCGTTGAATAGATTGAATTTAGATTCAAGAAAGAAAAAAAAACTAAATTGTCCAAAGTTAAAATGGCTGAAGGTAACGGCTTAATGATAGCTCGTGAGTTTGGATCTCTATTGCCAAAATTCTCAGGAACACAAGCCGAGTTGAATTCATTCTTGAATTCGTGCGAAGAATATCTTACGCAATTTTCTAACGAAGACCAGATAGTAAAAACATATTGTTTGGCTGTCATTAAAAGCAAATTAATTGAAAAAGCAAATGCCGAGTTTCGATCATCTAATGTACCAAATAATTGGATCGGTATAAAAACATTTTTATTGAATAAATTTGGTGATCATGTCAATCTCGATGTACTTAAAAATCAGCTTCAATTTCTGCGCAAGAAACCCAATGAAGACGTCCTAGATTTCATTGAGTTAGTTAAAAATTATAAAATCCGAATTAATTATCGAATTGACGCAGAACCTACTTTAGCCCAAGCTCTGAAATTATTACATAAACAACTAGTTTCAGACTTAGCAAAAAACGTCCTTATAAGTAATGTCTCAATAGATCTACAAACTGCTCTATTGACTACACCGCATATTACATTTGACTTAACGGTACAGACTATAGAGAATTATATGTCTCAAAAATCACAACTAGATTTGATGAGAACATGGAAACAACCAGTGATTGCACCTACGAAAACGTTTCCTTCTCAACCTATTCATTTACAACAAAGAACAGTACTACCGCAAAGACAATATCCGACGAATAGTCAGGTTTTCGGAAGAAATAACAAGGAAATACCTAAAACAAACGTGTTTCGACCAAATAATAATTATGTGGCGTATAATAGACCGACTCCTATGTCGACTATTTCTGTAAACCCAACAGCTCAAAAACGTCAAATGACAGTTAGTTCGCAAATACCGCGTAATCAATATCAAAATCAACGATATAATCATTTCGAAAATATGGGACAAACACCGAATAATTTCATATCCGAAGAACTTACAAATCTCGACGCGGAAAATAGCGAAGAAAATATACATGAAAATCATGAATTGGACAACAGCCCTCCAGACGAAAATTTTGATGTCAATGAAGAAGATTGTAAAAAATTTTCAGATAATGATCTCGGAAATTCAATTGACATAAATTCTATAAAAAACAAAATCGAAAAAAATTGCTTGCCTTACATCGCAATTGAATATCCGAAATGCAAATTACTTTTAGATAGCGGATGTACTGTCTGCTTAATAGATCCTAAGGTTGCTTATAACAGCATACCTCATCTCATTTATCCAGAAGACACTGATTTAATTTCACCTCACGGACACGATAAGAGTCATGAAAAAGTTTTATTTCCCGTGGATTCCTTTGGTTTGAAAAAAGAATTTCCTTTCGTAATTTACAAATTCCATACTCAGTATGATGGTATTGTAGGCTTTGAATTTTTAAGAAAAAATAATTTTACTATTGACTTACAGAATAATTTATTAATAGGTGAAAATTGTAGAATACCCATATATTTTCAAAAAGTGATTCCTAGAAAATTATCTTACCCTATAGATTTATCACATTCACCTATGAAAATTCAGAATACAATTAATTAAAATTTTCAATAATACTGAAAACGCCCTGCAATTAGCGGGACAATCCTTGAATTTCACTTCAAAAATCAAGCATCATATCAGAACTAAAGATGAATTTCCTGTTCATGCAAAAATATATAGATACCCCGAAAAACACCGTGCGGAAATTCAGAAACAAATCGCGGAATTATTAGAAAAAGGCATTATCAGACCCAATCCCAAGAAAATAGAAGCCATTGAAAGATTTCCCTTACCTAGATCATTTAAAGAAATTAAATCTTATTTAGGTATGCTAAGCTACTATCGTAAATTTATCCCGAAATTTGCTAGTCACTAAACCAATGACTAAGTACTTGAAGAAAGACTCGAAAATCGACCTGACAGACAAAGAAGCATTCCTGACCTCAAAAAACCTACTAATTAATCATCCAATTCTAAACTATCCTGACTTTTCAAAAACATTCAATTTAACGACTGACGCCTCAAATTATGCTTTAGGAGCGATTTTATCGCAAGGCAATGTTCCTAATGATTTACCGATAGCATACGCCAGTAGAACGTTAACTGATCAAGAAATTAAATACTCGACGATCGAGAAAGAATTATTATCGATTGTTTGGGCTACTAAGCATTTTCGACCGTATTTGTACGGAACGAAATTTATTATGTATACAGACCATAAACCATTAATTTGGCTAAATTCGTTAAAAGAGCCAAACTCGCGTCTGATGCGATGGAAATTTAAACCAGAAGAGTTCAATTATGAAATTAAATATAAAAAGAATCCTCGGAATCAACACATTTATCATAAAAATAAAATTAAACAAAGAAAACACTAATTGGTTTTCGTATTTTCAGATGACCACTGTACGTATTCTCTTTCTAATAACGCTCGCCGAAATAATTTCAGATGCACTTCAAAATATGTCGACACTATCAATTTCTTAATAAAGAAAACTAATCAATTAAGAGACTCCCAAAATGTGGCTTTGAGAATGAATTCAATAACTCTCTATTCACACGAGATATCTATTCTATTAGGTAAATTAAATAGGAAGTGCTATTCATTTATTACACGAGAATATTCTGCCGCTATCAACGTTTAACGAAGTTCTGAAAATAAAACTGCTGCCTGTTACGCATTTCAGCGATTATTATGCAGCATGCACCGTTAGAGTATTTATCAAAGATTTTAACATTCTTTTCAGTATCACTATTCCTATTTTTCAAAAATTGAATATGACCTGTACAAAGTATACAACTTACCTTTCCAAAATACCAGTGTACCCCACCTTCAATCCTATGGATTAACACTCAACAAGAAAATTATATGGAGTACCGAGGTAGTCCAACAAGTAGAAAACTTCTACATTGGAAAACAAGATTACATGACCAAACCACCAGAATGCCTTACACATGTACTAGCTACACTTAAGGATCAATGTAGCCGTATACCAATCTACCCTCAAAAGGACCTATTTCAAATCGAAGATGGAAGTATCTAATGGTTTCAAGAAGATATACCCATTAGAGGTTCTTCATAAATACGCCCAAGTCGACCTCATCCCGTTGGAAACGAATTGGACTTATACTACCGACATATCAATGATTAAAGAAGAAGAAGTACCAAAATTAGAAGACATTTACCAGTGGGCTCCACATCCCACAACTCTTAGCATAGTTACCATTTTTTGTTTTGTTTATTGTCATTGTAATTGTATTTTTCTTTTTATATAAACTTTATACTAAGATTCGTCACCTCATTAAGAGGAATAACGAACTTTCCCAAAGAGGGGAAGAGTTATATGAGAGACAGCCTGTATCTCCCTTTTAAAATGCTGAATTGTAGTTGTAGACGCTGCGCATAATATATATGAAATGCTTATTCATCCTTTTTAGCTAGAGAGCACAATTAGAATAATAAAAATGTAAGTTTGATTTGAACTCTCAACCTGTAAGCATCTTTCTAAATAAAATCGTTATTTTTAAAAACAGTTTCTTCGTGTTGAAAAATATAATTATATATATATATATATATATATATATATATATATATATATATATATATATATATATATATATATATATATATATATATATATATATATATATATATATATCATACCTATACCTAACTAGTCAGGTTTCGGACTTATTAGCATTTATTTGTGAAAATGTTTCTTGTACATGGTGTCCCCATTCGGTATTTGGAAAGCATGTCATGATCACTATTTGACAGTAACGTTGTGACAATCTACTAATAATATCGAGATTTTTGACATCTCAGAAGTTGAAAATACCTTCAAAAACGATGGAACGAAACTATTCAAACGAAGTTCATATGAATTTGTTTATTGTTTTTGGCGTGCGTTCGACAGACAATTACAGTAATACCCAAACATTTGAAGGTTATCGATACTATTAGCAGATTGTCACAACGTTACTGTCAAATAGTGATCATGGCATGTTTACCAAATACCGAATGGGGACACCATTTACAAAGAACATTTTCACAAATAAATGCTAATAAGTCCGAAATCGGCCTAGTTAGGTATAGGTATACATAGATAAAAAGCAAATTCCAGCAGCTTTCCGAATTTTCAATAATATACAGGGCATTCCATTTGAAATAATCAACTTTCAGTCGCCATTTCTAGCAAACAAAATAACTGAATTTTTTCACCACCCTGTATTGAAATAACGCAGATTAGGCTGAAGAGTAGGGAGCCTTCAAGTATCACCAAACTTCAGCCCAAATTTTGATATCACATTATTTCTCAACTCGAAGATAGCATTGTAATAGGTCTTGATTTTCGGATAAAAAAAATGAAAATAATTTTTATTTCGGAAACGGTAACAGATGGGTATAGGAAAGTATCATGAAAAGTTATTCGGAAATTGTTAAAGATTCTAAATATAATATTATATATAGGGTGTTCTATTTGAAAAATCAAAGTTGCTACTACTTTCTAATAGAAGTGACAACACCGCATTACCAACAATATTTTAGTTGGGTAGAGAATGTCCGACTATGCCCTCCAGTAAATTTTCAAAGTGATCCGTAGTATGGTTCACCAGAAACGTCTAATGTGCCATCCACCGTGAATCACCCTGTATATATATATATATATATATATATATATATATATATATATATATATACTTTATTGAAACTATGTTACAAAGGGCAAACAACCTAGGTCTTCCTGCTATATATAAATACAGAAGTCTCGATTATCTGACCTAAACTGGAGTACGTTGGATAATACTGAAAAAAATAAAAACGGTGAGAGTGAAAAAAAAAGAATATCTAAATTACATCTGTAGTACATAACTAGATATTATGAAAACTACAATCAAAAAAATAAATGGTTTGAGAATAGTCAGGAGCGGTGAAAGGGGTAGTCTTTCATATAGACAAGCTGACATTTGATCAGATTTTAAAATATATTTTAACTCACCCTTTTGAACAAAGCTGATTTATTTTCATTTGCAGTAGGTGATGTGGGCTGTTGGGCTGTAGAATTTGCATTGGCATTGTTGTTGAGTACATTTGCTTTTGGTGATGAAGAATTATTATTTATCTTTGCTCCATTAGCTTCTTGTTTTTTGTCTATTATTTTACCTATACTATCTAGATCAGTGTCAATTTTTTTCTTCAAGATATCATTAGTAGATTGGAGGTCAGGTTCAGTATCTTCAAAATCATCATCCTCGTTGAACCATATTTCTTCTTCTTCTTCCAGTTGTCTCTGGTCCCTTCGATATCTGCTATTTCTCAATATTGAGGGAACACTAAAGAAGATAAAAAAATGTTCATAATCATTCAGCAATATTGTAAATTTGTAATAAATATAATGCCAATTTATCAAGATGTATATACACATGGAATTGAAAACCTTTTTATATAAAATCAATTGAACCTTTAACAATCGATGAAATAATTCATTTGCCTGTAAATTATTTTTATACAGAATTATGAATAATATCTAAGTTCAATCATTATTAATGGAAACCAACTATTTCATGAAAATATCAAGATGTATATACACATGGAATTGAAAACTTTTTTGTATAAAACCAATTGAACCTTTAACAATCAATGAAATAATTCATTTGCCTATAAATTATTTTTATACAGAATTATGAATATCTAAGCTCAATTATTATTAATGGAAACCAACTCTCATGAAAATATCAGGATATTATTGATTTCACTCAAGTGTGCCAAGTACTCAACAATTAAATTTTTATATACCGACACAATGAACATATGCCCAATTACAATGTAGCTAGTTATATATCAGTCTTGTATATTAATTAATTTTTAGAAATTAACTACTCAAAATTGATAACAATACAACTGATGCAAAAATAGAAAGTTTCCTCTTCAAACAAAACATTGAATGTACTTACATATCCAATCCTCTTTCCAGACTATTCCTTTCTCTGTCTTTCAGTTTGTCTTGATGCTGATCATATCTCGATTTAAGGGACTTGAATGTCTGAACATAACAAATATCTTCCAGGTACTTTCCATAGTTCTCAACAACGTGAGAGCATAGTGTTTTAATGTCCTCAATTTTAATGAATTCAAACATTTCTATAATGGCTGAATCAAGTAAATTGTACCGGCCATTATTTTTCACGAAAGCGTCAATAACAGGTGCAAACAAATGTCCCTTGATGATATAACGATTATAAAACTCGTCCTTTAAAGCTATAAGCTTTCGCATGAAACGTAACGCACACAACACAAGAAACTTATGAGTAGATTTCATTAAAACCAATATTTTGCGCAGAAGGTCTTTGTTCAAAATGCAATTCTTTATGTGGTAAGTGTGGTGTTCCACACAAAATGACAACAGTTCAAGAATCAATCCTAACAACTGTACACTACGATAATCTTCTTTCTGAGGGGTCTCATTCACTGTGTCCGCAAGCAATGGTGCTAAATTTAGAGAAAAAAAAATGTTTTAAAATATTATGGACAACTATTGTTTGAACTCTTACCTATTAAAATTTGAACACTATGTTTATAGAAGAAATTCAAAAAATCAGTTTTTTCTGATTTATTGGCTGAAGTTAACATATTCTCAGGATCTAATAATATTCTTAAAACTCCCATTAGCTGCACTGCACCCCCCACCTCTGGATCTGTATCATTTATCATTTGCTCTATGATGATATTTAACAACATTTGATCCTGAAACAAATATGTTATTTGAATGCAAACATGTAACTCTTATCCAGAATTATCTTTAATCACGAAGGGGAGATTTTCCTCTTAACTAGATGTGGGAATAATGAATTGGTGTGCAAACAGAATATTAATTTTCAACATACGAGCTGTGAACAGCACAATACTCAAACCCTTCTTTAAAGAACCCTTGCAGAAAAAAATTCTGTTGGTCTCATTTTCAGATACAATTCTATAGAAAAAATTTTCATCTTGGAAGAAGTAACATATTTTCATAAAAGTAAGAAATATTTACTGGACACTGTTTGTTCATTTATTCATTTCCAGCTCGTTTAATCTTAATTTTGGATCATGGAAATTTGACTTGGAAAGAAGAAGCACTATTCTTTCTTGCACTGCCATCACTCTCATGGATATTTTTTCAAGTTGAAGTGTTCTTTTGATAGGTGGATTCAAGTTACATTTTAGCTTTTAGAATTTATATAAAACTGACAAATGTTGGGGGAGTATAATCAGAATTCGAAATGAAACTATGAATTATGATAGAAATATGAAAACTATCAAGAGTCATAGTAGACATAAAAACTCCCGTAAGAATACAAAGAATATCAAAATAACTATTGGCAACATACTTATTAGTGAAGTGTGCAAAATAACTAACAGGTAAATTACTTCAACAAAGTTAATTATATTTATATCTACAAACGTAAAATATGTTGAACTAGAATATATGAATGAGTTTTATTATAGGTTGCCAATGAATAATTGAAAATATTGAATGAATTATAATTTTTTTTTTGTCGCGACTTGACAACATGAAAAATACAATAGTATCAAGACGAACTTAAATTTGAACTGCTTCATGTCAAATATTTTCAAACAAAATTTAAGATTAAAGGGCAGCCTTATATACTTACTGGTTATGAATGGTATGAGAAAGTAATTTTTTCGAAACAAAAAATATTTTATTGTTCAGATGAAATTTATGAGCTAACGTTTATTTGTAGTCAGTTAAATTAAAAGTCTCAATTTCCATTTGTTATTAATAGTGTCCTAATTTATGTAATGTTGTTACATTACACACTTACATCACTTATAGTAAGGAATCCATAATTGGAATTTACTATATAATAGTAAAATAGTTTTTTAGAATATATTGCATATGAAAGCAGATCAAATTACCTAAATCAAAGCAATACAAAAAATTTTGATCAATTTAAGTTAATATATTACTTTCCTTCTCAAATATATTTCAATTTTGATATAAGATCAAGGTACTATTTTGAGAGCATCATATATAAAGTTGATAGATTTCAGAAATTGATGACCTTTATTTAAAAAAGTATTAAATAAATAGTA
>JARQZK010000798.1:402500-412516 GCA_030704885.1 Cynegetis impunctata | reverse complement strand
TTCATCAATCGTATACATTTATCGTCTACGTTTTTATTTACTCCTAATATTTGACATTTTTTTTAAAATAATTTAGTGTTTCAAAATAAAAAGGTTTGTAATTACATAAATAAATTTTCTGTAATAAAGTTCCCTAAGTTTTTTTGTTCTTCATGAAAAAATTTCATGAATCTTATAAAAATTGCATAAGTTTTATTTAATTTCGATGTTCACCAAATTGAATGCATGGACAAATCATTTATACGATGAATGTAGGACTCATATATTCAATAAACAATTTTATTTCCGTTTAGTATAGATGTGTGTGGGATTTTTTTGACATGACAAGGTATGTGATTGTTTATAAGTATGCATACAATTATAAAATTATTAAATTTTCAATGTAGAATGATAGAATGAATTTAATAATTTTTACTTTATTACTAACTGCATACAAAGTATGGGTTAATAATTTATAATCTAAGTTGAATTAAATACATAATACTTAACTTCCTATCAATTTATTTATATAATGTTGATCGTATTAGTATCATAATTTTTTAAACACTAGGAAGGTTTTGTCTAAAAAAATTAAACAGAAAAAAGAAAATATGAGATCTATAATAAAAAATTTCGCATTCTGCCCAATCAAAGAAATAAAATCTGATGGATCTGATGAATTTCATGCATTTTATAGGAAAATAGTTACTTAAATTATTTTGTTCTTCCATAAAAAAAATTTGTGAATCTTATATGACAAAAGTTCAATAAATTATTCAATCTCACCAAATTGAATATACAAATCATTAGTAAAAGGTAACCAGGAATCATAAATTCAATTAATTATTTATATTCATATAATTACCTAATAGGTTTTATGAAATTTCTGATCTTTGTTCGTAATTACATCTGTAAAGATTTGATTGAATAACAGTTTTGATTGATAAGTTTATGAGTTTGGCCAATATAAATGATTAAAGCAGTATGAAATGCATCAATTTCATTTTGGAGGACTAGGTACTATTATATGTTTATAATTACGGGATATCTTTATTTCTAATATTTTAGACGCTTTTATTCACAGCAATCGTGGACAGGAGTTCGGGTTTCTTCGGTAATTTTCGGAGATTGCACAATAACAGGTAAGCATGGAGGAATGGTGGGGGTCGTGGAAAGTAAAGTAATGTGGGTTTCTTACCTATATGAAAAAGTTTAACATTTATGTTCGTTCGATATTTTATATAGCGTTTTTCATTTGCATAGTTCTAAAGTCGAATACTATTATTTATATTTGAAAAGCAATCTCTTATTCCATTTTTCAAACCAATATGCAATTTCAAGACAGTGTTATTATTATTTCTTTCTATTTCTACAGTGAAACATTCTAAAGTATCGTATTAGCATCATAATTTTTAAACACTAGGAGATTTTGTCTATATTTTATATGAAAAGTTTTTCTTATTCAAAAAGCTGGCCGTCGTTCATAGTAATAATATACGATATATACATAAATGATGGGGAGCGTAAAGGGGGTGTATAGAGATACAGTTAACATATATATATATATATATATATATATATATATATATATATATATATATATATACACCCGATTAACTTGAAAGTAGACACCCACAAGAGAGGTAGGATATGCAAATCCTATTCAAAACGTATTGTACGAACGTGTTTTTACAAAAAAATTAAATATTCCAGATGATATTCATGAAAAATTTCATAAATCTTATAAAAATTGCATAAGTTATTTAATTTCGATGTTCACCAAATTGAACGCATGGATAAATCATTTATACAATGAATGCATGAATCATATATTCAATAATAATTTTATCTGTTTAGTATAGATATGTGTGGGCTTTTTTTGGCATGGCAAGGTATGTGATTGTTTAAAAGTAGGCATACAATTATAAAATTATTAAATTTTCAATGTAGAATAATAGAATGAATTAATAATTTAACTTTATTACTACTTCATACAAAGTATGGGTTATAATTTATAATCTAAATTGAATTAAATACATAATACTTAACTTCCTATCAATTTATTTATATAATATTGATCGTATTAGTATCATAATTTTTAAACACTAGGAGGTTTTGTCTATATTTCATATGAAAAGTTTTTCTTATTCAAAAAGCAGTCCGTCATTCATCGTAATAATATATACGATATTTACAACTGATTTATCACACATGGGATTTAGGTTTTTTTAAAAATTTATATGTGTACTCTTTTTTCCTCTAGTATGAGAGACCTGTTATAATGCATGTAAACGAATGGTTCAAATTACATTTTCTTAATAATTTAGTGTTTCAAATAAAAAGGTTTGTAATCAGATAAATAAATTTTCTGATTAAGTTTATTTTTATATAATATCATACATTTAATAATAATAATAATAATAATAAGTTCTTTATTTCCAACAGGTATAAAACCCAATTACAGAAAATAATTAAATTATAGCTATATAGAAAAGAAATCAAACCACAGCGCCAGAGACAAAAAGAAAAAACTAATATGAACTAAATGAGACAATACAAAATTAATGCAAAAGTAATATCAACCAGTATCCCGAAAGCTGAAACTAAACCTAATACAAAAAATAAGCTTATTTATTATTTAAATCAGTAGCAAGAACAATAACAAGAGAAAAGAAAATTACATAGTAAAAAATATAATAATTAAATAATATAAGATGTAACGGAAACACTACTTAGCTTAACTTAATTCAATTCAAATTCAACTTAAGTACATAACTCCTAACAATAGCTGCAAGTGAATCAAATTGAACGTCACATTCACTCGCAACTGAATTGAATGTATGCCCCATGTACCAAATGGGAGATTGCATTAACAAGTTCGTCCTTGGAGTCTCTAGGTGGAATAGTTCCATATTACGGGAAGCTTGCCTCGGAACACGAAATCTCAGAGCAGACAAGAGTGAAGGGCAGTCAATACTGTTGTGCAGTAATTTATATAAAAATTTGAGACATAATATTTCTCTCCTACCCTGCAATGAAACCACATTGAATCGACTCAACAATGCCTCATGACTAACTCCTCTCGGTGGATAAACTTTGTCCTCCCTCCAAACCAAGAACTTCAAGAATCTTCTCTGAACAGCCTCAAGATGGTATTGGTGACAAAAATAAATAGGATGCCAAATCATGCTACCATATTCCAACTTGCTACGTATAAGAGAATGAAAAAGACTTATAAAAGTTGAAGAGTTCTTGAAATACTTGCCATTGCGAATAATGAAACCATACATTCTCGAGGCAGATGAAACAAGCTGGGAGACGTGTGGAATAAAGGAGAATTTCTGATCAAACACCACACCAAGATCCCTCACCTTATCGAGACGAGAAAGTACCCGACCACCGACGGAATAATCAGACCTCAATATATCCAGTTTCCTAGTGAAAGTCACAACATTACACTTTGACACATTCAAACTCAAAAAATTATCTTCACACCAACCGACAACATAATCTAATGCGTGCTGAAGTCGAGCACAGTCGTCAGGTGCACGAATCTGATAGTATAACTTCAAATCGTCCGCAAACATCAAATGCGGTGATTCAATATTATCCATTAAATCATTCACAAACAGTATAAATAACAGTGGCCCAAGATTCGATCCCTGAGGTATCCCAGAGGTGGGTATAAACTCAGACGACCTTATACCCTCCAACCGCACAAACTGACGACGGTCAATCAGGTAAGAATGAAACAGTTCAACAAGGCCATCGGAAAAACCAAATTTGTTGCGCAATTTCAATAAGAGGAGCTCATGATCAATCTTGTCAAAGGCCTTCTGAAAGTCTGTGTAAATCACATCAACCTGACCAGCGCAGTCGAGTACCTCGAATACATATTGAGAAAATATTACTAAATTGCTTGTACACGATCTCTTTGACATGAATCCATGCTGCTCAATCTTGATATGGTTCCTGACGGATGGATAAATAACATTATATATAACAATTTCAAAAATCTTAGAAAAATTGGATAAAATAGAGATTGGTCTATAGTTATTCACAATAGAAGGATCTCCTTTCTTCAAAACAGGTATGATCTTCGCCAGTTTCCAAATTGTAGGAAATGTGGCTTTGCTTATGATAAGGTTAAATATATGAGTCAATGGACCAGAAAGTGCATAAATACAATCCTTTACAATAAAACTTGGTATTTCATCAGGACCAGACGTGAGCTTATTAGAGAGTTTCTTGGCAGCAACAATAATCTGACTTCGTGTTATCAAATTAATACATATTGCATCCTGATCGCCAGAATCATTCACATAACATGCACCACGATTCACAACAGGATCATATACCGAACTGAAATACTCAGCAAAGGCGTTCGCGATAGATACAGGTTTATCATATGTTACCACGCCATCCCTCATCTCACCTGGGATTCTAGAGATACCTTTCTTCTCATTGATAAAAGACCAAAAAGAAGAGGGATCCTGTACGATTTTATTTTCCGAGCTCTGTATGAAGTTTTTATAAGCCAAGTCAATATCATGTTTAATGACTTTTCTCAAACTTTTGTATCTTGTCAAATATAATTCACTGCCATACTTCCTGAAGTTACTCAGTGAAGTTTCTTTTTTCAATATGTTGTCAGTTATAGTCGAATTAAACCAGGAGGGAAAACGTCTTTTTCTTTTAATTTTATAAGGCACAGTTTGCAAAAATATATCATTCAATATTGCGTAAAATTTATCGCAAGTCACATCGACACTCTGAATCGGCTCATAAACCCCATCCCATGTGGTATCTGCTATCATTTGATACATAACCGGAAAGTTAGCCCTACGAAAGTTGAATTCTCTAGTGTTCATAGGAACCACGCCCATGGAAACAACATGTTCCAACCTACAAGAAACATAGAAATGAATCGGAGGGTGTTGCGGATCAACACTCACGAGAGAAAAGTCATCCTGAGAGATGCGACAAGCAACATTCGAGAAAACTAGATCCAGTAGTCTACCATTGATATTAATCAAGTTATTGAATTTTATTTATATACAATAACATATCTACCAGCTCACACTATCCAATACAATATTCTCAATATTGTAATAATATTTTACAAGCAATTCATACATATGGGGTGAGTCATTGTAACTCAATTTTATGAATTCAGCACAAGTTTGTATATCGATTACACGTAAATGTTGCTTACGCATTTCAGTGAGAATGAAATCTGCGAAATAATCAATTGTGCAATACCGGGTAATAGCATCGTCACTTTCAATTTTTTCATCCATCTTCCGTACAAAGAGATTCATGCCTGCTGCAAAAGTTTTTAAAGAATCAACAGCCAAAAAAAGTTTTGGAAAGTTACTTTCCTTGAATATCAACACGTTGTTACATGTAGAATACAGTGAATATAATCCAATTGTATCCAGATATACTTCAATTTCACTGTTTTTCGCTAACTCCTTCAGTATCCCTGGCATTTTAACAGTAAGTTCATCTACTTCTTTTTTCGTGAATGAAATGAAATCAAGATAACCATGTCGACATATTCTAAGTAAACATTGAAAATCATTGAAAGGATCCAGACCAATGCTTACATATTTACTGCCTGAGAGATTCAAATTGTATATGTCTTCGCTCACGAGCCGATGCATCTCACGCTCCATCCTACGATTTACGGTGTTGTGGTACACATCTTCAGGAACCATGTTTGTTGAACTGTAATTACCATCTATTGATGACGTTTGCGGCGTGTAGTGGTAGCCGGTGGTGTATTTCTTCTGAGTTCTCGTTTCTTGCACTGCTTTCCTTGATTTCGACGGCCATCTTTGCGATCGAACAGTCTCGTTTTTACTGTACATGGTATTTAACTGCTGGTAGATATTGAAGAATAACTGCCTATTTATTTGCAGTGAGCTGTTTTTAAGCCCTTACCCCCTCCAAGTTTTGTGGTATTATTCCACCGTTTGTGTGTGTGTTTTCTTAGAAATATTACCTGCAGCCGTTGAATAACTTATCTAATGTCAGGGGTGGATTTCATACGAATTTTGGTCTAAATTTGTGAAAAAAATTCAATTCTCACGACCATCAATCATTAGTTAATACGGTCCTGTCCCGAACACCTGGTCTGACAATAGGAACAAAAGACCTGCCATCCGTTTTTGTGAAGAGATATTCGCGTCAACCTTTTGTGTGTGTTTTCTTAGAAATACCTGCACCCGTTGAATAACTAATGTCAGGGGTGGATTTCATACGAATTTTGGTCTAAATTTGTAAAAAATATTCAATTCTCACGACCCTCAATCATTAGTTAATACGGTCCTGCCCTAACATCTGCCCTAACAAAAGACCTGGTCTAACAATAGGAACAAAAGACTGCACACCTGCCCCAAACAATAGGAACAATAGACCGGCCCAAACAATAGGAACAATAGACCGGCCCAAACAATAGGAACATCTGGCATAACAATAGACCGCACACCTTCACCCAAACAATAGGAACAATAGACCGGCCATGATTTATGACCTTGAGCTGTCATCATCAATCATTTTTAATGGCTCTGGGTGCCGCTCTTTTACTGAAACCATTAGATAAGCTATGGGGCTTCTAGATCGGAAGTCGGCTATTTTGTGGCGGGATCTGCGCATGCACGAACTCGGGACGGGAAGTCGGCCATTTTGCGAACGTCGGCCATTTTCCAAGATGGCGGACCACGGTATTATCGTAATTTGGAACCTGGCCACCAGAGGGCGTTCTTACAGATCATTGTATTATCGTCATTAGGAACCTGACCACAAGATGGCGTTCCAAGATGACAGATCATTATATTCACATCATTCAGAATCTCGCCAACAGAGGGCGTTTCAATAGCATTCAAATTTGAATGTTTGACGTATGACAGTTCTATGCTCTGAGATATCTATGGTTCAAGATGACAGTTACGAATGACAGATGGGATGACGTATGACAGTTCGATGCTCTAAGATATCTATGGTTCAAGCTTACATTTGACAGTTACTAATGATAGATGGGATGACGTATGACAGATCGATGCTCTAAGATATCTATGATTCAAAATGACATTTGACAGTTCTATGTTTTAAATCCAAGATGGTGGATGCGCGAAGCTATGAGAATAAGCATGGGGGCCTAGAGGACAGAAATTGTAAATGGGGGCCTCCAGGTGTCTTCGTGCAGGCTCAGACGACTGGGTTCGATATATAGAAATATATGGTGTCTTCATGGGGGCCCTTGAGACACTTATACAAATTTTAATGTTTCATTTTCGTTAGCTGACTTACAGATCACGGTTCAGAAATATAAGTTGATTTAAAAAAAAATTCAAAATTGAAGAAATTCAGCTCGGGGTTTGAACCTCTATATTAGGAGTTCATGGCTCTACCAAGTTAAAAAAAAAATCAAATTGAAAAATCCAACGCGAGGATCGAACCTCTATATTAGGAGTCCAACATTACCAGGCTTAAAAAAAATTTCAAATTAAAAAATCCAACGCGAGGATTGAACCTATATAATCAGTCCAACATTATCAAGCTTCAAAAAAATCACTCGGAAGAAATCCACATATAGAATTGAACCTGTCATATGAGGAGTCCATGACTCTACCAAGTTAAAAAAAAAATTTCAAATTAAAAAATCCAACGCGAGGATCGAACCTATATATCAGAAGTCCAACACTACCAAGCTTAAAAAAAAAATTTCAAATTAAAAAATCCAGCGCGAGGATCGAACCTACATATCAGTTCAACACTACCAAGCTTAAAAAAAAAATTCATACTAAAGAAATCCCCCTGTAGAATTGAACCTGTCATATTAGGAGTCCATGGCTCTACCAAGTTAAAAAAAAATTTCAAAATTAAAAAATCCAACGCGAGGATCGAACCTATATATCAGAAGTCCAACACCACCAAGCTTAAAAAAAAATTTCAAATCAAAAAGTCCAGCGCAGGGATCGAACCTATATATCAGAAGTCCAACACTACCAAGCTTTAAAAAAAAATTTCAAATTAAAAAATCCAGCGCGAGGATCGAACCTATATATTAGTTCAACACTACCAAGCTTAAAAAAAAAAATTCATACTAAAGAAATCCCCATGTAGAATTGAACCTGTCATATTAGGAGTCCATGGCTCTACCAAGTTAAAAAAAAATTTCAAATTAAAAAATCCAACGCGAGGATCGAACCTCTATACCAGAAGTCCAACACTTTCGAGCTTAAAAAAAATTGTTAAATTAAAAAATCCAGCGCGAGGATTGAACCTGTTATATTAGGAGTCCATGGCTCTACCAAGTTAAAAAAAAATTTCAAATCAAAAAATCCAACGCGAGGATCGAACCTATATATCAGAAGTCCAACACCAAGCTTAAAAAAAAATTTCAAATTAAAGAGTCCAGCGCATTGATCGAACCCAGTATATCAGAAGTCCAACACTATCAAGCATTAAAAAAAAATAATAATACTAGAGAAATTCGCATGTAGAATTGAACCCAGTTTATCTATATTAGGAGTCCATGGCCAAGCTTAAAAAAAAAAATTTCAAATTGAAAAATCTAACGCGGGGATCGAACCTCTATATCAGAAGTCCAACACTATCAAGCTTAAAAAAAAATTTCAAATTAAAAAATCCAACGCGAGGATCGAACCTCTATATCAGAAGACCAACACTTTCGAGCTTAAAAAAAATTGTTAAACTAAAAAATCCAGCGCGAGGATCGAACCTTTTATATTAGGAGTTCTACACTATGTTACACAAGCTTAAAAAAAATCCAGCGCGAGAATCGAACATCTATATTAGAAGTCCAACACTATCAAACTTTAAAAAAAAAATTCATACTGAAGAAATCCGCATTTAGAATTGAACCCAGTGTATCCATATTAGGACTCCATGGCTCTACCAAGCTTAAAAAAAAAAAATGTTAAATTAAAAAATCGAGCGCAAGGATCGAACCCAGTATTATCTATACTAGAGTTCAACACTATGTTCACTGCTCTATCAAGCTTAAAAAAAAAATTTCAAATTAAAAAATCCAACGCGAGGATCGAACCTCTATATCAGAAGACCAACACTTTCGAGCTTAAAAAAAAAATGTTAAACTAAAAAATCCAGCGCGAGGATCGAACCTTTTATATAAGGAGTTCTACACTATGTTACACAAGCTTAAAAAAAATCCAGCGCGAGAATCGAACATCTATATTAGAAGTCCAACACTATCAAACTTTAAAAAAAAATTCATACTGAAGAAATCCGCATTTAGAATTGAACCCAGTGTATCCATATTAGGACTCCATGGCTCTACCAAGCTTAAAAAAAAACAAAAATGTTAAATTAAAAAATCGAGCGCAAGGATCAAACCCAGTATTATCTATACTATGTTCACTGCTCTACCAAGCTTAAAAAAAAGTTTCAAATTAAAAAATCGAGTGCAGGGATCGAACTTAATACATGTAATACAAGCTATAAAAAAAAATTCAAATTTAAGACATCGAGCTCGGGGATTGAACCTGTCATATCTATATTTGGAGTCCATGACTCTACCAAGCTTAAAAAAAATGTAAAATTAGAGTCTCGCATAATAGATATTATTTTTGCTCCGTTAATTTTGAATTTCCTGAATAGTAAGCATGTTAAAATACATATGGGGCCCAGAGACCTGAAATTATTTGATATAATGGAATGGGGGCTTCAGAGACTCGTGTGGAGGCCATCTTCGGAGAGTTGGATATCCAATTACCTTTGTGGTTTTGAGTTTTTCACGTCTGACACCAGCGTTCTTGTTGTTTGGTCAAGGTGATGAGAAATTTGAGTTTTCTGTTGGAGTGTTAAATCCTATGGGATTTTTCCTTTTATGAATTGGCCTTCATTTGAATACATCATTATCAGACTCCTTCCTATCTGAGCTAGAAGACCGTTGAGAAGATTGAATTTCAAATCAAAAAGCTATTTGTTGCTTTTTGTTCTTGAGACGGATCGGCGTCCAATATTCGAATCAATAGATCGTCATATGC
>JARQZK010000798.1:307500-397500 GCA_030704885.1 Cynegetis impunctata | reverse complement strand
AAATTATATTGACCTTGAAATCCTAAAAATTTTCGGCTATGGTGTATTTTTAACACCTCTTGTAGCCTCCTCAAACCAAAACCTCACGAGCCGCCACTGATGATATATAAATATATATATATATATATATATATATATATATATATATATATATATATATATATATATATATATATATATATATATATATATATATATATATATATATATATATATATATATATATATATATATATATATATGTTGTTTTGCGATGAGTTTTTGTCAAAAGTTTCCTGGTGTAGGAAAGTTGTTGCTTATAAGTTTAGAAAAGCTGAAGCTACGCCAGTACCTATTCATCCTCTGAACCTCACCTCCTATATTTCATAAATTATCCAGTCTCGCCCATCCTTAATGCTTATACATACAAGTGAACCCTCTAATCTAGCTGAAGTAGTTACTAGTTCCTCCCCATAACTCAAGTCCATACTTGAGGAAGGAATCAGTTTACGATTACTTTCTAGCATTAAGGAGGGCCCGGGTTCAAACTTCGGGGTCAACTGATTCGCCATGAGTTTTTCTCAGCGGTGTACCTACTCATGGTGTATGTAATCTTATTAAGGCGAATGCTAGACCAGCATTCATCTCCTGAACCCCACCTCATATCATCTCTTCCTCAAATAATCAAGTTCCACCCCGCTTCACTCACACGGACATCAAGAAGAAATGAAAAAACATTTTTTTATTAATCTCCGACTATTTTAAATATATTAATATATTAATGAACCATTTAAATTTGGAACAAATTCGAACTTGTTAAATAATAGTCGTCAACTTCCTATATATTCTTCAAATGAACCTAACTAACTAACTTCGAATGTAAGTTATTGCGTTGTTTATGTAAAACTTCTAAATTTCTATTATCACAAGATGTTTTGATATAGGTAATCTATAAAATACAGACACAGTAATTTTCATTTGCAGAGCTCTCACACCTATTTGCAACGTATGGCCAAACTCACGAGAAGTCATCATAGAAAGTTACCAAATCCCGAAACAGTAGGTGACGTATATGATCACCTTCACCATTTACCAGAACAAGTTGACTGGCGTACCTCAGGCTTCATAACTCCAAACTACAACCAGAAGGATTGCGGCTCTTGCTACGCTTTTAGTATTGCAGGAGTTCTTCAAGCTCAAGTTTTCAAGGAAACTGGAAAACTAGTACCCTTAAGTGAACAGCAGATCGTTGATTGTAGCGTAAAATTCGGAAACTTTGGATGTGGTGGAGGATCCCTGAGAAATACTCTTAGGTACCTTGACGATGCTGGGGGACTGATGACATTTGATGAATATCCCTATACAGCAAAGGTGAGAAAACATTATGACACTAAGAAAAGTATTATGACTACTGATAGATATCCCATTTATAAAAAGATACTTTTATATTTGAAAATAACTTCAGTTTTTATTCACTGAATCATTATAAATCCTCCAACAATGTTGGTGATCTTTTTTCAAAAACAATTATTCACTTAATATTACCCATCCATTTCGATATATCGGATCTGTTGACATTTCAAATAGGAGGGGCTGAGGAGGTAATAGAAACTCACAAAATTAATTAGAATAGCGGTAGCGACGGTCAGAGGAATGATTTATCTACCATTAAATTAATTAGCGTGCAAATTTTCAAACCTATAACTGAAATTTTCTTAAGATCCTGTTTCCTCATTCAGAGGCCGAATGAGGATATGTTCTTTATCATTAAGTTTCAAATTTTTTGCCACCGGTTTGAGAAATTTCCGCTCCACGCCATTTTCCATAGTTTGGAGACGCCACAATTTTGACAAAATCTACTCTATTTTGATAATTTTGTTCTGCCTCACCAACAACTCCAGGTTACCAATTTCAGCTCATTTTCTTTGATGATAGCCGCACATTCGTTACAGTGGAATAGTATATTTTCGTCGAAAAAAAGACTATTAAAGAGAAAGAACGAATTTGTCAAATTCGTTGAATTTCTTTTTCAGTCAAAGTGTTCGATGGTTCGTGCTATTTTAGAACTCTAGCATGCCACATTGAGGGAACCTAGGGGAGAGAATATGAAATATTCAAGATTGAATATTATTCTTCATACATATATGTTAAACGAACGGAAGACGAATCGTATTTTCAGAGAATTACTTTATGATTCTTATTATGTTATAATCAATTAGATACAAAAACAATCTGTTTTCATATGTGTAACATATATATATATATATATATATATATATATATATATATATATATATATATATCTATATATATATATATTATATATATATATATATATAATATATATATATATATATATATATATATATATATATATATATATATATATATATATATATATATATATATATATATATATATATATCTATATATATACATATATAGATATATATATATATATAATATATATATATATATATATATATATATATATATATATATATATATATATAAATAGATATTTATATATATATATATATATATAAATATATATATATATATATATATATATATATATATATATATATATATATATATATATATATATATATGTATATATATATATATATATATATATACCTATACCTATATATATTGATTGGGGGGAAAGTGGTTTCGATAAAACAGGACATGATTCTGGTTTATTTGACTTAATCAACAAAAGACGTTGTTGTTTAGAACACATGCCGTTTATAAGAGAAAACATTAAACCTGAACTTCATTACACAATATCACTTTTGTTTAAAATAAATAAGTTATTTGATTAAAAATTAGTTTATGAAATATAGTCAGAGAATTACTAATAACCTATAAAGAGAAAAGTGGTTAACTATTAATAAATTTATGCTATATCATATGAATTGCAGTTTAAAAATAAATTAATAATGTTTACTTAAGAGATCAATTCCGAGAATGTAGGTACAGTACATGCTATCATAATGATTTCCAATTTATTGGTTGTTAACAGAATAATAATTTGGTAGTTCATTATTTTAGCAACAAAAATGTAAATTTCATCCAGACCATGCAATAGTGAATAGCAGTTCATGGGCTATTTTACCTGCCAGAGATGAAAGAGCACTGGAAGCGGCAGTAGCTAGGATTGGTCCTGTAGCTGCTTCAATAAATGCAAGTCCCCATACTTTTCAACTATATCAGTAAGTAAACAAAAATTTTCAGATTCATTCCTTTCAAACTTTTTCCGAAGACTTATGATTTGAAAATATTCAACCAGTTTACATAGATTATTGATTTATTGTAATCAATGTAAGAAGCACATTGAACTGTTTTTCTAGTAGGTACCTAGAGAGTTTTCACAATTAACTTCAAAATTTGGAAAATGTTCATCAACTGTTTATTGGAATCGTCATGAATTTTCGTTAATCGACTATCTGAAAAAAAATAATGAAAAATCGCTTCGAATTTGATTAAATAATATTTATTGTGTGTTTCGATTGAAAAACGCTAACGTTTTCGTTTTTATCATATCAACAGAGAATTATCGATATGACATTTTTTTTTTTTTTAACTCGAGGGACCTACAGTTTAACGCCGGTTCCGAACGGCCAAATGGGCTTGTAAACGATGTACATTACCCAACAATTCATCTTTATAATTAGAACCACTAAATTCCGGACATACACAACACCCAAGAGCAAGGTGGGACTCGAACCCACATCCTCGGCTTACAAGCGGTACGCCTTACCGCTGGTCTACCGAGGCCTCCGGCTGGTTTATATAAACGATATAAGTTTAAGAAGTGAACTCTTCAATATTCTTTATTCTTGTTTAATATATACCGTTGTATACAAATTATTAAAGTTTGTTCTCAACATTTTACTCATAACAAATTGTTTACTTTCGATAGGTAATCGAGCTTTGGTTTGGAAATTGATATTCCAAAAACCCTTTGAATTAAATGAGTTGCAAGAGATTTTTTGTATTCATCAAGGTAGTTATTTTTATGATAAATTGGTAATTGAAATCGAAATTTCATTATTCAAAATGGAGTTATCAAACTGAAAATAGTTTCTTTCACGTAAAAGGAATAAAATGATTAGAACAAAAAATAGTAGGTAATATACTTATTTTTATAAGATTATACTAAATTAAAATAGATTTACATCAAGTAACTTCCTCCAATATTCAATTAATGAAATGATGCTTATTGCTTAATTTCATCATATAACGAACTACTGAAAAACACAAGAGGTGAGCATTGATCTAACGGTATATCGGAAAACATATATCTGAAAAAGAAATTAACAAGACAAAAATTGATCAATTGAGTTTTTTGTTGTCGATCAAGGATTAAAAGCGTATTCAGTGAAAAATTTTGAGGAAAAAGACAGAAAGCTACTGGTGTAACCAACTACTGTTGATTTAGGAAAATGTTATCAAAACATTTCAAATATTTTGTCTCTGTTATCTATCAGAGGAAACCAATCTCGAACATTCTGTTATCGAAATTGTTTCTTACTAAAAAAAAATATCAATTTCGCTTAACACGTAGAGTGCCAATATGCAAGGTCGAATTGACAGTCACTTATGGCCAAAATATATTTTTGTTTGAAAATATTTAGATTAATATGTTAAAGTCAGAAAAGCTGACATTTCAAAATGAAAACTTCATTTTCTGTAAGAAAAAAACATAAATGCATGGTGGACAACGTTTGTCCACCACGGCCACAACAGGTCGGAACGACTTTACGACCGTAGTGGACATGCGCGGGCACCAAGATAATGCACGTCTCAACACGTTCATTCGGTAAGATATATAATTGTGAAGTATTAGATAGCACTGCAGTAAGCTTATGTTAACGCTGTCGTTTGTGTTTGTGCTTTTACTCAAGTGACTTAGTTCGCAATCTTTGAAAATGTCTCATGAACATGTGGGAAAGCATTTTATTCGACGAATCATATTCACCTGACGTGACCGAGTATGAGCTAGAAAGTAATTCAGATTCATCCGATAATCTTGATGTGTATATAAAACGTATGAAAAAAATATAAGTGATGAATTTTCATTTCAAACAATTGATCCTGAAAAGCCGGGGCCATCTACATTGAAAGATACAAAAATAGAGCAGACCAATCATCTAAGTTAGATATTCCAACCAATATTGATAAAATTATAGAAGATGAGGCACAAAATAAAACAAACAAAAAAACGAAATATCGGTGTGTGGCTTGAGCGAAAAAAAATTCAAATGTGAAAAAAATTAATCTTTTCCAATGATATGATTGTTCAAACAATAAATCAAATAAACGGTTCTTTCAAATTATTCCAGTTTTCTCTCTATTCATGTAATATAACCATTGTAATTTCAAAAAAAAGGATCAAATATGAGTAACAAAAATGTATTCTCAATCTGGTGGAACACGTTGACCACCAGCGCAAAAACCAACCTAACGAGAACATTGCTGAATGCATTCTAAACACTCCTTCCTAGAGTTAGTATGGCTACGGTGGATAAACGTTGCACACCGCGTCCAAATCAATGAAAAGGTCTAGTGGACAACATATACCCACCACGGCCGGTAGGCACCAAAAATTTTCATTCAAATGGTGGACACCGTTTGCCCACCTCTCACCAACACTCTACGTGTTAAAACTGGACCATCGTGATCTCATGTGACGAAGCCTTAACAAAGTATTTAGCCAATTTTTGAATTATCTAGGCTAGGCTATTACTTTGAAACTCACTGATACCTAAATGAAATAATTATGCCTTGAAACTTCGAATTGATACTAATACAACAGTTTATTATTAGCGTTTCAAAAAAAAAGGACGCGTTAACAAGTATCTAAACTTATCTGAATTCATGGAATTTGTAGTGGAAATTTTGATACTACAGCATGAAAGATATATCGAAAGATAAAATGAAGAAAGTGAATGTAACACAAAAACCCTATACTTACCATTTTCAATTTTTCCTTGAAATATTCCTACAAAAAAATCTGAAATATGACGTGCACTTCAATAAAATAAATTGTTTTTAATAATCTTGATAATAATGTTACTCATTTTTCAGCAAAGGTATATATGACGATTGGAGTTGTACGTCAAATACCGTAAATCATGCCATGCTGATTGTTGGATATACTAAAGATGCATGGATTTTGAAAAACTGGTGGGGTAGCCATTGGGGTGAAAATGGATACATGAAGCTAAGGAGACGTAAAAACCGCTGTGGAATATCTAATTATGCAGCATATGCTTTGGTTTAATAAAATTCTAGACTAAGCCGTAACTTTTTGTCCCATATATCTGAAAATAATCCAATTTTTTTTCTCATATCAAATAAAATCAGTGGATCAAAGATGATCAAAGTTCTCTACTTAAAAATATTATGTTGTATAATCAAATAAAACGCAGGAGAAACAGAGACACTAAAGTAGCTTTTTTTTGCGAAGTGCATAGCGTATTGACGGCGACGCATGTTGGGATGCGATTCAAACGGGAGAATAAAAAAAGTGAAAATACAGGCTTTGAAAGTAAACAGAACTAAAAAGAAGAAAATAATTTATTTTATTTTGCTTAAATCAACTGTTACAAATATTCTATTAATACTTATTCAATTTATAGAATTATAGAATCTTGTTTCTTTAAACTATAATTTATTTCGTTCGAATCGCATCTCGACCTGCTTCGCCATCAATACGCCATGCACTTCGACAAAAATACCACTCTAGTGACTGAGTTATGCTGCTCATTTCATCCTGATCATCCAGAAGCTAATGTAAAGCTTGTAATAATTGGCCTGGGCTAGCATCACCGCGAAGAGCATCGTATATTGAATGGGAACTAGGTCGAAATGAACACAAAATAGACGTCCAGAACTGTAGCGCGTATTGATAGCGACGGAGGTCAAGATGGTATTCGAACGAAGTTCAGCTGGGTTGACGAAAAAAGTGTTAACTCACAAAGGATAGTACCTACCTCAATCAATCAACTTTCAACCAAATCTGCAGAAGCTGTGGAGGTGAGCAAACGTTCAAAAGCCACAAAAAAAAAACAAGAAATCTCTAATTAAAAATGGCAGCGGTTGGAAAACAGTTTATAGTTCCAGAACGAACTTTTCTAACATGAATTCCATGCTGGAAAACAAAAATTGTGCGGTCGGGGGACTCCGGTCACGAAAGAAGCCTTTCATTTTTCACACTCTTTTGTGGTCGTTTTGCAATTTTTTTCTTCTCTTTTCGATACTCTTTTTTAATATATGTAAACATTGAATACTTGTATCAAGTTATAAAATTTTATCAAGTTACTTTTCTAAGTTTGTCTCACACATACTTGCTGCACTTTCCATTTCTCGAATCTTCATTGCAAAGCAAATGAGACAATATAACTCACGTTATATATATATATATATATATATATATATATATATATATATATATATATATATATATATATATATTAACCACGTCGGCGCCCCCGCAACGCAGCGCACAAGGCAATCGCCTCGGTTTGGTATATATATATATATATATATATATTTTTTTTTTAACTACGTCGGCGCCCGAGGCAATCGCCTCGGTCGGTATATATATATATATATATATATATATATATATATATATATATATATATATATATATATATATATATATATATATATATATTAGTACAGGGTGGGCCATCCATAACTTTCCACCCCGAATTTTGAGCTTTGGCATGGAATAACGAGAAAAGCTCGGACAGGTCAAATTTTGTTGAAAGGGGGACAAATGAGGGTGTTCAAATGAGTTTGATATCACTACCCCTCTAGCCGTAACCCCCAACAGCCCTAATTTTTGAATAGGGAAAAGGGGTCGAGCAGCACTTTGTTGGAAAGGCATTTCAATTTCCTACATGAGTGTATTTTGTATGAATTCGATATCACTACCCCTCCAGCCGCTACCCTAACAGCAATTATTTCAATTTAAACGGAAGCGCACGATTTACTTTGTAAATATTATTGTTTTCACGTTTTCAGTTATTGTCTCGGTTTCAGCATTTTCAACATGTGTTTGGCATACGCGTAGTTATCGAGAAATTGCAAAAAAAAGGCGGCGATAACAGATTTCGTTGATATTGAGATGGAGAAGCTGTTTGAAAATGAGAATTCATTTAGTTATTTCAGACTTTTTAAAAAAATGAGAGCTGTTAGGGGTTGCGACTAGAGCGGTAGTGATATCAAACTCATTTGAACACCCTTATTTGTCCCCCTTTCAACAAAATTTGACCCGTCCGAGCGTTTTTTCCATCTTAAAGATCCAAATTCGGCGTGTGAAAGTTATTGATGCAATACTGAGTCACTCTGTAAAATAATTAATAAGCGATGAAAAAAAAATACATTCATGCAGGAAATTGAATTGCCTTTCCAACAAGGTGCTGTTCAACCCGCTTTTCCCTATTCAAAAATGAGAGCTGTTAGGGGTTGCGGCTAGAGGGGTGGTGATATCAAACTCATTTGAACACCCTTATTTGTCTCCCTTTCAACAAAATTTGACCTGTCCAAGCGTTTTTTCGTTATTCCGTCCCAAAGCTCAAAATTCGGGGTGGAAAGTTATGGATGGCCCATCCTGTATATATATATATATATATATATATATATATATATATATATATATATATATATATATATATATATATATATATATATATATATTCATTCGAATTGTTGTTGCCTGTGAACTATTTCTAATCTCTTGATAATTATTAGCAACTTTTTAATAAAATCGAGTTTTTTGAGATTCAACAAGCCTGTTATTGCTAATAATTATCAAGAGATTATATATATATATATATATATATATATATATATATATATATATATATATATATATATATATATATATATATATATATATATATATATATATATATATATATATTATATATATATATCAAAAATTATTTGGAAAATTGTGGTCGAGGAGGTCTGAAACGGATATAGAACTCCCGACTCCAGCACCTCACTGTTGACTTGTGTAACTGGTGTTGAATCAATGGAAGTGTCACAGTACTAAAATGACATAGAAGTAAGAACTATTTTTACCTCCACAGAATACGTGGCCTTTTTGACAACAACTTGTTATTCTAACCTAACATGAATAATGGAATCATAACAACTTATTGCCTACTAAAATTGAGTGTTTGTGTTATTAATGAGAACTGGATACATTTTAGATAACTCTGAATGGAGTTTGTTTTAAATATTTAGAGGCTCAGTTGTATACTAGAAACGATCCAGCCATGTCTGAACTGGAATCTTATCCATATAAGGATCATTTTTTTCAGGTACAACATTTTACATAGTTAAAATCCCATAACTTCTCTTTTATCCCTTTTAGGACGACTTTAGTGTAGATCACTGTCTTTCCAAATTAATTCAAAAAGCAAATTTAGAAACACTAAAATCACACCTAAAAAACTTTGGAGATGAACTTCATCGGCAAATGGCAGAAATTCTTAAAACTGAAACTGAAGCTATAGTGAATCTTGCAGAATATTTAACGAATCTGAACACGAAAATTGATGATCTATCGGTATCTCTTTCACAACTTCAAGAGCAACTGAAGGTTAGTTCATTAAAATGACAATATCATCTGTTTACCGTTGTTTTGTAGTAACAGAATTTTAATAATTAATCTGTTTGTATTTTAAAATATATTTAATGCTTGCGCAAAGGTATTTGAAAGCTGTTTCCAAATAATTATTTGAAATATCAGTTTCAAATTAAAATTATTTTGAAGCAAAGAATTTGCTGTTTTTCACAAACTATAGCACCCTTTTTTTGTATATATGTCATACTGTTATAGTACTTTTAGTAGATGTTGAGTGGTTGTTATGAATGATGAACATAATACTCATTTCCCATGTCACTGTCAATCATTTTTCAGAATTAATAAGCCTGTTTACCATGATTACAAGATCAACAATTCATCTATTTTGAGGACATCAGTTATAAAATACTTAGGAATTATGTTTGATACTGAACTGAATTTCAAAGCTCATAATGAGTACATTATATCGAAGTCATTTAAGATGTTGGGCTTCATCAACAGAACTTGTGAGGATTTCAGTTTGGAAACTCTAAAACTATTATACTGTTCTCTGATACTTTGAAGTTACATAAAACTGAGTGTTATAATAATGATACACTGTGTGATGGTTGTCAGGTAATAAAAAGGAAAAACAGCGTTAAGTATCTAGGGATATATTTTGATCAATGTATGACATGGCATGAACATGTGGATTATATAAATAAAAAACTGAGAAACCTACTTTACAAATTTTATGAGCTAAGGCAAGTTGTACAAATAAACCTAGTTAAGACAATATATCAAGACCTAGTCGAGTCTGTCTTGACATATGGTATAACTGCTTGGGGAGCTTCATGTAATAACATCCTCTATCCACTTTTTATTACACAGAAATTTATAATGAAAGTAATGCTGTTCAAAGGCAAATTATATTCTACTGATAGGCTATTTATGGAATCAAAACTGCTAAATATAAGGCAGCTGTATGTGAAAAATGTTATTCGATATAGTTGTAACAATACTGACTTTATTAATTATGTGAATCATACTAAAAATACTAGATCAATTACAAAAAATAGTTTATACTCATCTAACTCTTTGTTTTCTGCTACTCAGAGACATATGTCCTTTGTCATCCCTAAAATAATAAATCTTCTACCAGACAATTTAAGAAATCAAAAGTTTTTTAGAATAAAAAGAAAACTAAACGAATGGATCTGTAAAAACATACCCTGGCTTGACTGAGTATTTGTTATGATTATTTGCATTAGTTGATTACTTTTTTCTCTTTTTTTTTCTGTTTTTATTGGAATACCAATGGGATAATTTTTCAGTATATTACTACCGTAAGTAATGATATGCTTAAGTAATATACCTGTAAAGTACTTTTGAAATAATGAAAAGAAAGGATTGATTTTTAAAGGTTTTGTATTAGTTTAGTGTAGTGCACACACAAATCCAACCGGATTAATTGTGCTCTTGAATCTTTGAATTGGTTGTTTGTAAAAAATTTTTACACTTTATGTATTTTCTTTGAAATAAACATTTTTTGATTTGATTGATTTTGATTTTGATAAGGTCGTTATTGGAGTATGGTTCAATAATCTGGAACCATTATTATGATATCAATAAAAAACAAATTGAAGATGTACAAAAAACGTTTCATAGGATTTGTGCATACAAGTTGGGTCTGAAAAGAGGTGATTATTCATATAACTTAATTCTGAGACAATTGAATCTGTTGACTCTAGAAAATCGTAGAATTGTGATCGACATGAATTTTTTGAATAAAATTTTACAATGTTTGGTGGGCTGTGAAGAGATCTTATCATTGATTGAGTTGAATGCTAGTAGATAGACCAGAGTCAGTAATGAGACATTTAGAATACCTTTCCACACAACAAATTTTGGATTTTTCTCTCCTTTAACTCGACTGCTTCGATGCGGAAACAAATTTCATCAAGTAGACTTATTCTGCAATTCAGTAAGAGTCATGAAAACAGAACTGAATCGTTTACTGTCATAAAATTAAATTATACATTTTAAGTTGTTTGTTAGTAATCATGATGTATATTTATATTACTTTAATTTAGGTTTTAAGTAGTTTTAGGATATATTACTGTCTTTGTAGTGAATGTATTGTAATTGGGACTACCGTTAATAGAATAAATGAAAATTTCTGAGTAATCATAACTTTCGATTATGTGCGAATTATATTTTGACCATTTTGTTTCCAAATAATGATAACTGCTTGTAATATAACAATTTTGAATTAGGCAATATTAATTTCAGTAATTACAACTTTATTTTTATGGCTTTTGTTTCAGATACTGCACACTTTGATTGAAAATGCTGAAACTGACTATAAAAATACATTAAACCAGAAAAAGATGAATGATGCTGAAAAAAGTAGCTTATTAGCTAAACTGGATTTCATTTCAATCACTTTATATGTTGATAACATAATCAGAACTATAGAAAATAATGAGGTTGATGAAAAACTCATACATTTGGAAAGAGCCGTTTATAAATATTCTTTTCAACGTAATTATTTAACAGAGCTAGGAATCACTGAAAATAATAGTGTAATCTTAAGTACAGAAAACAAACTTCTCAATATGATACACCAGCAGTTCCAGCAAGGTTTGAGAATATATAATGAAAGTACGGTAGAGAGGTGTCTTCGAATGTACAGTAATTTAGAGAAACAGAAGGATGCTGAAGAATTTTATCAAGTTAATATTGTACGGCCTGCACTACAACCATTATATACAGAGAAAAATTTAGATAAATTCAGTCAGGATGTTAACAAAATATATATAGAAACTCTGAAATTCTTGAATTCAGAGATGAGAATATTAGAGGAAATCTTAAAAAAGTGAGTAATGAATAGTAAATGCTTCAGTATCTCGTGTATGCAGTGATCTAAAATCATTGTTTCTTGAATTGCATTCAATTACTTTTTATCAGTTGTAATTCACTATGCAAATATAGATTGTAGGTTCTTCTTAGAAATTAAATGGATAGTTGGCAGATGAAGATCTTTAAACGTATTTGTATTTATTTTTCAGAAATAGTGACCTGAAGAACTCCTTCAACTTCATACTCAACAGTTTCTGGGTTGAAGTTGATCGACAGTGCCGAAAAGGGCTACCTCATATAACAGCTCCAGGCAACCCGGAATTATTTCAGAAAAGATTTGTGTGCACCTGGAACTTTCTAACAGAGATTGCTAAGAAATGTGATAATACAAATCTTATCAAAACTCATCCTTCCTTTCAAGATCATATTAAAAGATTCAATTTGGCAGTGTATTTTGAAATAAGATTTCAGCAAATTGCAAGTCAGTTTGAAACTGATTTGGCCATAAAACCTGATGATACATCAATTTTTATCGGTTTTAATGATTTTGGTTTCAAATTGAAGATCACTTTGAACTTATATGTTGCTTTGAAGAAATGTTTTGATGATAGTGTCTTCATTAATCAGTTGGCAGATCATTTTTTGAAATTTTCAATGTTTCTACTGTCTAGATACATCATGTGGTTTAATGAGGCTCTAGAGCAGGTACAAAAACTCGGATCATAGAATGAAAAAAATGTCAATTATAAATTATTTTTCCATTTTCATGAAATAGAATTATTTTCTTTCAGAAGAATTGTGGTATAAATTTGGAGCAATTCATTATGAACTCTTTAGTAGACATGAAAAAAATGCTGGACCTCCTAGGAAATAACGAAAATCTTGGATCATCTCAAAATATTTATGCAATATTTCCAAGAAAGATGGAACCAGTTATTTCAAAAGTATTCGAGAATAATTCTCAAATAATTACAGAATTTTCAATGAAACTCAGTAAACATTTTGTTTCTGCTTATGTTTCTGCATGTTCTGAACAGTTACAAAATGTCACTGCCATACCGAGGCTCTTTCGAAGAACAAACAGAAATCCACCTAAAGAAGCTAGCACCTATATAGTCGAGTCTGTTAAACCAATTTCACAATTTCATGAAAAATATAAGGGTACTGATGAAGATATTGTTAAATCTCTCCTGAATGAGGTAATACTCGGCATTTCTGAAATGTAAGTCTTACTTGCAACTTCAAGCCTTCCTAAATGTTATTTAGCCTTAATGATGATCTAACTATAGGGTATAATATAAACTGCAACAAATAAAACTTGCAGATACTCTACTTTGGTTCAAGATGTTTTGCAGTCGGTGTGTAAAACTGAAGAGTCTTTGAGAAGGTTGAAAAATAGGAATATAATCAATGATGAATCATCTTCATCGAATTCGACAGAAATAATGTCTGATGAAATGAAAATTCGCGAACAAATTAAACTGGATATAAAATATTTCATCACAATGGTAAGTAAAAATTGAAACTTTGTTTATATTTCAGTACAAGCTTCCTAGTTTTATGATGCAAACTATAATAGCGTACTTTAGTAATTACTATTGAGTGAATTTGAGCTTTGAATACAGTTCTTAATAATGAAACAATTAAGTAATTGAGAAAACCGAATGATTCTTTCTTACTCAGCTTAGAGATCAATGACAGAAAAAATATCAGAAAACAATTGCATGAATGTGTGTATGTGTTCTTATGAGGTATGACTGGTAATTGTCTAAGTATGACTTGTTATTGAGTAGAAATTATACTATTTGTTCATTCATTTATTTCAAATGAAACGCAAAGAGTATACATGAAATATACGGCGAAGTAAAAAACTGAAAATTTCTATATAAGTACTTCAATAATATAACAATATTATTAATTACTTTTGAAAATTGTCTCTTTTCAATTCTCGACTCTCGAAAATCTATGTCATGATTTAAGAAATAAAGAATACATTAAAACGTATATATTGCGAACTACCCGTTTTGGAAGAAAGGTTTGCAATGCTACATGGACAGTAAAAAAATACAAATAATACAAATTTTTTGTGCTCCGCTGCTAAATTGTTATATCTAGCAGCGGAGAACAATGCGCATTTACTTATATTATATTATATTATATTATATATATATATATATATTTATATATATATATATATATATATATATATATATATATATATATATATATATATATATATATATATATATATATATATTTTATTATATATATATATATATTTATATTTTTATATATATATATATATATATATATATATATATATATATATATATATATATATATATATCTATGTATATATTGTAACGGACTTTTCGTGTCGGTTCTCCTGAATTATAAAGAAGGTATCTTTTAGTTATATACAAGTTTATTTACAGTAAATTATTAACAGAGATCAAATAATTAAATAGTATGATCCAACGCGCATCTGCTTCTGCTCTGGTCTCGTTTCGCTGCGTCGACCGCACCTCCAGTGCGCAGGCAGTCCTTGGTCAGTCGAGGACGGAGCGAAGTGTAGGGAGTAGCTGGATCTCTGCGTTCTTAGGTCCGCGATTCTGCTTGACGTGATTACGGGGACCGGGGTCGGTTTCGTCGCCGCCAGCTGGTCAACCTCGTTGGCCACTGCAAGCGAGTCAGCTCCCGGTCTATAGGAATTCACCGACAATCAGCACTTGTCGGACGGAACGGGAATAGATTGGTCAATACCCAACCTACGAATATTACCGACAATCAGTACTTGTCGGACGGAACGGGAATAGATTGGTCAATACCCAATCTACGAGGGTTTCCGACAATCAGTACTTGTCGGACGGAACGGAATAGATTGGTCAATACCCAACCTACTAGGAATTCCGACGATCAGTACTTGTCGGACGGAACGGAATAGATTGGTCAATACCCAACCTACGAGGGTTTCCGACAATCAGTACTTGTCGGACGGAACGGGAAGAGACTGGTCAATACCGAGTCTAGGAGAGAGTTCCTAGGAGTCAGTACCTCCCAAGAACTGCCTTCTGCATTGACAGGAAAGGAAAAGGAAACACACGTGTTTCATTCCTCCCTGAAGTATGTGTCAGGGAGGCGGGCAGCTTGAGTTTGGGATTAACTACTTCAGCCAGATCAGAGGATACGCTTGTATGTACAAGTGCATTAAGGAAAGGTGACACGGGATATTTATGGAACATAGGAAGTGTGGGTAGGGTTCAGAGGATTAATACTGGCCCAGCATTCGCCTTATAAGTTTGCAAGCAGTGACTTACATTACCATGAGCAAACCTCTGAGAAAAACTCATGGCAGACCAGTCGGCCCCGGGGTTTGAACCCGAGACCTCCCAAATGCTAGCCAGCGTACCTAACATACTCGACTAACTAGCTTGGTCATTCTTGGTCATGCTTGGTTGCATTCTCGGTGCTCGGGTTATATAGGCAGTGGCTTGCCCCTCCAGTGGAATAACCAGCTTGCGCACCACTAACGTTGGTGCCCGAGCAACAACGTTACAATATATATATATATATATATATATATATATATATATATATATATATATATATATATATATATATATATATATATATATATATATATATATATATATATATATATATATATATATATATATATTATTTATATATATATATATATTTATATATATATATTTATTTTTATATCTATATATATATATATATATATATATATATATATATATTTATATATATATATATAATTCCCCTGGTGGGACCAGCTTCTAATTAAGTTGCGACATTTCGGTTGTTTTCACTCAACCTTATAGTGGGTAATATTGAAAACATCATCTAAATAGCTACTGCAGAGGATTTAAGTGATGTACAGCTGTTTCGTTCTGATTTGTCTCTCATTAGTATCACATATCAATCGACTGCAATGAATGAACCGAATTTATGTTTCCAACACTTGAAAATCTAAAGATCGAACTACGTATCGTGTTGAAAAAACCAACGCAGTCATCCGTCACAGTTACCAATTTCACACACCTCTATTCAGACAAGAAACAATACAAGTTTCGATCAACTTTATTGTCCAAAATACTTAATTTGCAAAGCAGTGCTGAACTAAGTTGATATTGTATCTATTTTATACAGCACGCTGCGAGAGTGACGACTCCTGTTATCCCGATTTCAAGGACCGAAGTATATGAGCAGAGTGAAATTATTTACGTATATCAGATAATAAGTAAAATACATAACGAAATGCAACCACTGTATATATATATATATATATATATATATATATATATATATATATATATATATATATATATATATATATATATATATATATATTTTATTTATTTATCGTATGGCGATTCAGACACAGTAAACTTAAAAAAACTAATTTACACATATAAGTTAATAAAACAAACTTTAGGATTTCACAAACAAATATCAAGTCCGTTAATATAATCTATCGACCCGGCGGATGCCAGCAGGAAGTCTTCTGGTCTACCGTTGTATGATCTTGTGGGACATTCTTCCGTGATGTGTTTAATCGTCTGATATTCTCCGCAGTCGCAGTATGGTGATGGTTGTTTGCCCCATTTGTGCAGGAGGTATGCGCATCTGCCATGTTGCGTTCTAATTCTATTAAGTGTGGACCAGGTTCTGCGTGGTAGATCAAACCCTGGGGGCTTTTGGGTAATGCAGGGCATTGTATTGCCTTGTTGAGTGGTCCATTCTTGAGTCCATGCATTGGTCAGGTTGAACTCCTCTTGTATTGCTGCACTTGCCGTTTTAGTCGGTGGATTTCTGGAGCGGAGACGATTGTGGTTAGCGTCCTCAATGTCTTGATGCATTGGCAGATTTCTATTTTCCATGATTTTTTTGTACTCACGTGTAAGGGCATTTATACGTCGCAGCTTTGGGGGTTGGATATGGCTTAACACTGGGAGCCACTGCGTGGGGGTCGGCTTAATGACGCCAGCGATCATCCTCATGGTATTACTCAGTTGGGCGTCTACCTTCTTTACGTGCGGACTGTTAAGCCAAACTGGGGCACAATATTCAGCTGCCGAGAAGACAAGTCCCAGAGCGGAGCAGCGTAGTGTGGAGGCCGATGCTCCCCAAGTGGTACCACATAGCTTCTGGATTATGTTATTCCTGGTTTTCAGCTTCTCGGTGGTTTTAGTTAGGTGTTCTTTAAATGATAGTGTTCGGTCCAGAGTCACTCCCAGGTATTTCGGTGTTTTGTTGTGGGTTAGTTTGGTCCCATCTAATCGTATGTTAAGCTCTTCTCTGGCTAGTTTGTTGTTGAGGTGGAAGCAGGTAACCTCTGTTTTGGAGGCATTCGGTTGGAGTCTCCACTTGCGGAAGTATTTATCCATTGTCTCCAGGTCTGCTGTAAGGATTTCCTCAGATAGTTTTATTGAGTTACATCTTGTTGCAAGCACCCAGTCGTCGGCGTAACCGAACTTATTTGACCTTGTTTCCGGCATATCCGCTATGTATAAACTGAAGAGGAGCGGAGCGAGCACTGATCCCTGTGGCAGGCCGTTGTTAAGTTTCTTCGGTGAGCTGATGTCGGTGCCCATTACAACCTGAAACGTCCGATCACCAAGCATGTTCGATATCAGTTGGGTTATTCGTTTGCAGGGAATTTTTCTGAGAAGCTTGCAGAGCATTCCCTCCTTCCATACGGTGTCATAGGCTGCTGAGAGATCAATGAATGCAGCTGAGGTTTTGAGTTTTCGCTGGAATCCCGCTTCTATATAGGTGGTGAGTGCCAGGACCTGGTCTGCACAGCATATATATATATATATATATATATATATATATATATATATATATATATATATATATATATATATATATATAATATACATACATATTGTTAATAAATTTTTCCCATTCAGTTATATACCAATGTATTAAAACAATGGTTTAAAGAAACAATTTACACATTTATGAAATAAAATACGCATGACGCACGTTTCGGTGAAACTTCACCTTCTTCAGATTCTAAGAGCAAACTAAATATATTTCTCCATTATATCGAATACAAGAAATAAATAGATGACAAATTGTGTAGAAAACAAGTTTCACTGAAACGTGCGCCATGCGTATTTTAAATAATAAACGTGTAAATTATTTTTTTAAACCATTGTTTTAATATGTTTATTAATTTACATCATGTATCGGCTCAATCAATCTATTATATACTAATTTGGATATGATTATTTATTGATTCATTTTTCTGCTCTACCGAATTCATGCTTCAGCGAGAACTAGAATCTTAACATTTTTAAATTTATAATTACAGTTAACTCCAATCACTACATCCACTACAAGGGATACTTTGAGCAAGTTGAACCAGAGTTTGTCATGAAATTTATATTTCATTCATTCATATTATATTAAATTTTGTTAATACAAATGAAAATATAATGTCTGTTTTAATGAGAGGGTTTCATTTAATATCGAATTTCAAATAAGGCAAACAGGTGTGAAAAATAATTTTTTATTTCAACAAGGTCATTCTAAGAATGGACATAAATTGAACTAACAGTTTAATCATGGTAATCAAAAGTCTATTCAACCACACAAAATCATAAAGGCTGTCTCTTAGCTATAGGGAATAAAAGTGTGTTGCGGCAGAAGACTGAAGTTCTATCTGACCCATCTTGAACTGTAATCTCTGCAACCATTTCAATAGTAAAACGTTATTCAAATTTATTTTCGCTTTGTCTGGATAATTGTTGTTATCCGATTGAGTAGTTGGGGGAAAATTTCTGCAGTATTGTAGCCTGACTTGTAGATGACCTGGCAGCTATAAAATGAAATTAAATAGATTGTAGTTCTCTTTTTTATGTAGATAATATAATGTACTATTCTCACTGAAGATCTCCAAAGATTACTTTCAATTATGCAAAAACCAAATTTGTGAAAAATTTGAAAGTAAAATATTTCAAATTAGACATTTCTAGTTTTTCTTCTCAAAATAATATTGCTCGAGGTTTTTGAAACGCTACGTTTATTATGTTTGGAATTGAACACAAACAAAATCTAATTTTACTATGTTTATTATCACAAAATAGTTAAAAAATATATACTGATATTGCAATTTCGGTCATACGACCGTCATTGGACAGACTGAGTTTAGAACCATAAATAAATAGTTGTTTCTTATGCAGGTATCACGTTTCCAGGAAATTCTGGTTGGGTTACTAGAGATAATAGTAGCCTTCAAAGAGTATACATTAGGGCAAGGTTATTAAAATAGGATTTTCAACTTGACCATTTAATAGTTGTAGGAGTACATTATGATTTGAATATATCAAATATAGGGGAATAAATCAAGTCGATCTACAAGACATTACCGTTTGTGTTATGATTGAGTTTGCAAATTTCAAATGATTCTATATAATAACATTTTGTTACTTTCGGCAATTTGTGCATGATTTGGAAATCATTGAATTTTAGATCAATGAAGTTTTATTTGTGTGCATCATGATAAACTATCACGTAGTAACGACTGATGCCATCAACTATTTGAAAATTTTGAATCATGAAAATTTTATAAAATTTTTGTTCCCTACATTCAGAATTCACTTCATTATGATACCAAATTAACACATTTAACATAAAATAAATATCTGATGTTGAGAAAATCCTTACTTGAATTTGATTTGAGCACAGTACTGGGGTCCATAGTGGTAAGAGTTTTCCAACAAAGGTTGACTGACATTCTAGTAATGCTTCTATCATACTGAGAAAGTGCAAACTCACAATTTCACTAAGCTGAAATAAAAGTGTTAATGAATATATTTCCATTTTATCAGGATCAATCGTACCATTTTTGATTGTTGAACCAGTTGCAATATGCAGGGTGTTACTTTTGCCCAGAAATCAAAGAGAATATTCATTGTTACAGTGTAAGCTTCTGTTACTGGAAGATGATTAGTCAAACCTTGTTCTAAATAAACAGTCCATAACTGAAATTAAATAAAAGAATTGAATCTATATCATAGTGGATCCACCGGTCAATTCGTTACTAAAAGATCAGTAACTGATTATTTCTTACCTGGCACAATATAAATGTATGGAATAGAGATGACATGTGAAGTATAGAAGCTTTAGGCTGTTCAGCAAAACCGGTCATAATTACTTGAATGTTATCTGCTATTTGGCAAGATGCTTCCTGTGGAATGGGTTGGCTTATTGTAACATTCGTTCCTTGTAAGGCAGTGTGAGTCAGTGATCCTAATAGAATCCATGATAGAAGCCTTATGTGACCAATACATTCTATGAATTCTCTTGGGCTGAAAAATTTCATAAAATATCTTTTTGAAAACCTGAAATACTCAACTATATACTGTATTCTAGCACAAACTGAATTATTCGATTTCTCTATATGAATTGCAAACTAATCAATGCCTTTAAAGTGATTATATTTCACGAAATATAATTCAAATTCGGCAAAAAAAACACTTTGTATTGTGAAAGCCAGTTAACTGGAAATACATATATATATATATATATATATATATATATATATATATATATATATATATATATATATATATATATATATATATATATATATATATATTATTTGCGTATCACAATATATGAATGCAGGTTCAAAATGGAGATATACTAAAAATAATATGTTTGAACGTATTTTTGTGATACGTGCTTGAAAGAAGTGTTCAATTCCAACAACAAATCAATGTTCAAAACAAAATGGTCCTACTAATAAACAGTTATGGGTTATTCTGTAAAGTTACCTTTGCTGTGAAGTAGTCGTGCTATATAACCAAGGAAAATACTTAGTGACGGCTCTGTTGTCCCTGCCGTTCCCTTTAGTTATTTCAAGAGCTAAATACTGAGCTACATTACATTTGATTATGCCACCTATCGTATCTTCATTCAATCCAACACTGAGTCCTTTACAATAACTCTGAAATTATTATATGTTTCAATTCAAAATGTATTGTGTATGTAAATGTATCTGAATGAAATAGGGCACACAGAGTCAATTTCTTAGCTAATTGGATACCTTTGTCTCAAGTTCAATTTTAGGACAGTAGTTCCAGAAATCTGCGAATGGTGATGAAATAATATTCGAAACTATTAGAGTACCTATTTATAATAATAAGTAAAATTTCAACTCAAAAGCGTTTTAACTTAACAAATGATACACCTGACAAATACATCAATTTGAAAAAAACGTGCGATTCTTCAAGATTGGGAATGAATGTACCAAAAAAGATTATACTTATCAAGAAAACATAAAGCTGAAAATGTGGTCAAGGGTTGTTACTTTTATAATAAAATGCAAAGAGGAAAGTTGTTTTACAAGTTTTGTTAGATACGGGTCGGAAGCAATAGTTAAGGCGCTCTTCAACGCAGACTTTAATTTATTTCCAAATTCAAAGGTTTTGAGGGGATGAAAAACTTAGACGGTCATGAGACGAAAGATCATCTGAGCCATTTAGAGGCCAATTATCAACAATATTTTCAATGGCTTCTATCAACAAGCAGCTGCACTTATAAATATCAATAATGCACATTCTCATGATCTTGAGTCCATTGCATAAAACACCTGTTTTGTGGTTTCAGCTGACTTTGCTTACGTTGGAGTAACCTGTCTAAAATTAGTCAGTAAGATTTTTCCTTTCTTACGCATACCTTCATTTTAGCTATTGTGTGGAAATCTGTCAGAAATTCTAAGATTTCTGATAAATGCAACCTCATGCACTCTGTAATGCCTGTTGTGCAAGTTGGAACATATTCGAGTCCATAGTTCTTCCAATCTTTCATAGCAACGTTTGAAGGAATAGATCCGCCGATATCCTTAAAGAAAACTCAATTTACTGATAAGTTGATATAAGGCTTCATTATGAATAACCTACCTGTAGTATTAAGTTGATCAACATCAAGAGATTTGAGTCAGGAATCGTGGTCTTAAATTTTAACGCTTGCACCAATTCATAAACAACCATACGACTGAGGATGAGTTTATCACGTTCCTGAAAAAATTGAATCGTTTTGGATGTTTTATGAGTTTGTTTAAATATCTTACCTTCGTGAAGGCTCTATTGCATAAATAACATATCTCTACAAGGCAAGAGTATCTCAAGAGGTGGTTCTGAATAGCGTGACTAAGTACTTTCGAGAATGGTTCCAGTATGCCCTGAAACATTATCATATTAACAATATTCTTACTTTTCTGTCTTGACACCTTGGAAAAAGAAATACTTTTGATAATTTGGAGAGTGATATTCATAGTGAAATCTGATACAAATCCAAATGTACGGCAAAACAAATTTTTGAAGGTGATGATTGTTGTGCTGTTTTGCATGTTTTCTAACGTTGCTGTACATATTTCACTTCTGTTCACCAGGTATCAGAATTAAATTTTTAAATGTCGAAAATTTGTGCCTTTTCTAAAATATATAATTCGAATACTCACCCTATACTGCGTTATTAGTGGAATTTTGAACACTGAGATAATAATTTTAAGCAAGTGAGAAACGTCGTCCAGCATGTTCAGAATCAATAGTATTCTCCTGAAAAGCGTTTCTAACTGTTGCAAGACAGAACTCCACATAGGTGTACTAGGTCCCAAAGTAGCTTCTAATGGCAAACAATTAAGATAAGATGAAATATTTTGTAACACAGTTGGTAGTGTATCAAGGGGCAGCGTCTTTTTGGAATTCAGCGTCTGGGAAGAATCAGAGTAAATTGGTGATACTAAAATGATTTCCTTGGTTAAACATACCTCTAAGAGAAGTTGTAACGGGGCAATGGGGTTTAATTCGTTGAAATCGATCAAAGCCTGTATCACACTTTTAAAAAATTGTAAACGTATGGTTTCAGTTGCCCGTGTCTGAAACATTTGTACAAATATACCGTTTGGCGCTAATTGATGTAAGACACATCTTAAAAATTGATGGGCAACACTGATTGCCCCTCCTGGTAAGTGAATATTACTTTCACATTGCCATGGATACATTGGATTCATAGCCACCCTGAAAGTTGATAATGTTAGCCTTAAATAACATAATATGCAAATACTATATGCAGAAATTTAAATTAGTTCGTCTAAACTTTAGTTTTATTTTAAAGAATAAAATAATTTGGTAAACTATGGTGCAATTGCTTTTAAACTCAATAAATTACCTTGCTACAATACTAAGTATGTCCGGAAGAAGCGGAGCTGCTAAAGAAGGTTCTCGATGTATGAAAGTCCCCAAAATTACTATACAAAGCCCGATTTCCTCATCGCTGTATTCTTCCCTTATGGCTCCACATTCGGGACATCTTTCACTGACACATTCTTCACTGATTCTAGATGAACTTCTTTTCAAGTCATGACCTTCTGGGCCTGGAGATAATTGAGGACTCATCCACGATCCTGGCTTCTTCGGATTGCATGACGAATATGACCCCATCGTAAATGGCCCCACTTTTCTCATGCGTTGTCGTTGATTCGTCAAGTTCTCTCCTGGAATAAAAAAAATGCATTGTGGCAAATTGCTTTCATCTGCTAATTTCGTAGAAATTTTAGTAGCAGCAGAATAGTTTCTTTTCAAGTTCAAAATTTTATTTCTATTTTCGTTGGTGTAGTAAATTTGTAATGACTTAGTGAAAATTTTATATCTAAAATTATGGTTCTAAATTTAGGTTACTCACTGTGGTTATCTAATCTGTTGGTTTTACAAAGTCGTCCAATTTCGTCTTGATCAATTTGATTTGGAGGACTTTCTAGAGCTACCTGTTTGATCAATCTCCTCGGGCTGTGAGTTATGAAAATATGTTCTTCATCTGTTTGTTTCTTAGTTGATGAATCACTCTTAGTTTCAGCTCTGGCGGAAATAGGATTCAAGTCCAGAGCTTGACGTACTTTCTCCACTAATTGAGAAATATCTTTAGTATGTTGGCCAATCGGTAGAAGTCGTTCCTGATTTGGAATTTCTAGTTGAGACTCCAATGTTAGCGTGAATGATTTTTCTGCAAAAATATATTTGAAAGGAATTTCATTCATGCTTACAATTTCCAAATTTCCAATTTTTGAATATAAATACATATCAGCACAGTTTGTATTTAAGAAATCGAATTATTTTTTCATTTATAATTGAATTGTCAGCAACGCACCTACATTCGCTATTCAGACTTAAATCGATAATACATATATAATACTCATCGATACCATGATGCAGCACATGCAGCATAAAACTTGAACATTGAAAGTATAAGAAAACTCAATTACCAGGTAGCCTGGAAGAACCTATTGGCAAAAGTCTTTCTAATGACGGAGTTGATAACAATTCCTGATTATTTTTGAAAGAATCGTCACAATCAGATACTGGTGTACAGACAGGAGTAATGCTAGGTTCGATGATTTTTTTGTTTCTTCCTAACGGCGAAGGTCTACTTTGTTTGTTGGAATCTGTTGAATTGGATGACTGTCGTTGGAACTCTGCAATTTTTTTTGCTTGGTTGTTCATTATTTGGGCATGTTTTGGCTGGATTTTGTTGCAATTTTTGACTGCTTTATTGGAGTCGTCATCATCTTCTTTCTTTCCGTTTTTTATTCTACAAGAAGTAGGTGAATCGGAATCTTCCCCTATAATCCAAGTCGGCCTCGTGAAATGCGACTTAAAAGAATTAATGACTATTTTTTTCTTTGGAGATTGGCTTTCCCCTTGATCTTGCGCTTTTATATTCATATATATTTTAGATATCCGCCCACAAGAAGAATCTTCTGCAACTTCCTCAAAAGAATCTTGAACACTGCCATGAAGTGTGCTATCAGATTGATCACTCTCCGGAATCGTAATTAATTCTGATTCTGTGTCGTCATCATTGACTTCGGTGATTCTTTTCTCGACTTTGTCACATTTTTTTTCTGAAATATTCAACAACTATTCACACTTTCATTCAATTTTTAAACTCATCTACTCACCTATTTGAATACATTGAATTGCTTCCTCCCAATGGGTCTCCATGCTGGTTGTTGATGATGGTTTGGCATAAATAACTTGAGTTTTAGATCCTTTAGAACCTAAAGAAACCTGCACTCCATCTGATGAATACATAGGAGACAGAGGAGGAGTAGTCCTTTCGCCATGATCATTCTCTGTTCCCAAAGACGGCTGGCTAACATCTGTGGTGCAAAGAATGCGTTAACCGATAGGCTTGAACAATAATAGCCTCCAAAACAAAGGTACACACGAAGAGTTAAAATTGTTCAGCATTGGAGACTTAATTTGTCCTTACCTCTCGATCTCGATGGTGGCGCTCCCATAATTATTGTTGCAGCTATTCTTCTACAGTGGTGGTGTTGGGAGTCCAAAGTATTAAGTACTATCTTTATGAGCGATATCAACTGCATGCAATAAGGCTGTTGATTGTATTGGTACTGAAATTCAAGTTATAGAGAAATATTCAGTAAGCTCGATGCTTAATTACAATAGTCTAGTCAATTTAAAAAATGAGTGCCAATCAGAATCTCACCTTATACAGCATAACAACCAATGACATTAACCAGTGTTTCCTAAAATGTGGCGCCAAAGCCCATAAACTATAAGAAGGCTGTTGAAACTCGATAGTGTTTGGAATATAGTATGGCGCAGGGGCATATTGCAATAAAATTAGGCATGTTGGAAGTAGCAAACGACCCATCATATGATTTTGATCTAAAACCTGAGGCAAATTAGAGATGAATACTGTGAACGCAGATGAAGACCTCAATCGTTGAGGAGACAAGTATATTCCTCGGTCATTCTGACTATATCCAAGTAACAAGTATAAGTGACGTAGAACAATTCCCTGTATTTTAGCAAGATATTTTTCTTCTGAAGGATATGCCTGGTCAGATCTTGAAAGAAACTGCATTAAAAGAAACACCAGTAAATGCATCGTTTCTTTGTCAGCTTCTTCATGGTCTATTACCCTTTGCAAGAATATTAGAAGGTTCTGGTCATCTACTACGTTAAGAGAATGCATATGGCCATCTAAAATACGAAAACATAGTTGTAATTTGATCTGATAAGGATGTTTTGATAGTGAATGAACTCTAATAAGTTTGTATAGTGTATAGCTGTTATATAGATCTATTCATATCAAGAAATATTCAAAATGCATTATTCGAGATAACTCCTTCAGATTTATATAATCCTTTTAAATTAGTGAAGATGTCACATTATTGTCAGCTATCAAAAATTTGATTTTTCGGATTACTCAATAAAAATTGATACTTGTTTTATGAATTTCAAGATTATGTTCTGAAACTACATTTAACATATTTCAAATTTTCTTGCAAAAATTATGAGGAATTTTGATCTTTGTAAAAGCTAGGAATGGGCTATTCTTCATGAACTCTGATATATATATATATATATATATATATATATATATATATATATATATATATATATATATATATATATATATATATATATATATATATATATATATATATTTATATATATACATATATATATATATTATTTATATATATTTATATATATATATATATATATATATATATATATATATAATCTCTTGATAATTATTTGCAATAACAGGCTGGTTGAATCTTAAAAAACTCGATTTTATTAAAAAGTTGACGTTTCACTACGATATTCGAAAAAATTGAAATTTCTCTGACATCTACTGATTCGAAAAAATTTTTAATAGAACAGACGACTTGTCTTGTTAAAACTTTTTTCGGATGTGGTTGTTCTTTGTTATTTATTATGTGCTATTCAGTCTAATATAAATATTCAAAATTGTTATCATTAGAAGGTAAGGGAAACTACAGAAACCTTTACCCACGTAAAGTTCGAAAAAAATAATAATAGGTTACTATTTATCTAACAACAAAGAAATTAGTACGGGAAAATATTAAAAAAGTAGAGCAGAATTATCGGTATAGAACGCTTATATGGAAGCAGCCGTTGACACGTGTTTCGGACTCTTTGGTCCTCGTCAGAACGGCGTAGCTAAGTATTGGAATGAAAATTTGGATATGAAAATAGTATAACAAACAAAATCCTCTATTATGGAAGACAATCACAACATTTGTGGTTTATTGTTTGAACTCTCCGGTATGGGAGATTTGGTCAAACTTTGCCACTGAGGCGTTCTATACCGATAATTCTGCTCTACTTTTTTAATATTTTCCCGTACTAATTTCTTTGTTGTTAGATAAATAGTAACCTATTATTATTTTTTTCGAACATTACGTGGGTAAAGGTTTCTGTAGTTTCCCTTACCTTCTAATGATAACAATTTTGAATATTGATATTAGACTGAATAGCACATAATAAATAACAAAGAACAACCACATCCGAAAAAAGTTTTAACAAGACAAGTCGTCTGTTCTATTAAAAATTTTTTCGAATCTGTAGATGTCAGAGAAATTTCAATTTTTTCGAATATCGTAGTGAAACGTCAACTTCTTAATAAAATCGAGTTTTTTAAGATTCAACCAGCCTGTTATTGCTAATAATTATCAAGAGATTAAAAATAGATCACAGGCAACAACAATTCAAATAAATATATATATACATATATATATATATATATATATATATATATATATATATATATATATATATATATATATATATATATATATATATATATATATATATAGGTATATATATATATATATATTTGAATTGTTGTTGCCTGTGATCTATTTTTAAATAACCAACTCATTTTATTGTGTGTCATTTTAGGCACCCAAAAAACAAAGATTGTTTTAAAGATTACATTTTCTTGCTGTAAATTTCCATATCTCTTTAGAACTTACTTCATGCACTCAAAGACAGTCCATACTTCAAGCTTATGAAAACTTATTCTAATGCAGCCAAATTAACTTAATAAGCCAAGTTGGAACTTTGAGCGTTTTTAAAACCATACCTAACCATTGATTCAACAGCAAGCAGTCCAGAAAAAATTAATTATAACAGAACGAACAAGCATATATATATATATATATATATATATATATATATATATATATATATATATATATATATATATATATATATATATATATATATATATGTATATACATATTTAAATGAACATACAATTATCTGTATATCTCGGAAATCAAAAAATCTCGAATATCGTTGTATTGTATTGAGGATACTATTCGTAGACTTATGTAAGATGAAAATGACTCTTCATCAAAGAACCGCGCGAACCCAACAAAATGTCGTTCTGTTAACAGAAAAGTTGTCCCCTTTTCAACTATCAACAGAAAGAGTGTTTCCTTATCGATAATTTCGACGAAATTCGAATAGTTTTATAAAATTAATGGAAAAATAAATTAATTTTCAAGTTCTGTTTGAAATATTCGCCGCTCAATGCCGTAATGTTAATTTCATTGGAATGCATTACAATGGATGTTCAGATTGAGTAGAGATTTTCTCAACTGTTTTTATTTCAAAAATACTCCTCTTAGCGTCATCATGTAATCATTAATAGATGACATTATGAATGTTACTAGTGGTAGCAGCAGTCTTTGCAACTTCAATAATCCTTAATTTGAAGATATGATATTATATCACATAGTTATAGATGAATTATTGAAATATAGTTAAGACAACTAAGCTCCTTACTATTTCGCTTGTGCCCGCGTTTATTTTATCATTGTATTTACAGCAGAATTATTACCATCAATTTCAACATTGGTTGAGAACAATGGTCTTTTACATACATTGGTTAATTGTAACATAAGAAGGTTTTCGACATGTGTACAACGAAATTTTAAAAATTGTTGAACTGGTCTCTGAAATATTCATTATTAGTAGTACTTGAGAATACATATAAAAGCAAGCATGATACGTTTATTATGATTTCACAATAAAATGATATGATGGGTACGATATCAGAGAAAGCGTGTTCAACATTTAAAAGCTTTACTGAATTCTCAAATAAAATATTTTCCATTAAACCTACCGTAACTTTGAGTTTTTTTATTCTGTCTTGAAGAATGACTTTTGTCATCATTATAGAAGTATAAAAATTCTAGTGAGATACTCGAAGAAATTGAACGATTCATCATTCAAAAATAATTGGGTTTGGTCGCTTTGGGACTCATTGATGTACGGGGGTTGTCCCAGAGGTACCAGACCTCATAGATGACAATTGTTCAAAATAATTACTATGGTTAGAAGTATTAAATTTAAAAGCTTACGTTTGAAGATTCTGAGCTATTGGACATACAGTGATCGCTCATAATGAATTCGTCAACATACACATAATTGGTCATCTTTATATAATATAATACAGACATCGCGACCTACTGGTAGCTCCCAGGGACATTTTTGGTAGTTCGCGGGGAAATTTCATACACAGTAACATATGTACTAAACATACCCATTTTCCTACTTTATTTTGGGTAGCTCACAGTAAGGTTCAAGAGCTGTAAGGCATCTCAGTCGCTTCAAAGTTTGGCGACCACTGATATAATACTTTCATTTGAAAGGTGTGTCAAACCAATGTCAAAGTCAAGTTAGTATAACCCCAGGAGAGTTTGCTCTTGCATTAATGCAAATAAGAAAGTGGGTGGCGAAACGATGCCGTACGAGTTGCCATTATGAACATAGAAATCGTGAAGTAAATTTTCAAAATGGTGTTGACTGGTTGACTCATCGTTGAAGAGGTGGAGCCTGCAGTTTATGGGTAGTTTTAGAGGCACGTTTGTTCGCAATATAATTATGGTGTTGAAGTTATTGAACATCGTTGGGAAAAGTTTATCGAGTTAAAGGAAACTTTGTTGAGAAATGAAGGTATTTTTTTTCAAATCTTTTGTGTTTGTTGTTAGGTCGGCTACTTTTGTGACTTTGTTCATACTGTTGGGTAACTTTTGGTCATCTGTTAATAAAGAGCCAATTAACAACTATTTACATACATGCTGATATCCTAGCAAGACACTACACCTAAATCTACCTGGAATGCTGTTACTAGTGCCTAAAAACTGACCGAGTCCGAATCTAGAACTTTTCCTCTTTAGAATCGGTGCTGAATATTGTCGATTGTATATCTTTTCTTTCGTTTCTGAAACAACTGTGACAATATTCTGTGAAATTCTCAGTGATCAAATGCGAAAAGGAGTCTCAAGAATAAATGATTTGACTTCAAATCAGTGTTACCAACCTTTTCATTTCAGAAGTCTTTAAGCAGCAGCTGAAAATTTCGTTTTCATAGTTTATTTCTGATGTCTTAACATTTTACTCTGAAGGAATATTTAAAATACAAACTTCTAACAATTGAAAAAAAATTATTTGAAATTTTTCTGGGAAATATTAAATAGTTGGTAGAACAAATCTTAAAGTTATGTAGTTCTTCATGGTCCATATATATGGTATACTTCACTATATTATCTTCAGAAGCCTGTAAACTACTCAATGTGCACACAGTAGTGAAAACGTTTCTCTTAGTTCGTATCATTCATATTTCCTGTGGAAACAAAACAGGAAAAAACCCGTTCTGCCTATGCGGCCTTATTGAGATAAAATTAAAATGAATGAATTCAAGATTTGCCAAGTTTGGAATTGCCAAAGTTTAATCGAATCTTCTTCTCAAACACCTATGAAGCCAAATCTCATTTATTTACAATGACGTAAATTGTATCAATTCAAAATTATTGAAAGAGTTCTTCGAAGTTATTGAATGTATGGTTTTTCAAATGGAAATTTTTTTTTTTCAAGAAAGCAACTGGTGATGCAAAACGTAAAAACTTCTTTGAGTTCAAATTTTTTATGAGAAGATTTTCCTATCTCCCTTTCGTTCACTGAATTTCTTTAAAAAGGAAAAATTCCTGAAAAGGGTGCGTTACTTGATAGATATATATATATATATATATATATATATATATATATATATATATATATATATATATATATATATATACATATATATACATATATATATATATATATATATATATATATATATATATATATATATATATATATATATATATATATATATATGTTAAGTCCCTCGCGCACTAGGCAGCTAGTTATAGTAGTATATCTACGGCCAGTTGTGACCATTTCGTGAAGCGATATGAACTTGCATCATTTTATAATTGTTCTATTTTCACTCTTAACAAACGCAAAGCAGATAAATTCATTGGATTCGTCCTCTTCTTCCAAAAATGAAAAGGCTTATTTTAAGGACGTTCGTAAATAGCCATCTCATTTTTTCAACTATACAATATTGCCAGTGCAATAGTTTGATAGCCTCTAGGAAAACATAAGAAATTCAATCAAGGGTAAGAATATTCCTATGCGGGCTTGTATATCTCCAGAAGAAAAATTGGTGCTTACTTTGAGGTGAGTACCAACATAAATAAAGAATACTATGTTTATTATACGTCTGGTTTCTCCGACAAGTTCGCACAGGCTGACAGCAAAGAGATATATTCCACATACAATTGCCTACACTCGCTCTGGCTGCGTGCAGCCAATGGACTATCGAGGCAAATGGCAAATTGAGCGTGTTTAATTCCTTCCTCAAGCATGCGTAAGTTTTGGGGATGAACTGCTTCATCCAGATCAGAGGATACACTTGTATGTACAAGCGCATTAAGGAATGGTGACACAGATTATTTATGGAGAAGAAGTGTGGGTAGGACTCAGAGGATAAATAGGTACTGTTCCAACATTCGCCTTGTAAGTTTGGAAGCATTGACTTAATTTACTCCATAAGGAAAACTCTGAGAAAAACTCATGGCAGACCAGTCGGCCCCGGAGGTCGAACCAGGGACCTCTCGAATACTAGCTAGCGTACCTAAGTACTTGGCCAACTAGCTCGGTGGGCTACTGTACAATCAGGCGTGTTTAAATGGTTGCCGCAACCAGGAATTCCTAGCCACCTCGTACGGGGGCTTCCATAAGCCGTCAAATGTTGGAATGGCTGCCTAGTGCGCGAGGGGCCTTAGGAACAAAATAAAAACAATTGTTTCCAAAATATTCAAAACTCGATTTTATTAGATCGTGTACCCTGAACCGTGCTTCACGATGTGATAAAATTGTCTGTAAATCTCTGGAAACCAAGTGTTTTTATTTCGCTTCTACCTCACTCTATGAATATTTATTGCAGTTCGTATAATTAAAGATAAATATCGAAATAATTTGAAATATATTTTCATGAAAAAGGTTTGCATAAATTCTATATGATATAAGATATCTAAATCATGACTTGACACATTTGTGATATGTATGTAGTTTTTAAATTCCGAAATTCATTTTAGATGAAGAAAAACATTTAGTTTATATTCTATCACATTACAATAAAAGGTATGAATCGCCCATATACTTTTGATGAAACCTCTCAATGAAAGGTGGTAGCAGAGTTTGCTTGTAGTCAAATCATTCCTCAAAACTCAATGTAGCATATCTGAATTGATATTAAATAAACATTACTAACCATAGAATACGTTCTATTTTTGTACGCAAATTTAGTAGGTACCTACTGTATTTTAATTAGATGAAGCAACAGTTAAAATGAAAAATGTACCTTTGTTTTCCTGTCGGGTAATTATAGATGCTGGGGCTGACATTGTGCGTTTATAAGGCCATTTTGTGCCAAAACTTGCACTCAGGGTTTTCACTGAACTTGTTGCACTTCCATTAGATTGAGATAAGGCATCATGTGCTCTTTGTAGTTTTCGAATAAACGTTTCACTATTTACGTCCGAATTTCTTAAATCTAAAAAGAAAATAAAAAGTTAAAAAAAGATATTTTTTTAACAAAACTTATGTTGATTATATAACCATTTCAAATAATTAGATATCTTATATTAATAATATTTCTCCACTCGGCATTTTTCCATGTATCCTATTTAATCTTCTCTGACGATTGGAAAAAATATTCAAAATATTCTTCAGTATTATCTTGAACCTCGAATTCGAATTCTGTAGATTCTAGCTGTGAAAATGATCATAAAGTACTCACCTCTTAAGTATGAAATATCACCGGATTTTTCTAGGTTCACTTGGGCTTCTAAAAACAAGGTGTCAAAACGGTTCAAAAAGAATTCCCACGTTAAAATTTTTCGTTCGCTTAAGGAGTTATGGAGTTGGTATAGAGATTGTAATACCATTGGTCTATCGATGATAACAGTATCAAATTGGGTTTCTAAACATATTATCAACGACTGAAATAAGAATAAATATTTTATTGTGATTATTTGCCTGAAATAGATCATTCACAATTATCAGTTTTCTATGAGAAAGATAATAAACGACAAAAGATTTTATATGAACTAAAAATAAATTCAGAGAAATTGAATCTTAGAATATAGTTGAAATTCGTAATGAGCAAAAATTGAATAAACAATAACAACAAGCGGGGTTAAAATTTATTACCTAAATCAAATCTTAGATTATGAGGGCAGTCCTAAAAATACCGTCAAAAATACCAAACTCAAATCTCAAAATTGAAGAGCCTACATTGTTTTCTTTTTGATTGCCATCAATAGTTAACCCTTACAGTATTTGTAAACATCGAATATTCAGTCATCATTATGTGAAACAGTACTTTCATTTCATAGGGCACGGCACCACCAATATCAAAGAGTCTGGAGACCTATTAAAATATTGAGTTTGAAAGAGAACGTACGAACTGACAAGACGAACATCGCAGTGGTCGACTAATTGAGATGACCACGCCAGAAATGTTGAAGAAAATTCACAAAATGGTATTGAATTACCATAGAGTGAAAGTGCGCTATTTAGCAGGCATAATAGGCATTTCGAAAAGTTACATTCCGGGAATATTGACTGAACGTTTAGACATGCGAAAATTGTGCGCAAATTGGATTCGCACACTGAAATGAAAACATGATCGCGAGAATTTTCTAGTTGAGTATTGGCGATGCTTCATAGCAATATTTTAGAGTCTTTGCATAACCATAGATGAAACTTCTGCCAATCATTTCACGCCTGAGAAGAACAGTCAAAACAAGGGACTGGGGAGAAAGAATTGTATCATTCTGCTGGCAAAGAGGGGCTATGTTTCGACATAAAAATAATCGTTTACTTTTTCTTTGTTAGGCCACTTCTAGGACTACCCTCGTACCTGAGAATTGTTGTTAAACGACTCACTTTTATTGCGGTATCATGAATAGTTCCTAAGTACAAGGTAGCCCTTTGAGCAACATAGATATTTGTGTCATCCATGCTTGATATTAGATAACAGAATGCATTTGCTAAAGCTGCTTGAAGGGGTAAAATATTTCGCAATGGAGTAGAGTCCATGAAACGGGCGATCACAGTTACTCGTTCTACTGCTGTGAATCGCACACACCAGTCGGAACAGTGGAAATCTTCTTGAATGAGTCGCCAGAACACGTCTGATCCGGCCGGTAAAGTTATACAATGTAACAGTAAAGGCACTACTTCTTGGCAAATGTGGGAATATTCGGAGTTGCATAATTCCCACAAGCTGAAAGCAAGTTAAATTGCATATTTTCAAGTAAACGATGCAGCATAATGTATATTGGAAAAATATTATATAATTACTACTGGAGGCTTACTTCTTTATTAGTGAATTTTCTTGGCACCAAATGAAGAATCCCCTATGCTCCTTGGATGCTTTAGTACATGCATCACCATGCAAAATTAAAATATTCAAACATTGTAGCATGTAATACATGATATCAGATTTATCAACTTTCGGTAATTCCTGTAAGTAAAGAAGTTGAAATTGTATTAATATAGTTATCGTTATAAACTCAGATAATTGACATTATTCAATAATGAAAAATCATCCACTAATTTTCCTAGTAAGCTATACGAGTTATGTTTTGAAATAAATACCTCTAGTGATCAACATTGATGGGATCAACTCAGATCAAAAGAGATAGTCTATTCTACTCGAGATGTGGGGGATTTGTCGTTTTCCCGATTTAAATTATCTTTCACCGAACTTCACGCTGTTTCAGAAATTTATTGTTATATTTTATTATTTGGTTTTTTCCAATATGCAATTGACATTTAGTAGGTGAAATATTTAGTGTCTTTCTGCAAATGAAGAAATTTGCGAGAAGGCGACAATTGTTTGAATGCTGGATACTAAGAACTGTGAGGCTTTGAGAATGTATCAGGCATTAATGCTACATAAGCATGATGCTATGAATAATTATTTATGAATTATTTGTGAATTGCTCGTTCATTTTATAACTAAAATTTATGTTCTTCTTAGGTCTATTTTGTTTGTCATCTATAATTAGCCTTGCTTTCCCTGTAAATAGTAGACTATTGCAGCCTATCGCAATTCAAGAGTCACCTCCACAGCATCAGCAGTTAGAGTGTTGAAATTTGGTAGGTTGTTTGAGTTCATGTTGAAATACGATCTTTTGTGGGTTTCAACTATTTTCCTCAACCATGCTGCACTTCGCAGAGACTATTCCGTTCGAATTGCATCTCGACCTGCTTCACTATCATTCATCCTTTTGTTACGAATTTGGATTTATCGATGATTTCTAGTTATTGAATGAGTTTTGTTGTTCATATTGGATGAAAAATTAATCTGATTTCAATACTTATTGTGTGGTACTAACCTGCAGTAATTGATGTATATATTGAAGAGGATAAGGCAAGTCCTCGAAATTGAATTTAAACTTTCCAATTGACGTTTGCCAGAAGTTATCAAACTCATCATTAGAATCTTGTTCAATGGGCTCATCATTTTCACCTATTACTTGAGGTTTTGCCACTTGCACTGTCGCTGTTGCTGAAAACGTTTCCATTTTTCCATCAATTTAATTTTTGCTATAAGTTGACTGACAGTTATATAAAAAGAGTTTGAATAATGCAAGTAAAGTAAGTATCTATAGTAGATATTTATAACTGAATAATGCCTTGATAATGCAACAATTAATTCCTACAATATCGACGCCTCCACTTGAGAAACAAATCAAAGCATTTAGTCATCACAAGACAAGTTCCTTATTTCTTTTTTGAAGAGAATTTCAAACCCTAGGCGGTTTTGAACTTCCGGTTATGAATTTTTCCTGAAAATAACATTAGAACCTCCACCAAAATTTCTACTAATATAATTTTTTAGATTACCTCCGAAAAAAACAATGAAATATATTTACTCAAATAAATTGCGTTAGTGAAATGTTATTCTTATTATTATCATCTTATATTAACTCTTATTCATATTGTATCAAAAACATTGAAAATAAATTTTTTTAATCTATATGTTACTCCACCTCAATATGAGAAAATTAAATATAGTACCCAGATTTTGGCGGCAAGATTAAATGTAAAAAAATATTTACTCTTCATTCTAACCTAAACAATATTTTCTGATAAAAATATTTTCATCACAAATAGTTGTTGTTCGAATTAGGGTATAGGTAAGGAATAATTTACACAAAATTGGTTTCATATCACCAAATCTCGTTTCTTGATATTCTATACTCGAGGCCCTTGTTTCCTCAGAATTGACGATAAAACTGATTTTTTAAGTGGATAACTTACCAACATCCGTTTCGGATAGGGTGATAGCTCTTGCTACGGCTGAAACAACCTTCTCAGCAGGAATTACAGTTGCTGAGTCCAGTTGTTCAGATACAGTTTCTACTGTTGCTGTCATAATCTGAAAGCAGGATAGGTTTAGGGGTGACTGAAATTAGATATGTAAGTTTTATAAAATAAAGAAAACAGCATACAGAACACACGTGGGGCATATGCACTAGTACTCCACCAACTGAATGTATTTCTGGTATAGGTATGTTCAAAACCACATCCGATTTTTCCTTCTTGTCGCTTTCGGGTGGACTCTTCCTATTTGGTGGATCTTCTAGACATTCTTCCAATGGAGGCTGAAATAGATATTTCGTTGTTAGCCATGTAAACTTTTCTTCAAGTATTGATAACCTTTATTTGAAAATTTCGTTTATGTTGAAAGTTTGTGATAGGTACCTATGATTTTGATTATTTGTCTAGGTGCTCTTTTTTAGTTCTTGGTTTCATACCGTATAATTCCAACACACTATTAGATATAGATGCATAAGACAGACGCTGATGCAGAAACTTCTAGCTCTACCTATACATCAGTAATTTTTGATCAGGGAAATTTTCAAATCCGATCCAATGAATAATCATTCTATTACGAGCATAGACCCATGAAGGTATATTCCAAGGTACACACCCCTTCCTTGGCGTAGTAACTTGCCTCTCGATTTACTGACGAATTGATTCACTCCTCGTACCATTTCCCTCACCCATTTAATGTATGGGAAAAATTCCACCAAAATGACCAATTTCACCAATATGGCGCCACTTAAGGCGGGATTTTAAGGCAATATAGAAGGAACCTATAAGGCGAAGTTCCAAGTCTCTAGTTTCTGTACTGACAAAATGCAAAGCATTTTCCTGAAAAGTACTAATAAAAGTAGGTTGTTAGACCCTACGGCCGACTCAAGTGACCTCTCGGCCTAGCGATCCAATTTTTGTGAATGTAAAAATAAAGTGCCGTTCTTCTAGTGTTTTTCCTCCAGACAAAACGGGGACAAAATCGCGCGACGCAGAAAAATAGGTAATTTGGAGGGCTCTCCTGTCCCAGGAAAGGGGCGTTGTTACCCAATGTGGCACATGATTAATAGTTTCGTTAAATGAAATCTCCTTGATAATAAAGCCATTGGCCAATATGAAGTTTGTAGCAATGAGACACACGAGCCAAAAAGGTGTTTGCAGTTTAACATAACTCACTGATGATATTGATGGACAAACAAAGTATTATATCTCGAAATATGCCGTGTATTTTGTGAAAACGTTATTTTAAAGCAACATTGATTCGTATGCCGAATTTCTAGATCAAAATTGAACTCGAAATTTTGATCCAGAAGTTCAACTCATACGTCGATATCGCTTTGCGGTTATGAGTCAACGTGTACATAATATCAATCTTCCTAGTAGATACAATTTTTCCTCGATGCTTATATCTTCACCGCACTGTTCTGTCACCTCGAGATAATCTGCGAAGAAATTTGGTATACAAAATAGACTTCTGTGGTTGTCCGAGAATGTCTTTAATTTTCTTGTTACGTTTCGACTGCCAACTTCACATTAAATATAATATCTACTCAATTCAAAACTAATTTTAATATTGAATCTACATTTTCTTCAGCTTCTCACCTACTTTTTGCCTAGACATGACGTCATCGAAGGATTGTGTTCTCATTTAGATATACTTACATCAGGTGGCCTCGCTGGATGTATAGGTGATAAATATTTGACGAGTTGTAGGGATAACTGGTGCCAAATAACACTGGATTCGCAATAACTGCACTCTGTACTAGAATTACACTTATGTGTACCGATCCATGCGGCTGTTATCATACATTTCAACAACCAACAAACATCTTTGCATAAAGTGGAATTAAGCCCTGTATGTTTGTCGATATTTTGTAGTTCCATTTGCTTCAATAAGATGTCTAGCATGAGGATGCAGCAGAACAAATTATGTTCAGAATCAGTCTCGAACTCATTGTGCGAAGAAATCGAAGTTTTTGCGGAATCTTCCTCTTCTGCAAGGGAAACTGTAAGAATGAAAATATTATAACCCATAAGCGCCATTGTAATGTGAAACTCTACAATAAATTCATTGAGATTTACAGTCTGGCTTTAGTAGACTTGATAAAATGGAAGACGTTATTTGCAGAGAAAAGCTTTCAAGTTTTGGTACTTTCGTGGAAAAAATTTTTCTTTTCAATTTAAACACAGTCGGAGCATGACTGTTAGGAATATATACACATTTTTTTTTTTGGTTTGGAGGTTATATTGGTGATAAAGATAATTATCTTTGATTACGTTTCTAGACCTGGAAACCATAACTGCTACCTTTTGGACGAGAATGTAATAAATGAGCAATATAAGTATTGGAATGCGGTTTTAGAATAATAATAAAAGCAGATTTGCAAATAAATTGCTGAAATAAAAAGATGCTAGTTAATGTACAGGGTTTAAGTTATATATCTTAGCCATCTCGATAAGAAATATTTCTTAATTTTACAAATTCACTTGCAACGTATACGGTCTCTGTCTTCATAAGTTGGATGAATCCATTCAAATCTTCTACTTGTCTATTTCATTCCTCACTGGAAATTCCATATTATTCCAACGTACCCTCAACCTTCCAACGCGAATTGTTAAAAATGGAAGTCAGTATCTAATAATATCGCAAAACCAACTATATCCTTGAAGTAATGAGTGATAACAAAGTTAATGAGTTAATATGTTCGTTTTAATTCAATTTTTTCATTATTGGGTACATCACACAGTTTAAACCATACCCCAGTAAACCCAGAGGCTATGTATATATGCTACCGAACATATTAATAATTTGTTAAATGGACTTACAAGAGATACTTTTATCCTTTCCAACTGCATCCAACGATTGCATTTCTGGAAACGGAATAAGTGGTTCCTCTTTTGCTTGAGTTCCACTTTTCATGTGAGACACACCATCTTCAAAGATCGTAAATAACAAGTTTAACGGTATTACTATCTCTAGTTGAGTCAAAGTCTGGAAATAGAAACAACTATCTACTTACTGTAATGATTTCGTGAATAAGAATTTTAATTTCGTTTCAAAATCGCACAAGGAGTTATTCAAATGTAAGGCCTACCAAGGATCAATTATTGTTTCAACTTCAAAAGCAATTAATTCAAATTTTTACTCTAGTTAAGTATCAAACAAATTATATGGTAAATCTGTTACCGTAATTCTCAACAGCCGTTTCAATTATGATATTCGAGTGGATCAGCTCTAGGTTGAAAGATATAATATAATAGAATTATGTAATATTGAAAATTAATATCTAATAACCTATTATAATTTTTGAAAATATCCAGTAATTTCAAATAATCAAATTTGGAAACACTTGGCAAAATTCAAACTATCTATTGACAGGAAATGTAAGTTCCGGTTTAAACAATTTATGAGGACAATGAAATCATTAATAATTGTTGTTGAGGATGGACAATATTCTTGGAATCATATTTTATGTGATAATATAGCAATAGTCAAACGTATTGTATTTTTATTTGAGTCTCACTCACCTGCAGCCAATGCAGAGCCTGTTCTTGGACTTTCGATGTAGTTTTCTTGAATCTTTCTGCTACGAACTGATACATTTTATTTTCAGCAAATCCTAAGGGGCTCATTTCGATGTCGAGGATTTTGTTCAGTATTATACGTAGTTCAAGAAGCTCTTTTTCAGGCACGTCGTTTACTATTGCTTCCATCCAAAAAGGCATGACGTAGTCCCAGATATCTTGATTGATTACCTCGTACGGCACCAAACAGAAGAGTCTATTCAGACCTTCTTTCAAATGAGAAGTTCTAGAGGACAGAGTGTCCCTAAAAATTGAATATTCATTTCAATTTCATTTATAGGCTTAGTTAGCCCATGCACGACAGAAACTGTACATGATGAATATACCGTACAAATATTTGCACGCAGAATTTCAGGAGGTTACGAATTGAGAAAAATATTGACACACATGCGCACAATTATATAAACGTGCCCCATGAGATGCTCGAATCGAAAAGTTCGAATTCCTTTCAAGCCAACTAACTTACACTGACTTTCAGAAAATGCCTAGTTAAAAGAAGAAAGATAATAACAAACGAGCATAGCTGGTGAATGAATGGCGAAATTTAAGAGAAGGGCATCCCAATAAATTCTTTTATTTGATGCTAGTGTTTCTTCAGTGTTGTGTCAAGTTGTACCTAAGGAGAAAATGAATTTCATTTTAATCCATACTTCGACCATAACGAAGAAAATTCCTGTTGATCATATTCAGACCAATACGAAGAAAACAAACATTTTCGGTGTGGATGCTACACCAAGCAGAAAATACATATTGATATTAAAAGCAAATACATAAAAGTAGTTACGAAAAACCTGTACTTGTACAGGTTAACAATCTAAGAATCTTACTGCTTGAAAATCATTGCCAAACATCTTACTGGAGATATTACCTACCACATTGTATACTATATATTATGATCGGCTGCGTTTGAGTTGATGTTAACAGTTTCAAAATCTCAATGTTGAAACGCATATAGCTATCGGATATTTTTCTCATTCGTAGTAACTAATCAACCGATAATATCTGCTCAAAGATATAGATATGACTCTCGAAAAGTGTATATATTTCGGAAAAACTGTATAGAAATTCTTTAATAAATTCTACGACCGCTAGGTAGAGACAGTGCATGTGCTAGACTGATGAAACTTTCCTGATGCATGGATAAAAAAAAATTTGGGGGTAACGAATTTTCATCAGCAAAAAGTATCTACTATAAACAATCGTGCAAAAATCGAGAAGACATTTTTGCATAACACCATTGATTTTGTAAGGAATGAATCACAAGAGAAACAAGAATATCCAGGAATTTCTTATGGAGGAATTATTACCTTTCTATAAATAGGTTTATATTTGTGTCTACTAGAACCAATAGTGGAAATGTGAGACAACATTTTTACGTAATCACATTGATGTTATAAGAAATAATTAGAAGAGAAACGTGAGAGGAGTTTCTCATGGAAGAATCATAACATTTCTGTGAGTATTGTTTTGAGTATGTGTGTGTTAAATTGTCGTTATATGGTACACATGAACTCATAAAGAAGTTATTGGTGAAATCTTCTGATATCACTCAGTTACAAGTTATGCTCATTTGACATGTCACCCAGTAGTGTATATAACCGGTTCTCTTGAAGTCAGTGTATCAGAAGAAGTTTGAATAATATTCAATGAAAAAAAGACCACAACATTGAAATCACACCGAATGGACATCGAACTGACACCGAATGTTACTTGTCTGGCTTAGTGAATCTCTGTCTGGTTGACTCACCAATGACCTCCAACTCTTGCATATTCAGGGGGATGAGGAAGTAAACATGAAACAAAAACATCATTGTGCGTTTTGATGATTTCCCTGAGCCAGGTACAAACACTCTCAGTCTTTAATTTTTCAAGAGTACTCTCCTCCTTTCCTATGCACAAAAGATACATTATGAAAATTTGGCATAGGGGAGCATGCTGCAAATTACCATCATAAGAGTACGCTGTCATATGAAACCAGTGAAAGAGCATAGAAAGTAATCTTCCCAAAACTTCCGTAGGGGTGTCTTCTGTTGGAGTACATCTTCCTACGAGAAGCCAAACCCCATACCTGCCTAACAATTGCCTTTCTTCTATTGTTATATTATCAATAGCAGGAACTGTAGTTTTACCTTCTGTATTTTCTTTGTTTTCGAGAAGTTCTACTTTCGAGTCTTTCAACAAGCTGAAATCAAAACATACATGATTATTTCATGAAAAATTCACGTCCATTACAATTTGGAAAAGTTCTTTAATTGACGAATATAAATATATATATATATATATATATATATATATATATATATATATATATATATATTTATATATATATATATCTATATCTATATATAATATTTATATTATATATATAGTCACTATTATATATATATATATATATATATATATATTATATATATATATATATATATATATATATTTATATATATATATATATATATATAGATATATATGTTCATATGTTTATTATTGTTGTTGCAAATTCGAAACATACTACCATTATTGATAACTTATCATAAGTTTATGAAAAATATTATGTAACTGAAAGCTTAAAATTTTCAATTATAAATATGCTATTTTTAATGACATTTGTGTATTGTTCCATATTGTTAATAACTCTTCCGAAATGTTTTTGAATTCTTGAACAATTTTTAATTCAAGAAATATCATTCTAAAGATATTCTGTTAATTTGAAAAATTGATGATTAATTAAGTATACCCTCCAACGGAGCTAGTTTCATGAGATCCGACGATATTGGATTCCCATTCATCCTTCAAGGGAGAATATTAAAACATTCGACATCGGCGACGCACACGATGGTAACACTAGGCAGTCTGTTTCGCTCTGCAACGACCAGTAGTGTCCCGTCCATCTAGCGAGTGGAGAACGACCTCTGATCCACATAATCACCTAGTAGTTTCTAAGAAGAGCACTAATGACATGCGAACAAATCATTATGTGGATTCGTTGCCCGCTTGACGGGACACTACTGATGTGCTAGCTGCAGAGCAAGATAAACTGTCACGTGTTTCCATCGAGTGTGGCACCGATGTCGAATATTCTATCATTCCCCTTGATTGATGCTTGATTTGATTATTTATCAATTTTTCAAATGAATTTCCCTACGTAGTATGATCTTTATCATACACGCTGCGTCTGTTCAGCGCAAACAAATTTTCATTTTTACTATATTTATATGTTTATATATATATATATTTATATATATTTATATATATATTTATATATATTTATATATTTATATATAATAAGTGTGTGAAACTATTTCTAATCTCTTGATAATTATTAGCAATAACAGGCTTGTTGAATCTCAAAAAACTCGATTTTATTAAAAAGTTGACGTTTCGCCACGACATTCGTGGCTTTATCAAAACTTAAGTTTTGATAAAGCCACGAATATATATATATATATATATATATATATATATATATATATATATATATTTATATATATATATATATATATATATATATATATATATATATATATATATATATATATTTATATATATATATATATATATATATATATATATATATATTGCTAAAAATAATATATAATAATTAAACTGTGCAACTGATTTCCCAATACGATGATGAAAACGCAAATTTGAACAGGAAAATGTACGGATAAATTATTTATATCTACATTTTCAAATATTTATAGTCGTATATTCTCGTTAGCCCATTACCTTATTATAGCCTCAACCATGTATGTTTGCATTTCTGGGTCCATTTTCCATGTTGGTGGTACACAGAAGTGGACAACATGATCTCCACCCCTTCTTGTATTATGCCTGTTATTATGGCATTGGTCACAGTATCTTATTGGATGATTTCCATTGTAGCTGGCACATTCGGTGGAGAAACAAATAGAAATAGCGGATTTATCGATTGAACGGCAATTCTAGAAAAGACGCACAAGAAAAACCTATTACATTGAAATATTGGAAATTATTTCAGGATATGGAATTTCTGAGATTATTTGTTGCGAAGCTTGATCATTCCATATAAATCCGAGGAATTCGGCCCATAGAAGCAAATCATAAAATGAGACGAAAATATCCAGAAAAAAACTAAAAATGAATTATTTCTAACCAAATGTGATTCTTCCTAAGGAGAGTTTCTTTCAGAGGCCTTACCTTGTTTTCACAAACCATTGACACCTGTTGCATGGGGTGTAAAATATCGAAAAACATTTGGTTTGGGTGTTCCCGGTGAATATCGTTAGCGCACTCGATGCACAGGTAGAGGGGTGGAGGGCTATCACTGGCAAATGTAATTGCTATACAGTGGTCGTAACAAACTTTGGCTGCTTCCGCGTTGCCTGCATTAGGACACATATCTCTCTGGCAAACAAAAGGGGTCGGATCTCCTTGAAAAAAGAAAAAACTAACGTACTTGGTATTACTCAAAACGATACTTTGTAACCAAGAAAAGAGAAATGCATTTCTCGCAATCATAACAATGGTGTCAACCACAAATAACAGATGTTTATTCCTAGAATTATGTTACGAGCAGTGGCGGCTCGTGAGGTTTTGGTTTGAGGAGGCTACAAGAGGTGTTAAAAAATACACCATAGGCGAAAATTTTTAGGATTTCAAGGTCAACCGCCTTATAATTTAAAGAAAATCAAAGTAAAACAAGCACCCTAAGCTATTAATTTGTTTTCACTTTCGAGTGTCTACCTTGAGAACTACAACTCCTATTTACAATATTCACAAAATCTCTTCTCAGCCAATTAATCAATTCATCTATTCATCAAATTTTTTTCTTTCACAAAATAGGTACCTACCTACCTACCTACTTAACGAATTTGTTAACAGCTGGTGAGAGCAAATGAAAAGTTATTATATATTTTTGAAGATTTGCGGGATTCTGCGACCTTTAAGGTTAGCAAAATGATCTATAATATCCTCTTAAAATTTTTTGTCTTTCGCCAAAAGTTTTACCAATTCCTTTTCAATAGACAACAAACTAATATTTTTCAAACGATCCTGGCTCATTGAATTTCGTAAATAAGTTTTAATTTTCTTAAGAGTGGAAAACGAGCGCTCTACGGAAGCCGATGTCACCGGGATAGAAACAATTAGACATAAGAGTTTATAAACTTGGGGTAAATCTTGATTCAAATCATTATAAAAAAGGTATTTAATAGTCCTCACGTGATTTTCATTTTGCCCCAAACTTTCATTGTCATTATAAACAACACACAGTTCACTTTTTATGGCCACCTTATCAAAAAAAGTGTATTTTTGACATAAATTTTCCAAAAGGTTATCTGGAAAATTAGCCGAAAATCCGGTTTACAAATTTTTATTGAGTAAGTCGAAGAAATGCAGTTCTTTCAAATCAGAGAACCTTATTTCTATTTGACCCCTAATAGTATCCAAAATTTCATGAAATATTTGCTTATAGTGAAGCTCCATATCTGCGTAACTGAATTTCTTTCGTTTTGGGCTAAATTGAGTCGTATCATCAGTAGTTTGGAATACAGAAAATAGTTTTTTAAAATAAACTTCTGCACGAAATTCTGAAATTTTTTTCAAAAGAAACTTGAGCCGATTTCGTGAGTAAATTACATCTGAAAACTTGTGCTGTAAGATTTGAAAAACTATTTCTGTTTGTTCAAAAATTAATTTAAAGATGTTTAAAAAATATATAAATTCCTTATCTTGTAAGTAAGATATTAATCCGCGTGCTGTATTTACAGTTACTTGATCGGTGAAAAATTCCTCACTTTCAACTAGGAATAGAATTAAATCCTCAAATCCTAAGCGGCCCCAAACAGAGACATTTTCACTAGTAAAAAGTAAACACTGCCAACAAAATAATTTATTTTTTACATGTGATCCGGTTAGGCAAGGATGTCTCTCATAATTCCTTGTATTAAAACCGCGGTTTTGTTGTCTGTTACGCTGAACCAAATTGTTTAATTCAGGGGTAGGTCCCAATGTTTTTATCAAAACTTTATCCTCATAACTTAGTGCACTAAAGTTATGGGATAACAAATATTCCACTAAGTCACCATTGAAATTTTTGAAATTAACTTCAGTAACCAAACTCATTTTAAAACAATACGCGAGCAATATAAGTAAACACGGCCATTAGTAACTACGATCACACTACGATTCAATTAATGCTTTCCAACGAATTCACTCGATGTCACGCAAAATTCTAACGTTGTGATTGGTCGACATTGTATGAGACTGGGTTCCTATCGGTGTTGCCATTTACATGTGTTTTCCTTTTCTATTGCAATGAAGTATTCATTCGGAGTATTTGCACCGTTGTTTGCTTTTCTGTGGCAGGCATAATGAACATTGAGAATATACCTTTCTAAGCCTTCGCAGCGTTGCCACAAATCTTGAAATGAATGAAATGCAGTAAATGTAAATACCTTCTATCTTAATTAATAAATTATATTATATAATGTAGGTTGAAAGGAAGGTAGGTGCATAAAATAATATGACTTTGATTAATATGAATATGCTGAATGCTGACTATTCAATATAATATATAAGTGATACACGGAATATTATTGAGGAGGCTTAGCCTCCTTAGCCTCCTTTGACTAGCCGCCCCTGGTTACGAGTAATCTAATTTACATTTGAGCAGAATATATTTCGATGCTTGTCAGAAGCTTTCAATATTTCAGAGGACATTCATAAATCTCGTCACATTTGTGTAACCCCTGACGGTCATTTTAAGTTTGTGGGATAATATAAAAATCCATCATCAGTTATTAGCGCTACATTACATAACATCAGGTGATTACCAGAGTTCAGATTAAATGGAACATATTAATATTCGATCAGAATAACATGATATTTTTATTGTAACAGTTTTCGCCTAAAATTTCATGTACATTTTTCGGTATTCCAATTTTGTTTCTTGCTCTTTTGTATTTTGGACTAGTTTCAAGATGTTTCACATACACTGTTGAATAATGCTCTTCATAAATTGTCTATTCAGAACAAGGTGGTGTTATTTCTGCTAGTGGCCCTTTGCCACTCTTCTTTGATTTTACTTTTTATGAATGATCTCAAATCCGAAGTTGTTGTTCTGGATATTATCCTCCACTGTTGATCATTTATAGCGTCTTTGGCTGCAATGTCTGCTTTCCCATTACCAGAAATTTAATTCTGAGTCATGAGAGTCAAAAACAAACAAGAAAGCATTTTGATGCTCTGTAGTTCTGTTTTCATTTCTACTAAGATTGGGCGTCTGTATACCTACTGTTGTTGTGTGATCTTAAGTGCACTCAAGGAATCTGATATAAGGAATTTTCCACCAGGGTGATTCTTCACATATTATATTATGCTTCTATTATCGCAAATAGTTTATATGATAGATGTTCAGTGTTCCACTAGGTGTTACTATAGCCGAGCCAACTTCCTGTTCGGTTTTTGAAGCTTCCGTGTACAGGCTGTCCCATTTTCGATGTCCTTACGGGGCAACTCTCTTATTTTTAAAGATAGAGATTTGCGGTTTTCGCGAACGTTGGCTACTTTTTTGTGAATTTCACGACAATTTGGTTTTTACTGGATAGGTAAATGAACAATGATCCAGCCACAAAACATTTTTTCGCAGTTTTTCAATTGGTTATGCAATAGTTTTTTGCTGATTAAACAAGAACAATGCAAGTGTGATAACTGTTAAACTATAGATCTGACTTTTTTCCTTTCTTGGAGCTAGTTTAGAAAGTCTGCAGAATAGATCCCCGTTAAAAATTTAAAAATTTAATTTTTTAGATTTTTACTAACAATTTACTTAGTTGCAAAATTGAACACATTAATTAATCATACATTTTCTCTTGATTTTCTTATAAACAACGCATTCGTTTATAACAATTTTTTAACAATAGGAGATGAATATTGAAAAAAAACATTTCCGATAATAAAAAACGGATCATTAAAATTATGAAAATAATTTCATTTTGATGTTGCAAATCTACGTAAATTGTTAATAAACAACTGAAATTTTTTTATTTTTTCGATGGGGATTTACTGTGAAGCCATATAATAATAGCTCTAAGAATGAAAAAAAATCTAAGATCTATAGTGAACAGTTATCACACTATTGGATAACTATTCGAGAAATCGCTATTATCGCCAGATAACTGCTCATTCACCGATTTAGTAACTGTCTGAATTTTTTCATTCCTTAATTTTCATATTTATTATGGTTGAATAATGTTTATTGTTTAAGTGTCCTTAATGCTCGTGACTTGCCCGAACCAAATAACCCGTTTTCAGCCGTATTTTTACCTCTCTGAGAAAATATTGATCCTATACAGTTCCGGAAGTTGAGTCTTTCTGTTGGGAAATTTCCACATAAATAATATTTTTTTAATGACTACTTTTCATTCTCACTTATATAAATGGAAGTGATATATCTGTTTACTGCGCCGAACGATCTATCAAAGTGATATTTGTCTTGACTTGACATAAAAAAAAAGAAAATTATCTAAATACAGGGCTAATACTTACAATTTCATATAAGTATTATATATTTTTGAAAAGCGCAAAACATTTATGTTTTGAATATGGAAAAATATACAGTGTGTTCCATTTAAAAAATTATAACATTGGGTTATATCTAAACAATGACAGCTCATTCCAAAAATCTGACTACGCCACTGGATTCTACGTAAAAAAGTGTATAAAAAACAGTTTTTGCTTTCTCTATAAATTGAAAGACAGCTGTGATACAGGAGGGGGACCAAAATGCAATATTTTCAACTTCGCCCTGTATCTCAAAAACGAAGTAAGCTATGAAAAGTTTGTTTAAGGTATCGTGAGAATAACAAAAAAGTAGCCAACGTTCGGGAAAACCGCAAATCTCTATCTTTAAAAATAAGCGAGTTACCCCGTAAGGACATCGAAAATGGGACAGCCTGTACAGTGTCGGGTTAATTTATGATGAAGGAGGTTTAGGAACATTTGGGGTGGTGTGTCGCATTTATTGCAAGTGGATATAGTCTGGTCAAATGTAGGAAGATTAATTAGCGAAGGAAAATAGATGGTGATACAGCTTGGGTGTACCTTTAGCAGGGTGATTTCTAGCTGTTCCAAAAGTTAATCGATTATTTCGTTGTAGGGGGATCTGTTCTCGGATGTCCTCTGAAACTGAGTTACTCCAGAGAACGTTATTATTTGTTGGAGTGCAATGGGGGAAACGAATGTGAGACTCCTCTGTTGGAAGGTCAATTTTAAACATGGAAATCAGGGCAGCTTTCGTTTTGAGGTACCAAAACTTCAAAGGCGGAATTGGACATTTGGCTTATTTAAAAGTCGCCTCACGCGATACAGGGAGCTAAACTCTGGTGTCGCCACGTGTCAAAAAGTGATATTAATAAATTTAAACCTTATAATAATATTCCTAAGGTTCATATATATTCAAGTTTTTTATTAGAGTTGAAATTTGAATACTTCATATTTATACATCTGACGTCAAGAATCTTATGACACGATGACACACTCTGTTATGGATGATCCCTTATATCTGAACAAAGATTTCATAAGATAGAATTCGATCATAAAAATTAATTTCTTAGAAATAGGTTTTGCATTTTACATAAACGGTGAAGAACTTGATAGCCGATGATACACGGAGGCACCAATGAGTTCATTCGCATTCGCATATGCTTGTACCACTGAAAATTATTGAGCCATCAGCCTTCACAGAACACATTACTTCTTTGATCCCAGATTGAAGCAAATGTTTATAGTTGGACAGCTATGATCACTACAATCATCAACTCACAAACAATGGTAAGATTCAAACATACACATATACAATAAGGAAAGTCATGTGAATTAATTATACAACATGAAAATTCTCTGAGCTACAGAATAGCCGCTTCTTCCACACTCTTACCTGCGATTTTTCCAATCAGGTTCTTTCGATCCAGAAGATTTGCATTGAAAGTAGGCCAGTAGTAAAAAAGAAGTTTTGCTGCTGGAGATCTTGCAGCTGAAGTGCCATAGGCAATAACACATAATATATCCTTCAAAACGTTTTGCTTAAGAGTCATTAAGCATTCCAGAAGTTGACAGTGATGCGCTGGATTCGAAGAGTATTGGAAGACCATCATGATAACAGCGGCTACCGAAAGGCTGACTTCATTTGGCTCTATAACATGGTGGTTCTTGTGACGAGCTAAAATAAATTATTTTTCCATATGTATATGAATCATCGATACATTGGTATTTTAAGTGCAATATTTTCCACAAATTGATACATAATTTACATTCAGCTCCCTGATCATTAAGAACATTGAAACGTTGTTGAAGAAAACAGATTTCTTGGTTTCCTAGAGAGCGGTGTTCCACAGCGTTCCACGCTGCTCTATGACGGTACCGCTTTCCTAGGAAACCGTTGCTTTAGATACGAGGATATATTGGAAAATTCTTAGCCTACTATAGAACCAAACAAAATTTCAATGTCAAAATATTTTATTACTCAACATATTCTCCTCTTAATTGTATACATTTATTACAGCGAACCTGCAACGTCTCTAGACCTTTCAAAAAAATGTTTCTTCTTGCTCTGCAAACCAGACCTCCACAGCTTTTTTTACCTCCTCGTTGGAAGAAAATTTACGACCTTTTAAACTTTTTTTCAGTTGAGGAAAGAGATGATAGTCGGACGGAGCCAAATCTGGTGAATAAGAGGGGTGTTCTAGTAATTCAAACCCTAAATCACGAATTTTTTGCATGGCAACATGAGATTTGTGAGCAGGGGCGTTGTCCTGCAAAAACAAAACACCTTTGGATAGCTTTCTGCGTCTTTTCTCTCCAATTTTTTCCCATAGAGTAGTCAGTAATGTCGAATAGTAATCTCCAGTTATTGTTCTACCCTTATCCAAAAAATCAATCATGATTACTTCATGGCAATCCCAAAAAATTGAAGCAAGAACTTTTCTAGCAGATTTCTGGACACGAAACTTCTTAGGTCTTGGAGAACCGGAGTGTCGCCATTCCATCGATTGTTGCTTTGTTTCTGGATCGTAGAAATGTACCCAAGTCTCATCCATAGTAACAATTCGGTTTAAGAAGTCTACATCGTTTTCAAATCGAGCACAGATCTAACGCGATGCTACTACCCTTGCACGCTTTTGGTCAACATTCAAACATTTGGGGATTCATTTTGCAGCAATTTTTCTCATGTCCAAATTGACGTGAACTATATGATGGACGCGTTCGTATGAAATATTCAGTGCTTCAGATATCCGTTTTAGCCCAATTCGACGGTCTGTTAAAATCATGTCATGAACTGCATCGATATTTTCGAGGACTGACACAGAAACTGGCCTTCCCGATCGGTCATCATCTTCAATGGAAAATTTACCTCTTTTGAAGCTTGCAGTCTAATTTTTCACGGTCGCATACGAAGGACATTGATCACCAAGGGTATTAAGCATATCTTCGTAAATCTGCTTACCTCTTAACCCTTTTAAATACAGGTACTTGATGATGGCTCGATACTCCAATTTTTCGATTTTCACAATTTCGGTGGACATATTTTTTTTAAAATTTATTGCGTAACTCTGGTTTACTTTTTTGACGTCAAACTTCACACTGACACTTCTTATAAGTTATTATTCGTTGCTATGGTAACGCAATATTTTGTTCATGCAGGGAACTGGTCTAGGCTAACTAGATATCAATACATCATCGTACTCCATATTCAACATGTCGATCTTTTTAGATTTGAGAGAAACGAACACTATTGAAAGGTACAGTTATAAAGTTACAATCAAGTATGTGAGGTTTCCGTTTTAAATAACAATAATGTTCAGAATTGAAATTCAATATAGGTAGTTTATTAATAAATAATGATCAACTATGAAAATATTAACACACAAATATTTCCGGATTCTAACTGATTCGTTGGCAAGCCTTAGGTATATAATTATTAAAATATAATCTGTTTGTGTTAGCGAAGTTACACCTGAATGAAAAATCAGTATTGCCGGTTATATAACTTTGTTATGCATTTATATCCGCCATTTTCTATTATTGATAATAATAATATGCCTTTATTGATAATTTTTACACAACGAAATATAGCTTAAGCCACTCCTTCTTAGCCTCAGGAAGTTAAACATTGAAAAAATGTTTTGTGCAAATGTAAAAAACCAAAATAACAGTATATCAGGTAAATGTAAAATATAACCGTTGTTTCCTCATTCTTGACATGTCCTCATTCATAAGAATCAACCAGTTTGAGTGATCTCAATACCCTGAATCAGAAGCAATTCTATCCTTTTCTTCCTTCGAAATTTGGTTGTATGAAAACCTTTCAATTCGCTTTTAATCTCATTATAGTATTTCACGGCGCAAGGGCGGATCCAGGCAATCGTTTTGGAGGGGCCCATGAGTCTGAAGATGTATTTGCACTCCCTTTTTTAAAAAGTAAACTGTATCCATAATTCAGCCAAACAACAAAATGGTGTAATAAATTTTTTTTATATAAAATAAAATAAAATTTATTAACTTTATTTGAAAGCATTACATGTTAAATGAAACCCACAATATAATTAATGAAAGTACTAGTAATAATCACTGAAATTATTTCAATGTAAACGATAATTTGATCACATTTGCGTGATTGTAATATGATTAACTATGAGAGTGATGGTAGATTGAAGATGAGATGAAATGCTTAATTTAAGGTTAAATTGGTTTTTCACATTTATAAAATCCATTTAAAATGGCAAACTAGATCAAGTATTCGAAGCATGAAAAATGACCATTTAATACAACTTTCAAGAATAATAACAAGGTTATTTGACGTTAAAAGTACAATTGCAATCGACGTCTAATGATTTGGCTTAGTTACCTAAATGAATTTTTTTGCCATTTTTCCGAATTTCGAGGCGTATTTTACATTTTTTTACATTTTTTCTCTTCTTCATTGAGTCTTCTGTGAATCTAAGCACATATTTGGATCCTCGGAATATTTTACATGGAACATGGTTTCGTGAAACATCCAAAAACGTTTTTAGGCGGTCTTGTACCTGAAAATAAGCGAAAATAATAAAACGAAAAGACCATATTGTCTCTTGGTTACGTTTCCGAAATAACTGAATAATCTAAATCAATCCCATATATGTCTGAGGCTAAATCCTTCAATTTGCCCCCCCTCCCTCAATTTCACAAATTCTGTATCCTCTGTAGCTTGACCTAGGCATGTGTAGTTGATTGGTAAACATATTTTTTTTTTATCTCGAGGGACCTACAGTTTAACGCCGGTTCCGAACGGCCAATGGGCTTGTAACCAATGTACATTACCCAGCAATTAATTTCATAATTAGAACCACTAAATTCAGGACATAGAAAACACCCAAGAGCAAGGTGGGACTCGAACTCACATCCTCGGCTTACAAGCGGTGCACCTTACCGCTGGTCTACCGAGGCCTCGGCAAACATATTGCTTGTAGGTGACATCTAATTTTGAGTTAACTTCCTAAAAATGCATCAATCTTCACATTTTAGTTACGTAACAATGTTCACTGTTTTCATCATTATTATGATCGGTTCAGATATACCTCGAAAGACGACTCAGTGGGACATTTTGGTATGAATAACCGCTTCAATAAAATTAAATTTAATGAAAATCGACATGAATTTCGCTCTTCGAAGTGTTCAGGGATTACAAAACATTCAATTCAAATAGTACTTTAGTTACATTAATATATATATATATATATATATATATATATATATATATATATATATATATATATATATATATAGATATATATATATATATATATATATATATATTATATATATATATATATATATATATATATATATATATATATATATATATATATATATATATATATATATATAACAACTCATATAAGTTGGTCAAATAAAACAATTTCTAAGGAGTAAAAACTTACATATAGTAAAAGGCAGAATATAAAAACACAAAGAATTGACGATATCCTGATGGAGGTTTGAGGGCAAGAAGGCCATAGATGATGCAGCTAAATGTGGTAGATTGTCAATCAAATCAGGCTCAAGGAAGGGAAGAAGACAACCTAGGCATTGAAGAACTGCTTGACCAAAAGCTGAAAGAAATAATGATTATATTGATTTTCTCATTTCTGAAGCCAATAATGTTTTTTCATAGCATTGGTAATCTGTTGGTAGGTCTCTTATAATTTGATCAATACTGCTCATTATTTCTATAAACGTACCGTGAAGTCCGTACTGAATGAGAGGAGCTGCCTCTAAGAGCGGAATCAAAGAATTGTAGAGTCCTTTGTAATCTAAACTTGGAAAGAGACCCAATCGAAAGTTATCCATTTCTGGATTTTTGAGAAGGTCGAAAGGAGAATGAGTGACATCTTTGAGAACAGCTGAAAACGAAAAATCATGTTTAACGCACTTTTATTTCATTATATGCAAATCTCAAATATTTATGTAGATGATTATGTGTTTATAAATGCTGAGAGAAATTGAGACTGTAAAGAGAACAACCGTTTCACTTGTACGAACAAAATTTGACTGAAAACTATTTTCAAAGTACTTCACGTAATTAGAAATTTGAATAAGTCGATAACTCACTCGATAAAATATTTTGTTATAATTTCGTTGTTAACAAAATTATATTTAACGCGTTTTGGAACACTGTATCCTCATCAGATACAAAGGATAACTGAATCTAAGTACACAAAGTAGTAAAATATCACATAAATAAACTAAAACCACACTTCTACAAAAAAGATACTGAATTAAAGGTGAAAATGTTTTGGGGAATTCCATTCAAAATTTACATCACAGGTAAACTATTAAATAGAAAACAGAGAGACTGATGATTCATTTCTACCTGTTAATGTATCAATTCGTTAAATGGAAAATGAACAGAATGAAGTGATTTAATCTCCTCTCTTTACTTCATTACTACTGTAATGTAATGTAAACTAATTTCTAAATGGAATTTTCGTTAAAATTCTCCTCTTTCATTTAGTATTTGCTCTATTGTTGCATTCCAGGTCATCTATATAATATTTCATTTTGTACATGTAAATCTAGTTACTCTTTGTATCGGATGATGGTACATTTTACCAATTTGCACCAATTATCGGCCTCTACATTTCAAAAGCATATTCTGTGAACAATTTTAAACAAAATTGAAATGGAACATTATCGTTGGCTTCACTAAACTACTTTATATTATAGTTATTAAATATTCCGATTTTCAATGACGGAAAACAGATATTCATTTATAAATGAATTTGTAGTGAACAGTTGATTTAAAATTTCATTGAAAAATTCATTAACTGAAATGTAACATTTGTTTCGTAATATTTCACTGTTTTGATTTGAAATTCACTTGGAAAAATTCAGTAACTGAAATGTTGAATTTCTTTCGTAATATTTCACTGTTTTCATTTGAAATTCACTTGGAAAAATTCAGTAACTGAAATGTTACATTTCTTTCGTAATATTTCACTGTTTTTCTGCTCCATAAACTCCGAAATAGTTTCTTCATTTCGTAAGATGAATTACCGCTTTAAACAATGATAATAATCTGCAATATTCATAGATTCAACGATTTTCAATCATATATATATATATATATATATATATATATATATATATATATATATATATATATATATATATATATATATTTTTATTGTTTTTGCGTGTGAGATATATTTTACTTTTTGGTGAATATAAAAAAAAAATATATTTATTATATTTACAAAACCTATTATTCTATTTAACACAAAAAAAATATATATATATATATATATATATATATATATATATATATATATATATATATATATAGAAGAACGCTAAATTTCAAAACCGTTTGACTGATAATCGCTAATTTTAGCAAAATTAAGTTTTTCATGGAAAAGGCTTTTATGTGAAAGAATTATACGAATCAGCTGTGTGATTTTCTGTAAGATAAATTTTGTGAAACGCGTTGGCAGGTAGCTGGTAAAGCACATTTCCCATTTTGTATTGAAAAATTGTAAGTGGCCGTGAAGCTATCGGAAAAAAAGAGGACGCCGATGGTGCACAGGCATGAAAAACAACCAGTACCTCCATAGCTCCAACCATCCTAGAGTTTGAGCTAAACCAAACCAATACATTAAGATCCCGTCCTATGTATCAAATAGGCGTGAAATGATTTCTAAAAGTTTGAAGATCATCTGTGATTTTCGTTTAACAATTCTCAAAATTATTAACATGACTCATGTCTGAGTTGTTTCAGATCTTACTATTGAATTAATACTTTTGACTTTGTGAAATCTAGCCACCTAGTAAATGATAAGTTCATACATATTATTTATAAAAGATATTTTCATTGAAGTAGTACTTACTTAAAAGTGTTTGAGAGAAGTATTTGATAGTATTAGCTATGTCCACCCCCGATGGTGGGGGCATGACCCCTTGCATGAGCCTAAGCTGGTATTCATAAAGACTTCGAATTTTGGCTGTAACTGTAAAAAAATCTTCAACTTATAAACATCTAACTATAAATATTTCTTCAAATACCAATACTGATGATCTGAATATTTGTTTACTTAAATTTGTTTTCTGCAGTTCACATGAATATTTTAATATTCCAAAAAACTGTAGCTACAAACCCTTACTAAAATAATCGATCGAAAACAAAAAAGTTATTACAAAAACGAAATTAATTAACTAAATGACACATAATATATTGATTTCAAACGAATATAAGTTACTTCACTGTTATCAAATATTCATATCATAAGTATTAGGAAAATAAGTTCAACTCCGGGAAACAAAAAGCAACATAAACCATTTGAATAACCTTTTTCCGAGTAATGACATGGCCTGGGTAGGTTACTATTAGGACTTATAAAATAATATGTTCTCCTTCAGCTACTGATTTATACATCAATTCATGGAATATTGATACAATTCTGATTACCTATATAGATTCGAGGCATTAATCGAACTGATGAAACTAACACCAAGCTGGTTGGACATAAAGTATATTAACACTTGAAGTTTTTTAGTGATACCGAGTGCAGCATTTCTCAACTCATTTGTATTAGCGATACAAATTACAATGAAATTTCCTCTCAGTTTTCACTTTTTTTAAATAATAGTTTCTCTTGGATATACTAGCGCCTCTCGTTTAGCGAGCTCGAGCCCCCTTTCTTGAAATGATTTTTTTTTTAGTGGAATGAAACCAACCGCTGACGACATTTTGTTGGACCTTCAATGAATAAATTCAATATGGTGAGGCTCCATCATGTACCCGTATTTGCTATACAGTATCAGAAAAACTAAGAATGTGAATAGTAAATCTGTTGTGATGACAGTGAGGCGGTAATGCGAACTATTTATTTTTATAGAAGTATCAGTATAGGTATCTTTCAGACTACTTAGAATGAGAATACAGTGAATTACTGTAGCAACCAAAAACTATGAATGGTTTATTGGATGCGATGTGCTACATCACTTATCCGGTATGCAAATGGTTAAAATCTTATTATTGTTAATAGTTAAGAATTTAAGATTATCAAAGCAACTGATTTGCAAGAATGAGATCCCAGGAGAACTGGTATCTATCTCGATTGGAGTAAACCTCGTGACAGCCTGAGTGCTTACAAAGAAACTTCTTTCACCTGTTAAAACTGAATATGGCATATGGAATCAGCATGCTACGTGTATTTTCAGATATACGAGTAGAAGGACATTATATAAAATTCTTTTCCTTAAAATTGATTGAGCCGTATGAAGTTGTAACATCTCGCACCCTGGAGACATAATATCATCATGAAAAATTAATGGATACAAATATTGCTTTATAAAGACTGGTCACAAGAAATTATCCACAGAGCTTTTGAAACCTGGATCTTGTAGGGTCTTGTGCATCAGTTTATAGTATTTGAATCAATATGTACCTATTAGTCCTACAAAAAAGAAATGAGACACTGTAGTAGTTGAAGGATGAAAACGTATGAATAAAAATAAATTCAAACTTTGCAATTGAAGCTGAAAACCACGGAATAACTTTATAACAAAGTTAAGTTGGAAAATAGACTGATACAATATTTCTTTGCAATAATGACGCCAAAACACATGAAAACCCTGAGGCATGAAGACCAAAATGATTGTATGGATAGAAACTTTATCAATAATACATGATTGGCATATGGTATATACAGCGAATGATCTAAAAGCCAACAAGCAACAATAGAATTCAAGCTTACTCATATAGAGTGAACTACTTGAATAATTTAAACTGAAGCTAAGCATCAGTAAATTACTAGAATCGAGTCGGTTTGGTATCAAGCGCCTACAAGCTGTAGCGATACTAGATATCCCCAGTTGTCAGTGAAGAATAGATAATGTTCAGCAGCTGTTTTTGATATACACTAGAAAATATACATACAAGACAATCTTCATAGGCTGATCTGAAAAAAGGATATTGTGTCATTTGACAAAAGGTCTGCTAATTTAACATCATTGGACTAATTTATTTGCGTGTTTCAAAACAAACTGACATCAAGGCTGATATAACTATGGCTGCCAAAAAAATTGTTTACAAAATATTAGAGAACAAAATTATTGAAATCTACATGAATATTAGACAATCAGTAATGCCTCTACGAATAGATGATATTCTTGAGGTAACTATTAGAATACTACTATGCATGGCCTAATGAATACAACGTAACTATGTATCTACAGCTAAGTGCACCTTGGAAGATCCGAAATGCCGGCTGCGTATGGAGGAGAAAGATACAGCCTCTCATATAATATCTGAATACGAATCCATGGCTTTCTGAAAACGCCATCTTTTAGGAGAAAATGTCCTAAAGAAAACCTCCCAATAAAGTATCTAGTGAAGACTACTAGGCCTAAATAAGAGTGCTAAATCTCTTCATGAAATCGTTCATCCAGAAGCAAAAAAGCCTAAATGCTGAGGTGCTAAAGCCTAATCCTTGACTGTAGACACTGTAGAAATCAATCAATGTATTAAATCGAAGAATGTGATGAAAATGTATTCACATATGTCATAAGTTTCAAGTTCTGAGTTATTATTCAGTCAAAAAAATCAACTGTGTTTAAAATACCAAGTGAACTCAATAAAATACTAGTTGTTTCTTGGATTCTTCACATCAGTTTCCTTGACACTGACGAAGCTAAAATATATAACTATAACGAACACAATAGAATTGGTATAATATGAAAGAGCTTGCTAGCAAACTGTAGAGTGAATAAAATTATTGGATTAAAAGTAGATTCAAATATTTAATATTCATGTTCTACTTTCCCAAAGGTTTTTGGAATTATGAAATATTTCAAATCCTCCAGATCATTCAATTATGAACAAATGCAACAGTGAAGATCTATTGAAATCTAATTGACAATTGAGTAAATTTCTGAAATAATTATAGTACATTATTGGAACAAGGTAAGTTATTTATAATTGTGATAATTCGTCAACCTTCCAGAGGAATCGAAAATTTCAAATATATACCATAACAGGGAAAACAAAAACATAAATAATGAGACCAGCTAAGAAACAATGAAGTGTTTCTCTTATTAAATATCAGCATTATAGTACAGGGGGTGGCAGCCTGCGGCTCGCGAATCACATGCGGCTCAGTAGTTCAATAGTACATATTGAAAAATCAATCGCAATCTTGCAATTGCCAAACAAATCTAATAATCCTGCGCACACATCAAAGTAAATACATGCTTCACAGCAAATAAAGCTTGTATTCACATGCATATTACGTATATTTGGCTAATCGGGAAAAATAGAGTATATTTGAGATGGATTGATCAGTCAACATTTTTCTGGGTACTCAAAAAACAAATAAATGACTTTATTAGATGATAGTACAGATATCCAAAATATTAGACTTATTCTGGTCTCATTTGAGTTTTTTTTCAAGTGTGTATATTTCTTTCCAGTAGATTTTGGACCCCAGACGACTGAATGAGCAAAAAATTGGGACTGAGGTGCTTTTGAGGCTGAACAAAACTATCAAAATTTGGGTAAATGAGACAAAATTTTTTCATCTCGAAACTTTGGGGAAGGGAAAAAATATTTGCAAAGTGCATCGCGTACTAAAGACCACGCATCAATCAAACCGTGATAAAATTAGAAAATAATTTATATTATAAAGAAAAATATTGACGGATTGCATCGCCTCGATGCGACTCAAGCGGAATAGTCTCCACGAAGTGCAGCGAGGTTGAAACCCACAAGCAAACAGCATGAAATCAATCCACCTACTAAATTTCAACCCTTTAACTCTGTCTACAAAAGCTGTGGAGATAAGCAAATTTTCAAAAACAAGAAATATCTACTTCAAAATGGCGGACGTTCAAAAGATTCACCAAAATTTTAAAGTTTCGTTTTGGTTCGAAAACAATCCCTTATACCAAATTTTAGCTCATTTGCTTCGATGAGAGCCGCTGAAGATGTCATTATCTACCAGAAAAATATATATGTGTAATAGAGATAAATATTTTCTCATAGTCCGCACCTGACTGTTGTTTTTCACTTCGCTGCAGTAGTCTACTATTTTCGGGAAAATAGGACAAATGATATTTTTTCAATCACATCCTTATATATGATGCTTCAGACCATCTAAATTAAAAAAATCATTTCATCGCAAATCTTACAATTTCATGCATCATACAAAAAATTACAGCAATATTCCCAGTTATGAAAATTTTTCATGAAAAAATGGACAATAATTCGTGGGCCTACTGAACAAAATTTTAGATATTTGTGTTCAGTGAATTTAAAAATTAACTAAAATTTTTTTTCAATTTTTTCGATGAACGATAGATCTCATCTCTTTAAAATTTGCTAATTTTATTTCCAAGGGTGCCTATCTCATGCTTGTGTTCGTAGAACGTTTTCTTCCTTTTGCTGTTTACATCCCAATTAATTGCATAATAAAAAGAAGTTGACTTCGTTTAGAAATGTTGTTTTGTAACATAATAGACGCATTTAGACTGATTAAATCTTTAGAAAACTGTTTATAGTCGAAATAAGCTTCCATGAAGGTGAACAATTAATTAGTATTTCAAATACTTAATACACCGTTCTTTTAAGAACCCTAGTGTCTCGTTCAAAGCAATGACGTATTCTTTTTTTTACAAAACACAATTCATATGTGTCTCTACTTAGTTTAGAAATGATACACCTTTGATAAACTAACAGAATAAACGTACTCTGATTGATTGTTTAGAAAACAGAATATGGTGCCAATAATCCTCGGCGAAGAAGAATATTAAATATTTGGAACGTTTTACATATTGCTGCTTTCACAAGCAAATTCATCTGTGCATATTTTTGTTATGAACAATTAAAATGTTTGATAAATTGTACTGGTGTACCCAAAATAGATGTGATCATATAGGGTTACGAACCCTATATGAACCAAGTAAATATCGTAAAAACGAAAAAGGTGATATTTATGAAACTCTGCAGATAAGTGAATTGTTGTCAATGTACTTTCAGTTAGACCAGAAACACACTCAACTTTTCGTATCTAAATAGTATACCCTGTATATTTTTGCAGATTTTAATAGATCTTGTTCTGTCGAATTCGTACATCCTGAGTTTAGTGCAAATAATCTGTAAAAACGAGAAACTAAAGCACTTTATATTTACTGAAGAAACACATTACCCTTTCAAATCCTTCTCCACTGATTAGTTCACATTCAGTGACTATTCTTTGTCACCACTTCTACAAGGAAGTTGGTCGTCTACCGTAAGCACGTGATTTGAAGTAACTCCAAAGGAACACATCTGAAGGATTAAGGTATGGAAAACGAGCAGACCATTCTATGAATGCTCTACATCCGACTCATCGATACAAAAAATTCCTAACCCATCTATCATATTTCTATCAATAATTTATGCTTATCTCCGTAGTTTCTACTCTAATGCGTAAAAACTAAAAAATGAATATGAAGTTCTTTAGTTCCCCGTTTTTACAGTTCATTTGCACTTATCCCAGTATGTATGACTTCGAAAGACAAATATCTATTAAAATCTTCAAAAAAATACATGGTGCCCCATTTAAATATAAAAAAAATAGGGTATTGCTAGTACATTACTAACAACATGGCACCAAGTGAATTATGAGTCATTTCACATGCCTAAAAAATTTCATGAATATTGTCCTTTCCTTTTTGAAGATATTCACTAGGTCCCATACATTATCTCAACTCTGGTTGTATATTATATACTCGAAGGTATATGAATATTCAAAGATATACCCTGAAAATTAAATATTCCTCAAAGCATATTTTTATGATATTCTATGAAAAATGTAGCACGAATATGATCACTCTAATAACTATAATGATGGTAACCTTTATTCGGTCTATGTTTTTCTCAAAATTTCTTTTAGGGTCCATTTAATATACTTTTCAGTGTCCATATAAGTAAGAGTATATAGTAGGAATAATATTACAATATACGTTTGTTATACTGGTGCAGTTAACAATATATTATTTGTAATACTTACACATATAAATTTGCTCATAGTACTAGTACCAAATTATACAGGGAAGTTTTGAAAAAAGCGTTATAATGATAATTTCACGAATATTCGATGAATAAACGATTAGTAGCATACACCAGGAGAACGAATAAAGATTGGATGCTATGTGAGTATAAGGACACATACATCAACATTGAATTTATTTCTTACTTACCTGAAACTTGAACCAGAACGCTTGCATCTGTAGGAGGACATCCTGGGTGTATTTTCACTTCGCTATTACACGTAGTTATAAGCATTCGTACAATGGGCATATATTCAAGTAACGCCAGGCTATGTCATTGAGTGAAATAAGAAGTAAAAGAAAAGAAAACATGGAAAAACATTGAAGGACAACATATAAAAAAGTTGCTTACATGCAGCAGCACGAGTACCCATGTTGACAATGCAGTCACAGTAATCAAACGCTAGGGATACACTGAGGTCACATTGTTTAAAACGTGCGGGAATCTTCAACATAAGGGCAGCTCCTTTATTCCTTTAGAAATCAATAGAAAGTAAGGGACAAATGAAGGATTCTAAAACGGTCTGACTTAGGCACGTGCCTAAATGATGGCTCCCTTTTTCACGACCAGAGCTTAACCAGATCAATAGTGACATGATTCGCGCGCGCTAAAAATTAGATTAATATAATATATGTTATGTTTTAATTAGAGTCAATTTCAGTGAAATGAGGTACAATAGAATTTGGTCAATTTCCACAAATTTCTCAACATATAAACATTTCCGGATTTACATCATTATTAAGTACCTATGGCTAACTACTATAAGTCGCAATAACGTGAAGAACACATTGAGAAAATACGAGCTGTGTCGATCCAGCTTATCATCAGTATACAGGATGGATCGTTTTCAAGTTTACCTACTGATTAACCTACTTTCGGAAAAGTTCATCGGCATCTTTTCCATTTTTTTGGTATGGAGTATTTTAAATGATCAAAAAAGTTTATCTTGGATATTCAAAATACCTTAAACCTTATGTAAAAACTTTTTTGTTTCATCCGCATATATCTAAACAGGGATTTACACTATACGCTTTTGATGTACATCCATAGAGAATCACGCAGAGTGAAATCATGCAGAGATAATCCTTGCATATATTCATTCAGTTTTGTGGTTCCACCTCACTCACACTGTCACGATTCCTTATTTTATGTCTAAATTCTGTGTGACACACACACACACAGATGTCCTTCTTGTGGGATGTTTCGTTCGAGAAGGAATGCAAGGATTATTCGTGGAGGCATTGACTAAATTTCACATGAACTCAACTCAATTATATACACAACTGGCCTTGCTCAAAGACGTTGGTGGGCGAAACCATCTGAAGAAGAGAAAATCTGGGAGCTTCGTCAACACTGTTAAGAGAATGGGCAGATGAAAATCCTGCAGCATACCGAAATCATTTGAGAAACTCGTTCGACGCCAGCAATTCGATTGGCGGTTTTGAACTGAATGGTGAATGCAACGGAAATGAACCTTTACATCGTTCACTGAGCCTTCACTCTGGATGAATCATCGGTTCGAGGAACGACTCTTCAAAAGTCGGAATGGGGATAATACGTTTCATGCATTATTATTATTATCGTTTATCTTTAGTGTACACTTTGGATGAAACAAAAATGAAAAGCTACTCTTATCACTTTGAATATTTTCTCCAAGAAGAACATCCAAAGTGATAAACATAAATGAGCCTTTACCTAAGTGAGCCTCTCAGTATAAAAACTAATTATACTATGAAGAATTCCATAATTCGTGCTAACAAGTGTTATTTCAAATTTTCTAGTTTGTTTTGAATATTATATACCGGGTGTTGAAAAAGTCCCGGTACGGCGGGTTATTTTTTAAGAGAAAATTTTTTCGGGAATTTGAAGTATGGAACCCGGAAGGAAATTTCCCTGGGAATCGATTGGCGCTATCAGATTGGGGTCACGAGGTTCCCCTGGGACCCTGCGAGACCCCACTTGAAATTTTTAAATAGCAACCCCCTTTTTTTTTTGATATTTGGATTCCTCGGGAAATTTTGAGCCCGGACTTTTTCAACACCCGGTATGTACTTCATCTACTTATGGAGGCAGAAATATATATAGGACTATTGGATAGTCCTTGTTTTATCAGGTGACTATTGATAATAATACTGATCATCCAGTCGATAATTTGAAGAAAAAACTACAATTTGCCTGTCATAATTATGTAGTCGTTATTATTTTATCACTGTCGTAATCTAGGAATCGTTTGTTCATCAAATATATCCTAACTCATGCGTAAAATGTCTTTCCCGCATATCTTGATTGAGGTCCTTTCAGGGCCGGCCTAAGGGGTGTGCGAAGTATGCAGCCGCACACTCAAGCCTTCTGGAGGGGCATTAAATTGACCAATTTTTGTAAAAAAAAATTATAAATTTGGAAAATTTTTAGAAACTGATTTAAATATTGGGCAGAAATATTTAAACTATACTCGCCGGCATATCATTGGAAGCTTGGACACTAAACAGCTGTACAATCCCCTCTACGCCCCTCGCCCAGTATCGTTGCCAGTTTGTGGATTGAAAAATTAATTCACACAACTAAAAACCCCAAGCTTCCAATGATTTGCCGCCGACTATAGGAGGAATTGTGTCTTAAAACTATTACAGTTAAAATTCAATGTAAAACCGAAGATCTACCCGGCTACCCCAATGAGTTCTGAAATACAGTAAGTCTGATGCCGTTAACCAAGGTCCAAGGTCAGTAGAACAGTCGTCTCGTGGCGGGACGCGGAAAGTGTTGTGACTTATTTTCCTGCCTTCCTCCCCCGGCTTTGATTTTCTAGCCAATTGGCGTCTGAAATTAAGATCGTAGCGCCGGAACGGCTAATATCGGTACTAGACCATCGGCCATTAACGGATTGTTTACATTGTTTGTAATGGTATTTACGTTCATTTTGAGTTTTCGAACGTTTAGCTTCGTAATTTGTGTTTTTTTGGACTTCGTATTTTCCAGTGGTTCATGGTGTTTCGATTGAGGACAATATTATCTCTGTTCAACAGTAGATAACCTACCTACATCAAGTTGAAATTTACAGTTTTTAGCATTGAACATGAAAATCAATAATAAAATAAAGGAGAGGACGAATCAATTAATTGGTTAGAAGAACTATATATACATCATGAAAAGGCAGTATGATAGAACACCTATTTATTTAAAAAGTAAAAAAACTTTCAAAAGTTTCAAGAAAACATCTCTGACATGTCTACTTTCATTACGAACTGAAGAATTTTTGAGTATAATGGACAAAACTAAGTACTTACCAGAAAACTGAAAGAAACAACATGAAATAAAAGAAGAATTAATATGAATACTCTGCTTGAATGGTTTGAACGTAATGAGATATTATATTTTTTGAATTTTCCTGACGTATAACAGCTCTCCTAAAAATACGGCGGACTTCTGAGAGTCTGTTTTTTTTTATAGAATCTCTGTTTTTCCTGGTTATATAATTGAATATTTCAGTTTTTACCTAGCTATAGAGTCAAGTTTTATTTCATATTCTTAATGTTATGATAAACTGTTATTTTGGTTGTGCAAATAAACATTAATTATTAATATTAGTATAATATTATCTCTGGTTGTTACATGAAAGAAAATACAATTATCTAGAATCTCTGGATGATGGCCTAGGTTCAGATTCCGATAAAAGTGGAAGATTTTTCGTTGGAATAGCATTGGACTAAGTTTTCAATTAGCTGAAAATTGCACATTATCAGTTGGTATAATTCAATATGGAAAAATCCACAAAATTACTGCTGGGAAAATAATTATTCTCAGTAAACTGTAAAGAACAACTCTCTTATTTTCACAAGAACAATGAAGAGTTAAGCTTTCATTAGTTTATTTGACATAATTGTGGTTATAGTACAAGGAAGAGTACTGAACATATCAAGTCAATCGATAATGAATCATATTTTCATACATAAATTTAATGTTCTACAAGGCGCAAAAAAGCACAAAAACTGTGTTTTTAGACCTTAAATTTCATAAAATTCCATACCCCCCCCCCAGACACCCCGGCAGGGGCATAAAATTTGAGTCTAGCACACTTGCAATTTTCGCCTTAGGCCGGCCCTGGGTTCTTTATTCCAGTTGGTGATTAGATGTTATTTTTTGTACACTTTAGGTAACTCACTATTCTATTTCTGAGTTTTGATTGTAAATTTAAGTGAGCCTAGTCTGTATTGTCAAAATTAGAGAGTTTATCATGATTCACAGAATGACCTTCATATCAAAGGCTAAAATATATCTCAACTTTTCGAGTAGGTATACTTAAATATATCTCAACTCATATTTCAACTGGTTCAGAGTGAATCAGCTGTAGTTCCACGTTGGGAGATTAAGGCAAATGGTTCAGCTACACGATTTTTCCCAAGCATTGATGTTGCATTGAAAAAATATATACTAAATTATACAAATCTAGGTTAGTTCCATCTGTGAATGACAAGTTGGAAAGATAAATTACTCTCGATAGACTAGTTTTGAGATTCTTGAAATTAAGTAAAACGATTTTTTTGATATCCCAAGCAAATCAAGTTTTCGGATATATGCATGTATTCTAATGCCATAGTGGGGTGATCTGAATATATAGCGTATATTCTTTGCAAGCAGTGACTTACATTACCATGAGGAATCCTCTGAGAAAAACTCATGGCAGACCAGTCGGCCCCGGGGTTTGAACCCGAGACCTCCCAAATACTAGCTTAGCGTACGCTGGCTAGTATTTGGGAGGTCTCGGGTTCAAACCCCGGGGCCGACTTGTCTGCCATGAGTTTTTCTCAGAGGTTTCCCCATGGTAATGTAAGTCACTGCTTGCAAACTTATAAGGCGAATGCTGGGCCAGTATTAATCCTCTGAACCCTACCCACACTTCCTATGTTCCATAAACATCCCGTCTCACCTATCCTTAATGCACTTGTACATACATATGTATCCTCTGATCTGGCTGAAGGAGTTAATCCCAAACTCAAGCTGCCCGCCTCCCTGACACATACTTCAGGGAGGAATGAAACACGTGTGTGTTTCCAATCGATTAAGGACGTTTAGAGTCTATACTCTGAAGGCTAATGATATACATATTTTATTGTGTTTACATTGTATATATATATATATATATATATATATATATATATATATATATATATATATATATATATATGTATATATATATATATATATATATATATATATATATATATATATATATATATATATATATATATATATATATTATACTATTATATATAATATATATATGTATATATATATATATATATATATATATATATATATATAATTATATATATATATGATATATATATAATATATATATATATATATATATATATATCTATATATATATATATATATATATATATATATATAGCAATAAATAATGATACGATCGAGCCTCCAACGGAGCTAGTTAAATGAGACTTGACGACATGGAATCACTATTCATCATTCAAAAGAGGATGTTAGAAAATTCGACATCGATGCCACACATGATGCAAACACTAGGCAGTCTGTATTTCGCTTTTCAACGAGCTCCCGTTCATCGACCGAGTGGGTAGCGTTATCGAATTCACATAACCACCTCATAGTTTCTAAGAATGACTAATGACATGCAAACAATTCATAGTTTATATGTGTGATATTTAACTAACATATTGTATATTATTCATCTATTTAAAAATATTGACTATTTCTCTAAATTGAATCTCCAATTATAACAATTGAGAAATTTTCGTAATCACTTTCAATGGTTCAGACACCTAAACTGGGCGCAAAATAATTCGGGAAATCAGTTGAAATTAACAAAATTCTGTATCATCTCATTGCATTGAAAAATGAAATTTAAATTCGACTAAATCGTTCTCTTAAAATGTGGCAAGAGGTTGAATAAATTGACATTGCCATATTGATTCAAGGGGTTGAATATACTGACATTTCCGATATTATCGGTTGTCAGAATGATTTCGTTTTGGAACCAAATTGTTTGACAGGGAATATGGCACTGGCGTATTGCTGTTCAATTTTGCTTTTTATGGCGTTGTTTCAAGGTATTCTCAATAAAATGATATGAAAATGGAATTGAAAATAAGGATGTTGAAAGTTGCTTTCTTGCGTTACGGCGGTTTGATACATTGAAATCGCAACGTATTTAACTAAGGAATAATGAGACCGCATACATATTTTTCGATGACAAATTCTCATTTGCCGATATATTTGAAATGTGAAAAGAACAAATACATTTCTGCATTTCTACGCAAAACGTTTCTTTAACCAAAACAAAGAATTTTTCATCCATGTTGATAACCTTCAAACCATTCATTTATACCTGTCTCATATTATATATATATATATATATATATATATATATATATATATATATATATATATATATATATATATATATATATATATATATATATATATATATATATATATATATATATATATATATATATATATATATATATAAACAAAGTGTTTCATTAATAATTGGAATAATTCCAACTGATAAATCTGAACATCCAACTTCAATAATATAGTGAAAATATGACCTATTGCGAAGTCACAGGGTGTTTTATTCAAAAGTGGTTTGTGCATATTGGCAGGATGTGTAGGTACTGTACACCGTACTGAATAATGTCGTCACATACATGTCTAGTCACATATATATATATATATATATATATATATATATATATATATATATATATATATATATATATATATATATATATATATATATATATATGAAAAACTTGGTTCACGGAATGAACCGCGTAAAAGATTTGAAACATCTCGACGTTTCGGCTCCTTTTGCGAAGCCATCTTCAGGAGAATTAGAAGGGAAATAATTCAGACTCGTGGCCTCAATCTGCCTACTCCACGAATCGAATTTAGGAGGAATCGGAAACAATACGATTGCGTGGTCTCAACCTGCCTACTCCACTAACCGTATTGCTTCCTGTCAACTCTGAAGTCTCAATCTGCCTACTCTTCAGAGTCAACTGACGGGCCGATCAATCAATCAATCAATCAAAATACGTTTATTCAAGATTTCTGGGGGGATGGGGTACATTTTTGTTATCTAGCTAAATATTTCCATTCCACTCCGAGACGTCGAAGAGACAACTACCCAAGTTATCCAGAGAGCTGTAATAGGAAGAAGAAATAGTCACTGCTCGCAAACTATTTTGTATCCGGAAGACTTTTTCAAGTCTTGCAGTTTTCATCGACGGCAGTACGAGGCGAATACGAACCCCAACAATCGAATTTTTGAATTCGATTTCTCGAATAATCTTTCACTTTTTACGATCGACGAAGAGGATTTTTTCAAATCCTCTAAATTTTATCGCCCTCAAGTGTTGTGAAAAAAGTCCAGTTGACAAAGTGCCGAGTGAAAAAAAGTCCTGTGAACCGTGTTGTGTAGTGAATATCGGGTGAGTCTATTCCGATTCTTAGTCATCCTATTCCTTTGTTATTTGATTTGGGTGCCTCCAGTAGCCTAACTACACCCGTATGGCCTAAAAACAAACCCGCCACCAACGGGCGGGGGGTCGTAAAACAAACACATCGCACTCCGCCCCGCACCCCCGTCGCCCCGTAGTGAGGGTCCGACAAGTGCGATACTTCGGAGAAACAAGACCACCCATGGACGGACCATACGCATATGTCGAGAAAAAACGCTCACTCCGACAATCCCCCCAATTTCCATCACTGCTCTTCTCTCACAAGTAGTGTTAAAACCCCCTACATGTCCCTACCACGACCCCCAACATCACATAATTTCATTTCCTCCTCAACTTTGTGCGCGGACGAAATCTTCAATCGTCCACGTCCCCCAACCAAGAACTTTTCCCTGCTATGTGTAGTTTATTCTGTCGAAAATATCCGAACAACATTGAAAATCTCACAAAAGATGTTTACACAAACTCATCCCAAATACACACCAAACTGACCTCTTGAGTAATTCTGCAAAGTCAATTTAACCAGACCGCGGCTCATTGAGTCTGAGCAGCCGCTAGGTTCACCCAGCCCCCTCGCCACAGGAGCATTTCCCCAAACAACACCTCTCAGAGAGCAGTTTATCGTTTGCCATCTCCGTACAATTACTTCTCTCGTCCCTCTACCGTCAGACGGAAAATTCGCCCAAAACACGAAAAATCCCCTACTCGAACCTCATTCGCAGTCACCTCAGAACTTGCGATACCTTTCCTTGTCTCTGCTGCGCATATATATCTCCAGAATACGTAGACCCCCGCTATAACACTATGACAAGGCGAGGAGATTTCACTGTCAGCGAGCCTACAAGCAGCAAGTAATCAAAACATCACATTTCACACTAAAGATGTCATGGGCAGAACACAAACTGCCCAGGAGAAGCAACTAAGGATGTAGACGCATAAACAGCAAACCAACCGGAACTCTCATCAACGCAGTACATCAGACCTGTTTGATCAAAGAGGATAGCCGCCGACGGTTACGCGGTAGGACGGAACTCTTCACATTTACCCTAAACCCATGTTTGCCTGGCGTTTGCGACACAGCTCTTACGGATGGTCGATACTACATACGACCGAATACTCTGTCTGACTCGGCAGTATAATACCCCCGGAGCGGCTGTGACACGTGCATAACACCGACGTGGACAGCATGTCTCATTTCTCGTCGCCCTCGCCTTCATCGACTCGCCTCTGACTAACTCGACCGGCTATGAATCCCGGCATACCATACTACTCTCTCCTTGATGCTGCCATACACTTGTTCTCGAAGCATGAAGAGTGTCCTGACGGCGTCAACGCTCCGCACGCCTCGGACGCACTGTTCTCTGTACGACAACAACCCAACCGCATGTGCCCTTCTAATGCGCGCCGCAGTCGGCCACGCTGCCTTCCGTACGGGGTGGCACATCAACCAGAAACAATGTATGTCCCCAAACAAAAAAAATCCTAGCTTGCCCTAATTTGTAGGGGTGAATCATCCTGCGTGGGACATGAAGTGGCCCTAAACGCCGAGGGAACCGCCTACTGGTAATCCCACAAAATCGCCCCCATCCAAGTCCTCAATGAGAGTATTTCCGAAGATCCACCGCAGTGCGAACATTTCGCCCGAATCCATTCTATGATTCGGTTCATAACCCAAACCCTCTCTAACGTATTCCCCGAAAAAACGGGAAATTATTACCAAAGTAATCACCGAATGCTCCAGCGCATTCCTAAATCGTACTGCAATAATTAATTATTGCGGCAGCAAAGTATCTATTACCATGGCCCCCATCGTGATCGATTTGGACGAATCGATGGAATCCGCAATTTCTTCGATCCCCGAATAAATGGATTTCACAATAGGTACTGTTAACGCTTGCGGTCTACGCCGCAAGCGTCATCTCCTTAAAGCACTCCTCCTAAACCATAAATATATCCATCCTTTCTATAACTGAAACCAAGTTGAAACACCCTCTCTTTTTTACAAATTACAATACATTTCAACACAATAGTCTACTCGGAGCCATGCGTGGCACCGCGTTACTTATTAAAAATTGTTTTGCATCAACTAAATTTACAATTCCGAACGAGTTTTCACATTTAGAGTGCGTAGCCGCTAGGCTCCACTTGAATAACTTTACAGTAACTATATTCAGTTACTACCATCCCCCTGGCGATATCCTTCCGGCGGATTTTCTGCGATATATATCGACAATCCCGAACTCTATACTGCTTGGCGACCTCAACGCCCGTAATATTCAATTTGGCGATACAACATCGAACAGAAATGGACGGGCCGATCGTCGCGTGGCCGTATTTATAGGGGAGGGGGGTGGGTACTCACGCTCATCAGTGCGGGATGCACTGTGATTGGGCGTTACATGGCGACCACTGAGAAGTGGTTTCCATGCTGATGGGAGTCTGTGACTGTCATCTCTGGTGTTCAAACAATTTGGACGTTTTTCTATTTCTACAGCTTCACGGATAATTCGGGATTTGAAAGATCGGACGGGAGCAATAGTTCTTGTATTGGGGAAATCGATAATGTGGCCTGTTTGGGTGTGATGTTGGGAAAGGGCGTTGGCGATATCTGAGTGTCTTACCGAAAGTGAATGTTCCTTGGCACGGACCTGAATTCGTCGGTTCGTTTGTCCTATATAGGAACGAGGACAATTGGAACAGGGAATCTCATAAACACCGTGATTTTCGTTAGGAATTTTATCCTTGACGGATCTGTCCAGATGTGTGAGTTTTTGTTGAGTAGTGAATATTGTTTTGATGTTTTGTGTTTTTGAGAGATCTTGCGATCTTATCTGTTACTCCTTTGATGTAAGGAAGAAATAATTTAGGTGTAGATTCTTGTTCAGTGGGATTGGAAGGTGGTAGAGTGGGGTGATATTTGTGTGTTTGCGTATGCTCTTGTCGATTTGATATGTGTTGTAACCGTTCCGCGTAATAATATATGTTTTTAGAGTTTTGAGTTCTGATTCACGGTGTTCGTCGTCAGATAGTCGAAGGAACGGTAGATTAGGGTATTAACTACAGAGTTAAGTTGAGAAGGATGGTGGTGAGACTGGGCATTCAGATAACGGTTTGTAATGAGTGGGTTTACGATAAAACTGAATAGGAGAAGCCTTGGGATGGAAGTTTTTTGATCATGACATCGAGGAATGGCAGAGACCCATCGTTTTCCACTTCCATTGTGAATTGGATACTTGGATGTATGCCATTCAAATGATTCAAGAAGTGGAGCAACGAGTCTTCGCCATGGGGCCAGATCGCAAAGACATCGTCTACATAACGTAGCCAGCATGATGGTTTAAGGTCGAATGACGAGAGAGCTTGGGTTTCGAAATGTTCCATGAAAATGTTGGCTATGATGGGGGAGAGAGGGGATCCCATTGGGGCTCCCTTGATTTGTCTGAAGAAATTGCCTTGAAAGATGAAATAAGTGTTGGCCATGCAGTGTTTGATCAGGGATAGGTTGTCTAGGGATATTTGATGTTTCGTGTCTAGGATGGAAAGTGTTTCTTCCGTGAACCAAGTTTTTCAAATACTTCCGACCGCGGAAATCTTTCTGAACATTATATATATATATATATATAAATATATATATATATATATATATATATATATATATATATATATATATATAGATATATATATATATTTATATTTATATATATTCTGTGTAAATAGAAAAATAGTTCTTAACATCGAATAATGGCGTGGTGGCAGCAACTATTGCTTGTATATTTATGAAAAATGGAAACGAAAAAAGACGTATTTTCATAGAATTGAAATTCATTGAAAATATACATATGCTTGCAGATCATAACAAATAGGTATAATACAAGAATATATACGGCTTTAAGAAGCAATTATTCACCTAATACTTTTGAAGACCCGCCTGATAGAAATGAATTTAATAATTACTCATCATTTACCTTTAGTTTTTCGATAGCAATGAACGCAACATGAAACTGCACATTCTTCCATCCGTAACTCATACTATGTCTTATATCAGGCATGTCAAACCCGCGGGCCGCATGCCGCATGTGGCCCGCCTACAAGTGGTCGAGGTTGGTATCAAATATAAAAAAAAAATTTTTCATTTAATCTAGAGAATATTTTTTCCATTACATCATATGTTGTTATACAGTGTGTCGATGGATGGGGTGCCCAAGAGGAAAATCTTTTTTATTTTCAGTTTTAGAGAAAAATGTTATTCTTGATAAAAAGTTTTGCTTATTCAAAAACCCAATAAAATTAAATAAAATTCAAGTTTTGCAAAACCTGATTCATTTTATATACAATTTCATGTAAAACCTCATGAATATAACTGTCAACATCGGTGAATAATTTCATAATTTTAAATCTTTTTCAAAAATGCTTACTCTTCAACAAAGAATATATCTTGTAAAGTTCTATGGCATTGGAGATGTTTCTTATAAGTACGCAATTCATTTATTTAATGAAAAATATCCTAATGTATCAGTTACGAGGAATGGATTAAAAATATTGATGAAGAAATTCGATGAGACAGGATCTGTTGACGACAAAAAAAATCGAAAAAGATGTACTCTGAGAACGATGATGCAGCTTCTGTCCTAGCTATGCATTCAGTACGGAAAAATCCGAAGTTGAGTTTACGAAAAAGAGCAGCAGATGTTGATTTTAGCAAGAGCCTTACAACAAATATTTGAGAAAAACAAAATTCATCCATTCAAACCGATATTTATTCACACCTTACAAGATTGTGATTATGACACGAGACTTGACTTTGTACAATCATTGGTGAAAATCTTATGAATGACCACTTCTTTCACCACAATATTTTATTTTCTGATGAATCAACGTTTACGACAAATGGAACTGTTTCATCTCAAAGCTGTCGGTATTGGTCTAGTGAAAATCATTATTTCAGAATACATCGTAATAGTCAATTTGCTCAAAAGTTAAATGTTTGGTGTGTTGTTTTACCATATAAAATAATCGGACCGTATTTTCTGGAGGAGACGTTGAATCAGGAAGTATATTTGGATTTATTGGACAACTTTTTAATACCTGAATTAGATAACGTCCCCTGAGAATGAAGGAGTAAAATGTATTTTCAGCATGATGGCTGTTCGCCACATTCGACTCTATTGATAAGACGATAAGAGGATGTCTAGATGAATATTTTCCTGAAAAATGGAAAGGACGGTATGGACCAATATTTTTTCCGCCTCGATCATCCGATTTAACAATTCTATATATTTTTTATGGGGCTACCTAAAAGAGAAAGTATACGAAACAGATTTAAATCATAATATTGAAGATCTGAAAGAAGCAATAATTAATGTCGTAAATGAAATCATCCCAACCATTCCAAGAAAACGTTTATGAGGAATTTAGAAATAGAGTGGAGAGATGTTTTGAAGTTGGTTGCGCTATGTAGAATAGTTGTTTTCTTATTTACTGTATAATTTCCCACATTTTTCTGTATTATTAGTTTTGTTAATAATTATACTTAAATTACTGAATGTATGTTGAAAAGGAATGACAATTATAAAATTACTCACCGATGTTGACAGTTACCTAGGACAGTCACTCACTAGATAATTATTACATTTCCGAACTTAGTGCATAACGTCATGAAGTTTTACATAAAATTGTATATAAAATGAAGCAGGTTTTGCGAAACCTGAATTATATTTAATTTTATGGGGTTTTTGAACAAGCAAAACTTTTTTATCAAGGATAACATTTTTCTCTAAAACTGAAAATAAAGAAGGTTTATCCTCTTGGGCAACCCATCCGAGGACACACTGTATATGTGACAAATTTAATATATAAATTTATCTCTTTAACATTTATAATAAAAGATGATGCCGTGGGAATATATAAATATTTTAAAAATTACAATACAATTTTTGAAAATCGCTGTTAAAAGCGAGAATAGCGCTCCTCTTGAGTGAAATTGTATCATTAGAAAATTAAATCGAAAAAATATTTTTGGATTTCAAGAAATGCGAAAATCAGTTTCACCTATTTGTTTCTCCTCTATCAATTGATGTTAAAACTGTTAATGATAATTTACTACTGGAATTAATCGAAATTCAATGTGATTCCATATAAATTCCAAAAAAATATGTGGAAGTAGGAATACCAAATTTCTATAATTATTTATCAGTGGACAAACAGGCTTTAAGCTATGTTTGCTGGCACATATTTGTGCGATCAATCATTTTCAAATTTAAAAAATAATAAATCGTATATATACCATGTCAATGAAAAATCTGTTTGATTTCAATTGTACTTTTTTTGTTAATACGTCGCTCGGTTTGTGTGGTGGTAAACGAGTTTGACATGCCTGTCTTATATAAAGAACTTCAAAAAACAAAAACCCCTGGCCAAGAGCATAGCTTCGTTATGATAAAAGTTTTGTGTATTAATTTTTTTCATTACACATGCAAGTACTTCACAAAAGCTTTCACTTTTCCCATAAATAAAAAAGGACTAAATGAGCCATCTTCGACAATTATCAAATTAATTCAACCAATTTCCACATTCAAAATATATAACAAGGAAGAGAGATTAAGACGAGATTTGAATGATCCTCTGCTTCACAAAACAGATTTAAGTTTTTCACAAAGATTTTATCCTAAAAAATTATTGCATTTGAAAGCAGTTAAAAATCAGATTAAATTCGACGAAAACAGTAACATATTTACCTTGAAATGCCGAAAACTTGAAAATTTAAAATAAGAATTTACAAGAAAATTTTTATCCGACGCAGATTATCCTATCGATTTTCGTCGATAGTTTCAAAAACAATCAACAAATACACAAACACAAGCTTTTCCAAATATTTTCCAAAGTAACATCAACATTGAATTCGTTAAGGTCTCAAAGGAAGTTCAGCATTGTTCTCGTAGTTTTAAGTAGAAGTGTAACAAACAGTATCCCACAACGATCAATGCAAACTCAAGAAACAGGTCTTATTCCATAAAACTTACACCAAAGTTTGTTAATGAATTCACGTAAAATTTTGTTCAGTTTCAATAACACCGATTAAATAAACGACGTCACACTTTAAAAAATCACGTAATGTTTAGGTGAATTTTTAGACAATAAAGTGTGGAGTGGTATATCAAATAATCTGGGCAGAAGCTGCGCGCACTTTGCAGAATGCCTGTGCCGGGAAAAGGGATGAAAATAGAAATCAAGGGGAGTCGGAAACAAATTCTCTTCGGAATCTAGCAAACTGATAGGGCAAACTGCAAGAAACATAATTATATAACCTTCATTATTTTTCAAAAACAATTAGAAATTCACATTAGGTAAATGAATTACATTTCATTGAAAAACAGAACTTTTATAGCGCTATATAACAGTAATGAAATATATTCTGACTACTCTGCAAGACCGCTGTATTTAGCTTTATAATATGCGGTACTATTGTAGTTCTATTATACTCACATTGGTCTTAAAAAACTAATGAGACTCGACTGCAATATAATAGTTTTCGAAATACTCTTATATGTTCTCATGAATATCATTCTTATTTTGATTATTGTTCTCATCCGTAGTTTAATTTTTATTCTTCTATGGAATTAAATGCTCTCATGTTAGCAAATGGAATGGGAAATGTAAAATTGATTTTCCAGGAAGTGGTTCAACCGCCATGCTTCGATGTGTTGCAGTTACGGAGCACATGCAATGTCCTGGGGGATGAAAATAGGGATGTCCCTTTTTATCAGCCACTGCCGCAGAATTCGGTACAAGTTTATAAGCTTCGTCTACGATCAATAATGTCGGTGTCGTGAGAACATCAAATCATGGAGAAAGGTAGGAAGAAAATCGATTTTAATATAGCTAGACTTGTGTATTATAGGATTAACGAAATTCGTTAATTGTAGGCAGGAAATTTGATTAGATATTCATATCTTTGCGGCACTTATGAGTGTGGATTCATTCCGATTCACGAACTTCAAAACTAGTAGTCCCTTTTGTGTTATTCGAATCATACCTTCTAATGTATATATATATATATATATATATATATATATATATATATATATATATATATATATATATATATATATATATATATATATTATATATGTATATATATATATATATATATATATATATATATATATATATATATATATATATATATATATATATATATATATATATATAAGTATATATGTATATATTCAGTAGCGGATTTACCACTAGGCCGACTAGGCCGCGGGCTGTAGGGGGGCCGCACGGGGTTCGGACATTGGGTTTGAGCACTGGAATTTTTAGCAGGCCAGGTGATTTTGCTTCACAGAAAGCTCGGAAAGTTGATCTGTAGATACTAATTCAAAATCCTGTTGAGCGGTTTTAGTGTTTTTTATATTACATATGTAGGGTTGTAATTTAGGTTTTGTTGGCGACAGTCTCGTATGTTATATTTAATTTTAAAAGTTTTTAAAGAAGAGTATTTATGTTTGAAGTTTATTTTTGTCTTAGATATCCAATACAATACATCCAATTTTAAGGATTATTTTAGCTTATCTTAGGTTTTCTTGGCGACTGTCGTACGTTATATTTCGTTTTTGAAGTTTGAAGGCAAAGAAGGGTACCTAGTGTGATCAGTTTTAACTTTATTATTGTCTTAGATAGGCATATTAAATACAATAAGCAAATTTTTAACGATGATATTACCTATCTTTGTTTCTGAACCATCGCAAAGAAGCCTCTATGTAATACTCACAAGACTTGGCCCTAGGGAAGGAGGGAGTCGCTCAGAAAAGTTGGCCTAGGGCCCCAACCTTTGTAAATCCACCACTGTATATATATATATATATATATATATATATATATATATATATATATATATATATATATATATATATATATATATATATAGGTACGCAGAAAAACGGAGGAATTGTATTTGTTTTTGGAGGAGTTAGGGTTTCCCCAAATAGTCGCTATAACAGAACACTGGTTACAAGTTGGTGAACCTGTTTTTATTGAAAAATATACAGCAATTAGCAGATATGACCGCAATAATGCAGCGCATGGTGGAACTCTGATTTTGTCCGTGGACGACAACTTTTCATCTGTATCCAAATATGATTTTTTACTGGCGGAGACTATATTTGAATTCTCAATAGTACATAACAAAAACATTGATTTGATCATTGTTTGCATTTATAGAACGCCCACGTCAAATGTACAACTTTTCCTAGACTACCTTCTTAATTTGCTTGACGCATTACCTATAAAAAGTAGGAAAATCGTATGCGGCGATTTCAATATTGACTTTGCTGCTACATGTGCCTCTCGGAGATCTTTGGTGAATATTTTAGAAACGTTTTGTCTCACTATGCATGTGGATTCGCCAACTCGAATCACCAAAACTTCTTCTACAATCATAGATTATTGTTTCTGATTTTATTCCCCTTAATGTCGAACACAGGGTAATCAGTACGGACCTCTCGGACCATGAAGCGGTTCTTGCCAGTTTTGTGATACCACAGACAGCTCCAAAACAAAACTGTCGAATGGGTCGAATTTATTCTCAAAAAAACTTTAATATGTTTTATAATGCATGTCTGTTCACTGATTGGCGTGGTCTCTTTGAAGATACCGACTCTAAATTTTTAGACTTCATTAATAAAATGATTAAGTGTTTTGATACAGCATTTCCCCTTCGCAAAATAAAAACTAACCGTCACAAATCTTGGACAACCAGGGGAATTCGAATTTCATCTAAAATTATGAGATCGCTAATGTATATTAAAAAATTCATAGATAACCCCTCTATATTGAATTACAGTAACAACTGTAGGGCATTATACCGCAAAATCATTAAATCGGCTAAGCACAACTTCTACAATGTTCGCATCTCACAAGCTTCGAACTCTTCCAAAGAAACATGGTCTATAATAAATGACTTGAGAGAAAACACGTTCCTCATGCTATGTTGATCCCAGCCCTGATGAACTGAATAATTACTCATTATTTTTGTTTTGTAATAGTTCATTTTAAGGCCTACAGTAGCGAATATGTCACTTAGTTGTTGTAGCATTTCGTTTAATTCTTGCAGATTGTTTGCTATTAAGACTATGTCATCTGCAAATCTGAGATGATTCAAGTATACTCCGTCGATGTTTACACCTTTGGTGTCCCATTTTAATGTCTTAAAAATGTCTTCCAGGACAAGGGTGGCAAATATTCGACGAAAACGAAGCCATCTTATTTCTATATAGCCACATATAATATACGTACTATGAGGACCCAAGAACATCTAGACGAACTAGAACAGGACCTAAATAATATCAAATGGGACATACTTAGCCTATGCGAAACTCGCTTGCCAGGAGAGAAATGTACAACTTTGAAATCCGGTCACACACTATTTCAGAAAAACTCCGAGGAAAACAGCCACATAGGAGGAGTAGCACTCCTCATAAATAAAAGGTTTCCATGCCAAATAACAAAATACTGTGCAATATCTGATAGAGTCATATACATTATAGTCACTTTAAACAGAAGATATAGCCTACAGATCATACACGGATATGCACCAACGGTTCAGATAACGAAGAAGCTGAAACCTTTCACGAAGATATGATAAAGGCAAGGAGGCAAGAAAAAACACAATTCGTGATAATTATAGGAGGTTTTAACGAAAAATCGGAACAAAATAAGACGGAGACACACGGTATATTGGCCATTTCGGGCTTGGGGACAGAAACGAGAGGGGAGAGATGCTGTATAGCTACTTGAACAACGAAAATCTATTTTGCCTCAATACCTTCTTCGAAAAACCCAAACAACGTAAATGGACCTGGACCAGCCCGAACAAAACAACTAAAAATGAAATAGATTACGTTCTCTTCAATAAGAACAACATATGCACCGACGAAGATTAAGATAAACATGAAAACAGAAAAAAAAAACAAACTCATCAAACAAGAACGTTATCTAACAACGGAAACTCTGGCACAAGAACAAATCAAATACCAAAATGATAGACTAGCACCAATAGAGAAAATTAAACAAATGCAAATAAACGAACTAGCCTTAAAAATAAAAGAAACCATAAACACATCCGTTAAAAAAGTCTGCTCACAATCAAAAATAAATAAAACCGTTAAGCTCCAACCTATTACCTCAAACTTCTCAGAGAGAGACGAGAAAGGACAGATAAAAAAAAAAAAATATATATATATATATATATATATATATATATATATATATATATATATATATATATATATATATATATATATATATATATATATATATATATATATATATATATATATATAATATATATAAAAAAAAAAAAAAATATATATATATATATTTTTTAATATATATATATATATATATATATATATATATATATATATATATATATATATATATATATATATATATATAAATATATATATATATATATATTTTTTTTTTTCTGGTACATACATCTGGCATCTCCAGCGGCCTCTATCGGACCGAAAGAGCTTTTAAAAGATGCCTTCTGTTTCTTCATGCACAACCAAAATGTATGAGCGAAAATTTTCCGAACTAGTGGCAAAATATGTGGTTCTTGGTTATCTACAACATATCCGAAATTCAGACTCGTAGAGCTTCAAACTCCCTCAAAATTGGGTAAGAGGGTTGAAAGTTTATACGTAAATTGTGTTGATAGGTACTAAGAAACTGCCTTTTGGTGGTATAATATTTTTTCTCCTATTGTCGCCTTTTTTATGTAGAGATTTCTTGTTTTTCCATAATTTTTAGGATTTGCTCACATCCACAGCTCTCCCAAATTGAGTTAGAAACTCGAAATTCCTTACGTGGATTGAGTTGGGAAAGTGCACCGTAGTGGTTTCTACTATTTTCCCCAGCCGCCATTTTGATTTAAAGATTTCATATTTTTAGAAGTTTTGCGCACTTCCATAACTTCTGCTGATTGAGTAAGAAAAGTGGACACGGTAGGTTTCAACTGATTCCTTTTATAGCCCCAATTTTTTTTGTCAAAATTTCAATCACCTTTGAAGATTTTCGAGCATTGCGCTTCTATTCAGTCAATCAAATTGTCATCCCAACTTTGGGGATCGAAGTTTAGCTTTGAAGTGCTTTTTTGAGGGCGGCAGAGCAAAAAAAACATGGTTTTGTAGGATTCATGCATATCAAACCCCATATAACCTGAGATAGAATATTGAACATTTGTACTTGATTAAGTTGAAGGGAAAAGACGGACTTATTAACGTAATTTTTTTTTTCAATTTTTAATTTGGTTAGCAAGAAGTTAACTGAATAGAGCTCAATATATGTATCTCTGTTAAGCTGTTGTGGAAATGGTAGGAGGTGTTTATTTATTACATGTACCATTTGATTGTCAGTAAATAATACCGTTTTGATTTTTTGAATTATAATATCTTCCTTATTGCCTGTTTCTTGTTACAGAAATGCCAACTGAAGGAGAAAATGTTGATGAGCTACGCCAACGACTAAACATTATGAAGAAAATGATAGCTGAAAGGCAGTATGTGGACGAAACGACTGAGAACAGAAAGCCAAATTCTGGCGTTATAGACGGAAGTTTCTTGAGTATGGTTTTTGGGACAGCTCTTTTCGTCATAGTGACAGTTAGCATCTATGCTTTCTACAATCTGTACATAGCAATACTGAAGAAATTTCCTTCTAAGCATGAAGAACTATGAGCTTATTATTTTTCATCATTTTGATGTTTTTTCGATTTAACAGTAGTAATAACATTATTATGAAAACATAGTTTATGGTTATTTCTACCTCATTCTTTTAGATTATTTAACAATAGTATTCTTAACGAGTTATTATTTCACGTAGATTGTTCGAGGTTGACTCACTGAAGTATATGAAACACGTAATATACATCGTCACACAAATTTTGCAATAATCGGTTATTGATAAAATACTTGGCTTGATGTTTATTTGCTAGTTCAAAATAAAACAATCTTATCTTTTTATATATCTGCATTTACGAGTTGGGAATTTGTAAACTCTATTTGGTAATTGGTAAATTCTCAAAACATGAGAAAGTAATTTCCAAAAGGGCGTATATGTTGTTTTCGTTAATTGAATGTATTATTACATGATTATTTGAACCTAGGAAATGATTATTTATGATGCAATGTGCAGATATGCCTGTTTTCAATATGAAATGCATCACAATCTCAAAAATTCAATTTATAACTGGACTTGTGGTCTAGAGTCTTGACGGTTGTGCAAATTGAGTAGGGCCATTGACGTAATAAAAGTAAACTACGTCAATGAGTAGGGCTCAGTCACTAACGTTTTCGAATTCCAGGTACGAGTGTTGTTGATGCCCATTCGCCTTCCGTAACAGGCGTTAAAGTGTAGGTCTGATAAGAAGAGAAAAAAATTAAATTTGTAAACTCCATATTCTTTTTGTTAGTATCTCTCGTGTTTATCAACAAAAATGTATTATACTAATTATGCTTATATTATTTATTTAATACATTACAGATTCTGTAGTTGAGTTTCTGGGCAAAGAATTGAATTTTCATTCTTCTGTATTCTTACGGTAAACTTGTTTAAGATGTTATTTCTGCTGTTTTTTGAATATAAACAATTGTTTATAAAGAATGTCATTCGTTATTAAACTGAGTATTTTTATTTACTTTTTCATATTCTTCTTTGGCTAACGATAACGATCATTTTGGGTAAACTGTTAGATATATCGACACTAGATTGGATGAGCTTAATAAGTCAATCCACCATAATGGAAATATAACGAGCATATCTGAACACTGCATCAAGAATAATCACTGTTTTCTTTTAAATAAGTTGCAGTATTCTTGAAAGTGGGATAGCATCCCGAAACATATATGAAGAGCACATTTTATAATGTTTTGCACAAATCAAGCCAAGTGTTTTTGAATCAAGTGTCTTTTTAATAGTAGTTCAAGAATATTATTAGATATGCTGTCTACCTGCGATTCTGTGAATAGTATAAAAAAAGGAACACTTTTTTGAAATGTTCAAGAAATGGCACAAGAATCGTTATTCAAAGTAGCATTGGTATAATGGATTATTAAATTTTTTATAGCGCATCCACCAATTTTATTTGAAAAATTGAAACAGATAGAGATAGAAAAGATAACATATCACCCGTAGAAATAGATTAGACACCTTGGTAAGTGGTGAATTCTCAAAACATGAGTATGTAATTTCCCAGAGGACGTGTATGTTTGCTTTTGAAGCCAAACCTAGTGAATATCAATCTGAAAATACGCAAGAAATTTACTTTTTGGCCAATATATTAAGTAACAAGTTTAGTAGAAATTCTATTGAAAATCAAAAGGTTTCGCAGATACTAAGATTTTTTCTTGGATTTATATATATATATATATATATATATATATATATATATGTATATATATATATATATATATATATATATATATATATATATATATATATATATATATATATATATATATATATATATATATATTTATATATATATATATATATATATATATATATATATATATATATATATATATATATATATATATATATATATATATAAATATATATATATATATATATATATATATATATATATATATATATATATATATATATATATCAGGAACTGAATCTTCTATCAAGGTCTGGTAGAAAACATTGTTCAACCTGTCCGATGTCAAATCAAAACTGAAAGTTGAAAATTTTAAGATTAATTAATAGCATCAATACGACAAATCAATATTCTACAACAGCCAAAAAATAACTAGTTTAAATATTGGTTTGAAAAAAAATCATACTTATAGAAATAATGACTTCAGAAATTATGAATTATAGCAACATAAGTGCTAGTGAACAGTATGTACCGAAAGGGAAATTGATAATTAACAATCGAGAATGAAACCGTCTGAATAAAGAAGATGGACTGATCCATTTCAATAAGTTACCAAACCTCATGGCCTTGAAATGATTGTTAGGGCCAGTAACAACAAAATAGGCACAAATACAATTTGTGCATTATCATCGAAATTTAAATTGATCAATCACAATATCATTGGTCATTCATTATCTACGAGTAGGAAACTCGAAAACACATTTTAATCAGTCCAATAATTCTACTACTTTTGAAAATGCTTGAATTTATAAACTATGGTTAGCAATAAAAAATATATCAATTTCCATATTTGAGCAGTGCGAATGTCAAAAATGTCCAATTTTTCAAAACCACTGAGCTAAAAAAAGAACGAATTCATCTTAGCAAGTGACATAATAGTCCGTGAATTGATAATTCACATAAGAATGTCAGCTAAAGTATTTAATCCAAAATTATCATTTTACATCTGAGTGCGAAATCCCATAATGTGTGGTCTTCTTTAATTTTATTTTATAAAAAACCGAAGAAGGTAATTCGATCGCCTTTGGAGTATAATAGCTTCCGGGAAATCCTAAAAACTTTCGGTATTGTCTGTTATTTCCGTTAAAACGGAAATTCTCGTGACTCATACTCCCAAAGGTTATTGTTTGTAGATTTACAGCTCAATAATAGATCTCAGTAGAACGGCAAAGGAAGTTGATCAATCAAGGATTCCAACATTTATTAGTGAATATATATATATATATATATATATATATATATATATATATATATATATATATATATATATATATATATATATATATATATATATATACAGTGCCGGTTTTAACACTACCAGCGCCCTGAGCGAGATTTCTACGGCGCCCCCCAAAGGCAATTCAAACACATACGAAAAAGGGAAAAGGATATAATGAAATAACCATTCATTGAAACAAATTAGTGTTTATTAGAAGAAAACTAATGAAATTTCACTTTTCTGGCCTTTCTATCAGCGAACTCTTTTATAAGGTTATCAAAGTCGACGTTTTCAGCAATTGACAAAGTTGCTAAGTTTGTCCATCTAGATTGAGATATTGTGTTGATCGAAGATAAGTTTTTATCAGCTTCAGCTTTGAAAAACTCCTCTTCCCACTAGCAACCGTTACAGGTAGGTATAGTCAATAATAGTAGATGCTATCCATACATTTCGATACAGTTCTTTTAAGTTGCGATCTTTGATAACATTTAAAACAAAAATAGGAATAACCACATTCTGATCAGGCAAAAAAGATTTCAGACTTACGAGTTCATCGTACAACATACAACCATCTATGTCTGATTTAGAGTCCACAGTTAATTTCAATTTGAGATCACCACAAAGTTTGGCAAGGTCGGGTTATTCCGGAATCTGTTTAATATTGTACAAAAAATACCAAGATTTCGAGTACTCTTTTAAATGTTCGAACCTTTCATTGACGGAAATTATATTAGTGTCTAAAAGACAGTTGAAAAACTCAATCTCAAATTTGTTTCTGGAGAAGTTATAGGATCATCGCGTACAATTTCACCAGTTTGATGCTTAACACATCGAATTCTGTTGTAGCTCTGAACACAGGTTCAATTTCTAGTTTCTCAGCCAATTCCTTAGCAGTTAAAATAGCGCTTTTAAAGCCTGAAGTACCCCAAACAAAGTGCCTGAATTCACGGATGACTTAGCGGCAACGCATAGTACTAGATTGCAGCTATGACAGCCACACGGTACATAAACAGCTAAGGGGTTCATATTCGCCCCGTTGTCATAACCCTGACCCCTACAATCATTCGATTCCAGTCCGTATTTATTTAAAACATTAATAATAGCTTCAGTCAGTATTTCACCAGTTGACTCATTGTCAGGTATAAATTCCAAGAAATGCTCATTTACTGATATTTTATCATTATCTGATAAATCAACAAATCGTAATCTCAGCGAAAGTTATTCTACATGACTAAAATCTTTAGTACAGTCAGCTATAATAGAATAATATTTTGATATATTTGCGTGTGATATGATTTCTGACTTCACTTTTTCAGCCATCAGCTCTAGTGGTCACAGTAGTGGTCTGAAACATCACCCTTCATAGCTAATCGCAAGTGCTCCTGCATGACTAGATCAAATTTGGCTACTCGTTGTACTAAGCCTTAGAACTTTCCGTTATTTGGCGTATATAGTTTGTCGGAAGTACCTCTGAACGCCATATTGTTTTCAGCTAAATAAAGATTAATGTGCATCAATCTAGACCATTGATTCCCAAAGTGGTCCAGGTGGACCCCCAGGGGTCCACGGGAGACTCGACTGGGGTCTACGTTGGCGTGAAAAAATAATGGGGGTTCACAATTCGTAAGCGGGGGTCCACAAAAATTTATCTGGTTTCGATAGTGAAGAACTAAAATGTTGGCTTGACTTCACCTACCTTGCTTGCAATCTTGCTTGAAGTTGTTTGATTCTTTACCAATATAAATACTATATTGCCTATGCTCAACGTTACTAATTTGTTTCCTGAATTTCGAGAAGAAAAGTAAAGCAAAGTGAATGTTTGCCAGTGTCGGAAAAAGTAAGTACTTTGTCGCAGGTAGAATGCCTTGATGAGAATATTACGATGAGATCATACGTTCAACATTCACTTGGCCTGTATGATGACTGCAGAATCACTTTTGAAGATATTTTGACGATAGAAATACCACCATGGATCATAAATCTATTTGATGAAACGAAAGTGGAGAATCCGATATTACAAGAGAAGCTACTCGAGCTTAGCACAAATAGTGCTGAAGGTGAAATTTAATAAATGGTATCAAACATTTTGGCTGCAGGCATCAGAAATACCCGAAAAATATCCTGGTCTGTGGGGTACTGCGAAAAAGCTTAAGATAGGATAGCGTTTCCCTCGTCATATCGTGTCGAAAGGAGTTTTAGTGTCGTTACCAATTTTTTAACAAAAAAAAGAGGAGATATGCGGTTATTTCTAACAAAACTGAAGCCAAATATTGATAATTTGCTGTCAATCCTTCAAGAACATTCTTCCCATTAAAATTATGACCATTTTGTGATTGTCATTGCAGAAGTTACGTTACGTTATTAACCTTTAAGTCTAATTATATCACGACTGTTATCATATTACAATGAATGTAAACCTAAGATTTAATATTGTATTAATTACATATTTGAATAAATACAACACAAAAAAATAAACACTCCGAATGGGGGGCGAGAAGTTTTCTAAAAAAAAAATAAGTGAGAATTGATTGGTTTCTTGTGCTTTGGGTAGATTTCTAGAAAGTAAAGTTGGATGGAATCACTTTTGTTATTGGCCAACTTCAATTTTTTGACATCCACCAATTCAATTAATTAATTAACCAATAAATTCTCACTTTTTTTTCGATAACTGTTAATTCGTGGTTGCAACTCATCAGCCGCAACGCAAATTTCCATAGTTAGATCTAATCTTCATATTTTTGTCGAGTTTTGGGAATATGATAGAAATGTAGCAGCAGGGGGTCCACCGGAACCAGCAAAATTTTCAAAGTGGTCTATGAGAAAAAAAAGTTTGGGAACCTCTGATCTAGACAAAACATTATTCCATCTTGTAGTTTCCTTTCTAATCATATGTTGCTTTTGGAAATCTATTGTTTTTCCTGTTTTCAATCGTAGTTCAGCACCAATCCATGAAAGGTAAAACTTCTTATGAGGACTGCTATTTTCATGAATTTTTAACATTTCAGACAAGTGTCTGCAGTTGTTGTACCTACCCTTCAGATATTTACTAAATTCGACGTTGAGCTCCTATCAAATAGTCGACAATATTTTTTTTGTGAAATGGAAATTAGAGAAATTAATGTCGGCCTGTATCATTTTTCGGATAATGAGTTTGCACTGGGCCACTAATAATTATATAACCTATTATTTTGTTATTTCGAATGACTGGCCAAGTGGCTGGATCCGATATATTCGGGACAACAGTACTAACGTCATCAAGAATTTGTATTTGTTCTACATCACCTTAGGAGTCATCCTGAGCAGCATTTGTAATTGTATCACAGCTTGTCACCTCACTTTGGGAAACTTTGTCCACAATCTCTTCAACGTTTCTCTATGATTGGGGATTCCCGGTAAAATGAACTGCATGCAGTGCTCCGAACGAACAGATTGAATACTGCGTCCCATTCAAGTGTTGCCATTGCTAACATAAAGATTTTTTCTCTTAATTTAGGGAATTTACGAGTAAGCATACCTCGAAGTATTAGCAATGGGCTACAAAGGGGCACTTGCCTGTGAACTATTTCTAATCTCTTGATAATTATTAGCAATAACA